>OZ025194.1:720000-840000 GCA_964019065.1 Catostylus mosaicus | reverse complement strand
TATTTAACAAAAACAAAAGATTTAACAACCGCCATCACCTTTTGTAATCAGTTGCAAATCATTTGAACAGCTGATGGGTCGATTAATCACAATCATCCAATCTTTCTTTCATTGGTTTAGGCCTTATTTCGTTTGTAATTTCCCGCTGCTCGGGCCCTTTGTAGATTACACGAAGCTCGCTTCCTTTATAGGTTTTTACTACCACGCAAACATTATCTGGGTTTAGATTATTAACCGTTATTTGAGGTTTTAATCATTGATTTTGGTTTCCCCCTAAATATTACTTAACCATCAATTCAAGCTGCAAAGTTCCATTCATTATGTTACTATTATTCTGGAACGTGTCTGCCAAAAGCTAAGGATGATGAAGGATGCAACTTTTCCTTAGGATAATGTAATAATAATAATAGCCTTCTTTAACGTTAATTGACAATAATGTGAGCACTAATATACACTAACCTCCACGAACACAAACACAGACAAACAGGAGTACCCCTAGAGCAGGCAAATTTCTCACCGAAGCAGTACCTTCTCACAGTCGCGGACTGGCTTAAAATTGCTCACTGCAATGGACAACTTCGTTGGGCTTTTTTGGGTGTGGCTTGAAGTTAGGGCGTGGTAACAAGAATCGCTAAGCTTCCTGATCTATTTCCATATACCAAAGTAGGTTAACATAATGACAAACTAATCTTTCATTTACTTCGCATTTTAGATGTAACTATTTCGTCCAAACCTGTCCCTCGAACTCCTTTTCAATTTCCGTTCCTTGCAAGAATGTTTTATTCATTTCTCCGAATGTGGAAAGCGATTTCCAGGGGCCCCACTTTCGTCAAAAGGGACCATTTTGGGAGAATTTTCAAGGGGCCCACCGGCCATTGGCCACTGCCTTCTCAGCAAGCAAGATGAATTTTGCAGACAATTTTCCACCATTCCCAAAAACATGGCATGAAATGTTAGCAGTCCCTCTCAGAGCTAGAAAACATAAAAACGGTTGCTGAAAGCAATGAAAACAGGGGGGCTACAGCCCCCTGCCCCCTCACCCTCTGGCGCCACCCTTGAATGAAAATAACAACAATAAGTAGAGAACAAATAGCAGGCTGCCCACTGGAATCTCAGAGATTGATTCGACCATGCTTGTAACTGATAAATATAAGGAAGAGCGTAAAGCAGCAGAATTACAGAGCGTTTATAATTTGTTACAAATTATTAATTATAATCCTGCAGCTTTTGATTTCTCTTTATATTTACAAAGTAAAGTTATGGTGCAAGCAAGAAAGCAAACTTAAGCAAACAAGCAGTTTAATTTGTTGACCCAGGCTAGGGTGGCGGCAACTATCATGTTGGTGTGAGCCTTGGGTTGTAAGGTCTGTGCTCTTAGGATTTCTCCTGAGTGCCCGTTCACCGACCTCGAAAGGTTGGACAACTGGTTGGCTGAAAAATGTATGTGGAGTATAAAAAATTTGACCGCAAACCACTTGGCTCATTAGTTCATAGAGAGTAGAGCGTGCTCCCATTCATTGATAAAAAAAACTCTACCGTCTCCTTCATTTCACATTCAGCTTGATTTTTCACAGTAGCGTACATTGACTAGTTTGTCACCTAGTTTGCCCCCAAGGAAACTGACAACCCAGCCTAGAGCAAAGACCGAAAATGGCAGAGGCAGAGCACAAGGCTTCAAACAACGTTGATTGTCTTTCAATGCACAAAACCGACCCGTTTCCAATAACCTGCGGTTTGGACCAGGGATAACAGGATTTATTTCCTTTTATTGTTCTTTAAATAATAATCGTACGACTGTTTGACACATTCAGTCAAGGCAACACGTGGTGTTGTAGCTCTTGCAGCAAAGAAGGGAGTGTCATTGATTCTCCGCGCGGTTAACTGCTTGCAGCGCGTCTACTTTTTTACCGCGGTTAGCTGAACTGGCCAAGATTTCGGTCTTGGCAAAACTTTACGTTTTCCTCTAATATTGCATAATTGAGATTTCGTGTATGTGCAGTTTAAAGTTGGTTTGTTTTGTCTCAGCTTTTATCATGTTTTTTTTAAGATTTTGGCAAGGGTAAAAAAATGTTTTTTTGGAGGGCAAGTTTCGCATTATTCTCCAAGCACATGTCATTAATTGGCAGTCGGCCCACTAAGAGGAATGGCGTCCACAGCCAATTCACATGATACGAAGTCCGATTCCCCACGTTTGCTCAACAGAAGCACGTAAAAGAGGTTTGTTTTGCTAGAATGGAATCACGCCCCCCCCCCCCTTGACGCCCCCATCGGCGGATTGGTGACTACCTTGTCAAAATCTTTCAAACCTGCGAAGTGGTCCGTAACGCAAGGTAGCAAACACATGGTGCCCACACTATCTCACTAAGGACGTCTGCTCATGTAGGAAAATGAGTGGGTTTAGACAGGTGTTTGTAAACAAATGCTGGTGATAAAAATTCTTTCCTACAACCTGTTCCTTTCATAGATATTTGCTTTACAGGGTGTATGTGATGCCACTTTACGCCTGGGTAGCATGTGGTTTCTTAACATGGAAAAGTAACGAGCATTCCACGGTCATTGACCTCAAGGCCACGAAACAAAACAGCACGTGTTATAAGGTGAAGGGCGCTGGTCTTCTCTTAATTTATCTTTAGTTTTCAAACAAAAACATGCTGTCACGAAAGCATAATCATTGGCAAAATAACTATCATAAAAATCAAATTAATGATGATCTTTACAGGGGAATGAATTTTTAGGCCCTAAATTGATTTGGCTTCAACGACAGATTTTAGGAGGTTGGAGGTCAAGATTCCCGACGATAAGCCAAAATTCCACTCATTCGCTAGTTGAAACTCATGGTTTTCGAGCAGTAAAGGCAAAAAATGGTGTTTTATCTGTCGGAGTTCTGTAACTGCCACCACACCATCTACCCAAACCCCCTCCCCCATTGGTCCATAGTCATGTTTGGCCCAAGGGCAGCCCCGTCGTACATTTTTCAATAGCAGAGAGGTGTTTGGACAGTTTACGTAGGGGGGATCCCCAGAGAAAGATCTCTCGTCAATCCTTTCCATCCAATGACTGTTTGATCTTGGCTTGCCAACTTTGCTCGGATCCCCTTGAAAGCTTCAACGAGAAAAGGGAGGAATACTTCACATTCTTTAACACGTTGCCCAGTTCCACAGGTGTATCGTCCTGAGCGTTGTTTATACAAATGGCATGGCCCATTACTATCAATGACCAAGACGTAACTAATGACAATGCATTACATTTAGACTTGCATTGATAATTGTGTCAAAAGCATTCACTAATAGCGTCAGATTTGTCGCGTTACCCGATGCATTTCTACGAAATCAAAATTATCTAAACAATTAATGATGTCGGAAAGGTGGCATGATGATGGCTTGATCAAAAACAAAAGAAACTTAGATCGTTCGATTGGGTTTGTTATCTTCGTTTAAGGATCGTTTCCGCCTCTGCCACGCCCCCTCTGTTTTGAGTGAATGGAGACGCCCCCTGACCCCAATGAAGTTTCAATTGCGGGGAAAGTTGAAACTTTCGCTGATTCTTTGTTGTTGTTTTGGTTGCGTGTATCCACGGAAATAACGAAACTAAAAATACTGCAGCCATGGCATGACTCAGTTGGTAGGCCGGGCTTTCTGTTTATTTGAACAGCCAAAAAATTTCCTGCTTGTAAATAAAATTCACCGGCTCCGTAGGATGCAGGTGTTGAAGGCGGTTTTTTACCGGCGGCATTCAAGCCGCAAATCAATCACGCCTACAAGATGGCAAGCCGCCATGAATCGTATCACAAGGAGAATTTGTTTGTCAATCAAGCTTACGCCTCTGGTCCATAGAACTATTTTAGGATTTTGCTTCACATGATGAAAACATGTCAACAAACCGTCGTCTAAAAGGCCTTTTTGTGTATTTTAGAACAGTATCATGTAAGTTTTCTGTGAAGGGAGAGTGACATCAGTTTCAGAGTGGTAATTCTAGCGCAGGGGGTGTGTCTAATGATTTATAATGGGGCGTGACACCCTTTTTTTAGATCTGACCGAAATAAGACAATTCATTTCCTTTGGCAAAACTTGCATTAAAAATGCCTAGAAGATCAGGATTATCTGGCTAGCACTACATTGTCACCTTAAATCATGCTTCTCCCTTCTTTCCATTGTATGCAAAATATCATTCGAACACATGTTTAATTTCTGTATAAAGATCAAATATTTTTTTACTAGAACGCGATGTTTAGAGCTCTTTATGAAAGTCATTTGCCTATAAGATCAAGAGAAAAATGGAAAAAAAGTGAAAAGATCTTTGTATTATGCCCGAAAATTTCAATTTTATTCCCCTTGAATCACATCAATGAAAATGCGTCACAGATATTTTCAATTCAGGTCGAAGTTCGTTTTCTCCTTTTTAATTACATGTGAAGTCCCCTTTGGCGGTTTGAAGTATACACGTGTCTTTGAGCTTGTTATGAATCCGGGTTCTTTCATATGAATGCGTACCGGCCAACTTTTCCCCGCCCCGGAATTTATCAATATCGATTTTTTAGTGAGGTTCCGGTAGCAATAATGTCACAAGGTATTTGCCATTACCCGGTAAGCTGGGACTAAATCTGCCGTGCAAAAATTGCGATCCTGGTGCTGTATTTCATAGTGTGTTTAGAGGGCGTCACTGATTGTATTTTTTATTTCCCTGCCGTAACTGTCACAATTGCCAATTTTGTTGCTTATACTAACCCTACAGTGCCTATTTTGACTGCAATAAGACGATATTTTCGCAGTTGGGAGGTGGAGCGAGCCCCAAACCTCCCTTCAAGTAACACCCCCGACTATGATTTCTTTTTTTTTTGGATAAGCAAGCCCGGACTTGAAATTGCAGGTCCATAAAAGGGGATGACCTGTGCGGAGATTTCTTCTTAATGACGCAATCGGTAGCTGCCCACCGCGGCAGCGGGGCCGTTCAACGTTTATTGTTCATTAGACAAAAGTTATTCACAATAGCCACATCTGCCGGTCGAGAGCAAGCGTGTTTTATTGCGTTCAAGGTTTCCTTTCCCTCAGATTTGTGACCAAGTGCCAATGGACTGGATGTATGTTGTTGAGAAGTTACACAAGATTGATCGATCTACAAACAGTTTCAAAAGCTTGAGAACTAGAAAGAATCGTTAGCGGAAAATAAAAAATAAGACTATCGACGCACCACTCCGTCTGGGAAAAAATTTTGTCGAAGCGAAAAATTAAAGTGAGAATCGGCCTGCCAGAAGATACCTGAAAAGATATTAAACCAACTTGCTGGCTGAATAAAGACGTGTTCGCTTTGCTGAGGGATATAAGCTTCACCAATCTTAGTTAAAAGACACAGGTGAATTTTAACGAAGTTTCAAAAAAACCGGTTCGCTTGTTTGTTGTGTTTAGGCCGTGCCTATCGTTATGTTAGATAACGAAATGTCTTCAATGGAATCGATTCAAAGAGAAGGAGATATGGACGTAGATACAGCAGCAAAATGCCTCATTGCAATGTCAGAGTCGGGAAATGCTATGAAAGCCGGCCATGAGGCTCAAGCTTCCGATCTTTTTGTGGCGGATATTCTTGCCAACCTGAAAGAATTTGGAGAGACGAAGACTAGAACCCAAAAAAATTACGAAAGTCCCTATCTCACACCGCCAAGAAGCCGTACAGCATCCCCTACTGAAATGGACGGTGGTGAAGAAACGACAGATCATTTTTTTAGTCTCGATGTTTTGGTTCAAAACAAAAAGAGCCGCACGAAATCCAAGAATCCGTCACAGGTCAGAGCCTCCGCCAGAGCAAAAAATGGCAGGAAGCGTGCTGTTAACACGAAACACAATAGTTATGAAAAAGTTGATGAATCCGCTCAAGCATGTAACAAAAAATCGCATATTTGCCACTACGACAAATGCAGAAAGGTTTACGGCAAAAGTTCACACTTGAAAGCCCATCTTCGCACGCACACAGGCGAGCGGCCGTTTCATTGTAACTGGACTGCGTGCGGTAAAAAATTTGCACGTTCCGACGAACTGGCACGCCATCGTCGCACACACACGGGCGAGAAAAAGTACGTGTGCCCAATTTGCGAAAAACGCTTCATGAGAAGCGATCACTTGAATAAGCACGCCAAAAGGCATCCAAACTACGATCCAGTGACGCGCGGAATCCGAGTGCAAAAACAGTAGACGTGTTTTCTTTGGTCAGCTTGTACCATCAGTTGAACGGCAAGATTTTTGTGAAAGAGCGTCAATTTTGTCAACTAGGTACGTTGATTCTCTTGTTGTATATAACCTTTCAGAGCTTTGACATGAAAATTGGCCACCTTTGTTAAGATCTCGCGTCAAAATTTCTTTTAAGTGCTATTCACGTTTGCCCAGAAATTTTGCGTTGCGTATTGAAAATCAGTTGCATCAAAACAAAGAATACGGTTTCTCACATACACACAAATTTGTATAAACAAAAAAAAGTTTTTATTCAGAAATAGTTGGCCCCACCCACTTTTATGGGCGTGAACCCGCGCCGCGTTCCTCGAACGCGTTTAAATGGGCGTTTCTTTTACCGGTGTATTTCGTTTCATCATTTAGTTTTCAAAACTTGCATTATATTTTCCTATGAATAATGCATGAATAAGTTTCTCTTTCAATTTGATATATGAAGCTTTCCTCGGGATATGAGGCATCGTACTTTTGTTGGATTTAACTCTTTTTTTGTTTTGCCCTAATTGGCACCGGAGGGTTATTTCGGTGGTTTCCTGTCTGGCTTTTTTGATGGTCGTCTTTCCGCGCGATCTACAGTTATCTGGCTATCCACCTGCTCAAGATTGCATTAGATTTATTTATCGTTTCAGTGCACCGATATGAAAAATTCCACAATTATCTGCAACTCTTCCAAAACTATTCGTGTGTTTTATTGTCGTGTTCCCATTAAGCTCTTTGCTTTTAGGCCCTTGGGCTAGGCTTTGACGCAGTAGACAGTCAATAACACGCGACTGGTTGCCTTATTTAACATGCAAATAGGCTATACTTTACTGCCTGCAGCTCTTCTTCGTAGCAGAATTCGTGCGACACGAAAACCCAGTATATTCGAAGATTCCCTCAGATGTTTACTTAGCTTGCGGTAGGCGTGTTAGTGGTGAACAGACACGTGCATTGTCCGCTGGTCACGAAAGCATTACATCCAATTTTTTATTTACAAGACACAGTTGCTCAAATAATTGTTTTAAATTCTCCCAGATGATCTAAATAGAGCCATGAAAATCTAATTTCTAGTTGAAATCTTTGGTCTAAAAACATTTACAAACGGCTTACAATATACCACCCGCTCCGTGGCGGCTGCTCTGAAATAGGCCGTTACATGCGACTTCAATGGGCGTTTTCATTTGCAGCGGGCGCTTACGGGGCTATGGTTGGGGTTCTTTGCGCTAATTAACGACCCCCTTTACTACTCCTTATCGCCCTGTGTTGCCATCCCACTATTTGTGTAGATGTGGGCACAAAGAATGATTTTTAAACATTTTGCCGTTTCTACTTTGTGTATGGTGACAAATACGAATTTTCCCAACAAATATATTTTGGACTTTCCCATTTGCTTCCTCATTCTTTTATTAGCAGTCGCGTAGCTATTGTTGCTAAGCAACAATTAAACTTTCACATTCGGCCTTGGTAATTTCCCAACAGCAACCCTTTTCAGACAAGAGCCTTTAGAAAGAAGGCTTTTTCATATTAATATTTCAATCTCAGCGACTTTCTTTACGCAAGCAGGATTTAATTCGTTTTAATCAGGGGCGTCACCTTTCTCAAAAAACTGTTAGGCCAAGCAATCACCTCTTGAAGCATCGAGTTTCTGCTCTACGCTTCATGATGCTTTTTCCGGAAGGCCTATTATTCCTTCATGTATAGAGCTTATTGTAGAAAACAGATTTAATCTTACGAAGTGTGTTGCTACTTTATTGTAATTTTATTGTAGTTTGCATTTAATCAGTAGCATTTCAATGCCTTCACTAGCTAGACCCCTGATGGCTAGGCCCATTGTTGTTTTGAAGAAAGAATTGAGGCGGTGGACTTAATTTTCCACGGAATTTGACGTGCCAAAAACCACGAAAGTATGGAAATTTTTAACAAAAGAACAATTTTATTCTGATAAAGAATTTCACTAAACCACAGAGTTCAACTATTGCTAATCCCACGGGTCTGTGGTTGTTTTGGAAAATAGTTCCATTTGCTGCCCAAACGAAATTTTGTCCCCTCCAGCTTTTACTATTTCAGAAAAAAGAAAAGTCTGTTATATTCAGAACCCAACCCAAAAGTATCTTGAATAGTTTGTCAGAAACTCGCTGAAGTTGTACTGATTGAGGCAGGGAGGCTGAATTGCCGAGTAATGTTGAATCTATTCTTGGAGTGAGTTGGGGCTGATTTTATAACCAGTAGCTTTAAAAAGTGTTTGCGATTCCCGATTTTAAATAAAGATAGGTATTTATCGTAGTTAAATTAAAGTTGTAATTGATTTGTTAGCACCGTTACAAGCGGTGCTTCGTGCGTAAATGGACAGTTTTAGTGCCCCTTAGATGCTAGCCTGGGTTAAAACCAGGTTTTATAAGACGATCTATTCCAAAGAGTCCTGCCTGTTTCTTTGTTAAAGATTATAAATATTAGGTTATGCTGGCATAACAGGTTACAAATTGGTTAAAAAAATATAGCATAGTCTTATGGCTATGAATAGAGGAGGTTAAACTGAAACACGTATTGGCCATTTCCTTTTGTTGCAACTTGTCGCCTAGGCCTTGCTTTTGCAGGTCAATTTGTTAAGGCCATTGGCACCAGTTTTAGAATTTGGAGAGTATCAAATACGAAATTGAATCATGTTGAAGCCCACCCGGAAGGAGGCGTGTGACCAGTCGCCTCGGCTCTAGGGCGAGCCCTCAGCGAACCAAACCGTTACCAAAGGGAAAGGGGTAAGGGTGAACAAGTTCATCGTCAAAATTGATTACTAGATTTGATTAGTAGGCCACAACAATTGCTTTCGGCTAAAAGACTCCTGCAAGCTCCACACATGAATTTTTTATTCAATGAGCAAAAGTTTTTTCCCACTGAACGATGCTCCGAGGGAGCGGAATTGAAGTTTTTATCTATAGGGCGAAAATAACATGGCAGGACTCAAGAAAAACTGATCGTTTTTGCATGTTTTGTATACATTTTATTGTTAACTTTGTTATGTATCGTATGTAAAAAACTGTTTTCTTGTTCCTATATCAGCCGAGAGACTTCCATTCGGGTGAAGAAATCTGTCAAAACGTTAAGAAAATGAGAAAATATCCAAGAACGAAGAGCCAAAGGTTTTTTTAGGCCATTTGGTGAACATATTCTTGTGTCCAAAATTTTGATGAAATAAATTTCAATTTTGGAATGTTTTCAAGTCCTTCTAGGCCCCTAATAACAGATATTTAACTTCGCCTAAAGTCTGATAGGTTCTTTAATGGCTTTAATTTTTACTTCCTCAGTTTTGCAGTAATTTTTCATAATCATGATGGTTTGATACCTTGATTTTAGTTTCAATTTATTTTGGTATTATTATGAGTATTTTGCAGAAAAACGTTGATTATCCCAGTAATTTTCCATGTAAATTGTTATTATTGTTTGCAAATACATTGAAATATATACATATATATATAAAAGTGTTATTTGAGGCTTCTCGGGGGCTCTGTTGGAATTTAGAAAAATTTTAATACTTCTTCTATTGCCCCTATTAATCTTTTAGCCTCTGAAGTTGCATATGCCATGGTGCATTATAAAAATTCCCTAAAATTGGCTCCTGATTGCATGGCAAAAACCTCCAAAAAATCTTGCAATGTATTTGTTAAATTTGGATGTTTTTTGAAGTTAATTCATTGCCTTATAGAAAGGCTTTTAAAAGGCTTAACTTGTAGATTAAGAAATTATTAGCCTCATGTGAAACACTTAGTGACCAGATAATCCAGCGATTAGGCCTAAGTCTTGCAGCCAGGAAACCTTTGATCCAATCTACGACTCAAATGCATCATGTTATGTGTAATTCTCGCCCAATCTAAGCTGCTGTAAATAATCTAAATTATTATTGCTAAGTTGGTGCCCCTATCTTGTGGTGTACTCAAAACGTGGTTGAATATAAACTTATCGATTAATTTATCGTTAAACATTATACAGACTTGTGGAAAATTTTCGAAAGATTGTTTCTTGTTATTATCTGTTTTGTTTTCTTTGAGTTCTGCTTCCCACACTAACCCTCCCCCTCACTTCTAGACGAGGGGAAAATGTTAGGCGATCGCGGGTTTTTAGAAAAATGCACACTTGCATCTTTAACCGAGAGTAGATTTTTAACCGTTTGTCCAATTATTGAAATATAGGAAAGCAGATAATCTTAAAAGAGCAGTTCCCTGTCAGGGAATATGGAGTTAACTTTGGGGCTTTTCGTTCTTCAACTCCTGTCTAACAGTTCCAATGCTCACGTTAGATGTTTTGGAATTTTTTCGCATGAATCACGCACTTCAGCAATTGTGATTCAATTATTTCTTAGCAAAAACACTGACACTTCTTTCTGGGAAAGGAATAAAGTCGAATGAGGAACTAACCTGCTGCAGAACCTATCGAAACTTACGCATCCGTCAAAGGCAACAATTTTAAATTTAGAAAATTACGTGAACCCTCGAGGGGGGGTAACATTACAAGTATATGGTAGCGGGGACGTGCCATTTTTAAGGGGTACCTTTATTTGGCAAATACGGAATTATGGGTCCTGTTTTTCGAATAGTGACACGGAATTATGGCCCCAATTTTCCTCACAAAATGGCACGCCCCTTGCAAACTTACCCCTCAAGGTATTCCCTTCCCGTACGTAAGCCATCTAAAGACGCGCATTTTGAACCAAAGAGGGAACTACTGATTCTGTGAGCGTGCTTCTTAAAACTGTTGTGTTCACCGCAAGAAAACGGTTCCAAATTGAAATTGAGATGGTCCCGACAAGCACGAAAATGAAGTGTTCTAGTGCCAACCTAAACCCTTCATCCTAGAAAGTTAAGCCTGGGAAACTGTGATGCAGGATAAAGAAGGTATAATAAAGGATGTGTCTTACGGTGGGGGGCAGTTGCCCCTTTTGGGGTCCCTTGGAAAGGAAGCTACATTCAACTTAATTTGTTATTGTCTTGTCCCTACTTTATCATGCTTTTGCTAAACTGCTTAGATTAGCCTGAAAATCTCCGCGTCTAATTTCCCCATCGAAAACAATTTCAAGCTCTGAAGTAGGTGCCTCGAGGAGGTGCGCCATTTTGTAATCTGAGTCTCAGTAAAGAAGGTAAGTACGAATGTTGCGACTGTGCAGTGAAAACACAGGATTTAGGCCCAATGATTTGTAACATTTCGTGTCGTTATTTCAAGGCTTGTTTTCATAATGCCTCATCAGGGTGACATGCAAGCTTTTGTATGTGAAAATGTTAAACCATGTTGCATGTGAAGGGATAATGTGAATTACTTTCGCTTATTTAATCTTGATAATTCTGTAAACAAAGTGAACTGGAGGTCAAGTCAGCACGCTAGCAAATTCACTTAATCTTTTCACGCGGAAAAACCCGAATGCAGACGAGAAGTTATGCAATTTGGAACCTCGTGACATCTGCCGAGATTACCAAGATATCGATTCAAATCAGTCGGGAAAACAACTCTGAAATTAGGCAGCAAACGGGCAGGGGTGACAGCTGCCCTACAAAAATCGTTTTTGCTAGACAAAATCTAAACAGGGGCGCTTTTTGCGGGAAGGGCACCATGCAAGATGGTGATTGTGATACTGGAGGGAAGGGACATTGCAAAATCAAGAAGGCCTGCCTGAAGCACGTTTAGTATTCAGATCTTGGTAGACCATGGTTGGATAAGAAGAAGAAAATGTTAAGCCCAGCTGCTGTAATCATTTGTGCGGCTTAGAGTCTCAATCAAGAAATTTAAAACATCTATATAAAAAGTTGTATTTTGCATTTGTTTATATCACTCAAATTTCTATTATTTTCAATGCACGGTATAAAAAGCTATTTTTAGATGAATTATTGTTGCTATGTGTGACGCCATAGCACCCTCTGACAATAGCAGTTGTGAAACCATGGAAACTGTGGGGAAATTCTTATTCTTTGGTTTTGGAAGTTAACCATATTAATAGAATTAAGTTGAAAATCAAGGAAATATTAGACAAGACTTCAGGGCTATAATCTATAGCTTATTAAAAGAGATAGCCAAGGGGGCAGCTGGAAAGGTCGAAGAAATGCCCGTTTGTCATCTCTTCGGCGGAAAATGTCTGATAAAGTCGACAAAGGCTTTGAATTCTAACCAATAAACCAAATAAACCAAATGCATTTGAACAATATGCCTATTGAAGAATAAACAATAATATATTGTTTTGTAAATGATATGCCTATTGTATTCGAGAGAACAGATTTTTTGTTATCACCATTGGAGTTTGAGTTCAACGTAGGTCCAAGTTACTATAAACAGTTTATTAAACTGTATGGTAACTGTTTCTTTTACAATACATTTCTTTCAGAATTATATTTCATAGATTTATTACACATTTCAAAATATGGTTATAATAAGAAAATGGCGGATTTTGGGTTTAGTATTTGACGACAATGGGTGTCAGAAGAGGATTGATGATAGAGCAAGTTATTAAAATTAATGTTTATATACAGTTGGCTTAATCTTTCAATTGTGAATTGCTCGACAAGCGAGGATAAATCATCCTATTCAACTTTTGAGCTTAATACTTTTAAATTAAGGCCTGTATATGCAAGTTGGCTGCCAACAGCATCATCAAATTCCAGAAAATTTGTTAACCTTCCTCCGGGTAAAAACATACCAGAGGCAAATCTTCCTAACAAGAGCATTGAAAACCGGCATGATTTTGGTGTGTCATAAAAGTTTCTATTATTGTTAAGCGCTTCCAGGCAGGAATATTCATCACTGCACAAAGTAGCCTGAATCGAAGATTTTTGGGGCTAAATCGGCCCCGTTTTAGTCAACCTACCCTTCTCAATCGATACTCTTGTGTTATTTTAGCAGTGTTATAGGACCTTTCATTGTGAAAGAGACATTCGTGTTATCGTGTGTTGTAAGAAAGTCTTTTACGTATGACCTCTGGTGAGAAAATGCTGTGAAAAGAAGAAGCTTTATTTTGGATGCACGCCAGGGAGGTGAATCCAAAGTCATCCATCGAGACTTTTAAGATTATCACGCGATGAAGCCTGCTTGGGGCAATGACAAATTAATCAGTGATAGTACCATAAAGTTGCAAGGAGGAAGGGCCCTTTGGGGCCAGACAATCGCCAGATTCCCCCGGCAAGTTCAGCACACCTCCCCCACACCAACCCCAGTTGCCTACCCCCACTTTTACATGAGACAGTGAATAACAAAGGATTTGTTATTTGGGATCATTAATCAATATTCTTCCCGATAGAATAATTTCTTGGGTCATCAAAAGTTGGAAATCGCATCCTGCAGATAATTTTCTCTTGGAGAACGATGTTGACTTTCCTAATGAAACTGCAGCAGCGGTCTGCATCCCAAGCATGCGCGCTGTTTGCAAATTTGGTAGAGAAGGGGCGGGATTGTCTACATGTCATTGCACTCGGGCATGCAATGAATTGTCACAAGTTGGGGGTTATCTTTGAACCCCTGGGTTTGGATTGGGGATTCCGTTGGCGGAAGTATGAGGGCCTGTGGGGGAAGGGGGAGGCATGAAAATACGCATACGCAAGCAGTTGCCCTACGATAGACCGGAGCGTTATCTGACGGAAACCCACCTATTTCTGAGTGCTAGAATTTTCATTTTAACCTTATCAAAATTTTAACCGATCATAATATTGCCTATTTTTGGTCCAAAGTCAATTATTGTTGAACTTTTTGTCAACAAAGGTAACTTAGAACTCTAAAAATTTGCTCACCCAATTTCTATTGCAGGAGCTTCTTGGAATAGAAACAGGGGCATATTGTTCACCAAAGAATTTAGTTTCAATTTTGAAAGACAGTTCGACGAAGCAAACTATGAAGAAATTTCTGAAAGCATTCTGACGTGCAGTGAAATTACCTGATTTTCCTACAGAGCCGGTGCTCTTGGGGGCTACTATATTTGTAAAAGTGGATAATCCCAAAACCCCCCGGGGTAACGCCCCGGTATGCTATCATGTAAAGCAACCAGTGAGGGGGGGGGGGGAGCGTAAAGCCGGTAGCCTCGCCTCTGGCAAAGAACTACAGTATATACAATCAAAAACTATCCCCAACCCCTTTCGTGACAAAATTCGATTTCCGTTTCCGACAAGAGCATCCTCAACGCGTATGACACGGATGAAAGTATTCGCAGGGTTCTTGTTGCAGATGTGCGATTGGAACGAGATGAAAATGACTGGAAGATTCCAATACCATGGGCTAAATATCGATTGAAAAACAATCGTAAAGGTTTATTCTTTGTCAGTTTCTCACTAGTAGAATAGTTCTCGTGGCTGAAAATATTTTGGGAATTTTTGTGGCCTAGTTCGCAGCCATGTCTCAAGGTGGTGCTGGTGCGAGGAAGAATAAACTTGGCTTGAAGATAATGCCTCCAGTGGAAGAGAACAGCGTTTCGGGTCCACCATAGTAAGAATCATTAATAATACCTTATACTTATGTCGAATATTCGCAGCACTTGATTTAGAGACTTGTAAATTTTGGACTCATTATGTTGGCAAGCTGCCATATGAGTGAGACAAGTTTCGCTTAGGCCATACTCAAGTGAAAGATAGGATAATAAAGGTTTAATGTCTTGAAAGAAGGTTTCGAATTTAATGATCAGTTCTCTCAAGCTATATTACAAATTTTAAATCAACTGGTTGACATCTGCTCGTTGCATGTTGCAATATATGGTTTCCAGAACAGAATATTGTGTGTGTGGAGGAAATATGTACAATGATGAATTCACCAGCTGCAGTAGTACTATGGTACCTTAATGATGTATAATTAATGATCAATTGAGGACTGCAGTTAAAATTTGTTCAAGTATCTTACACAACTACTATTAATCATAGAAGTATCATGATACAGAGAGACAAAACAAGGGATGGAAAGAAGACAAGCATGGAGAGTAATGTTACTGGGAGAGTTCCTCCTTTAGAGTTCCCCTTCATACAAATCCTCCATTGTCATGTATCTTTGTCTTTCCAATGCCTATCTCTTTATGATTGATTATGTTTGTTGTTAGTAGTTCAATTTGAGAGTGTTTGTATGTGGTGGAATTTGAAATGATATAAACTGGACTGAGCTGAGCTAAGCTGAACTGAACTGAACTGAATTGAACTGTATGCTGCACTTAAATAAGTGGCTGCAAAGTATCATTCTTTTCTTATATCACAGAACCATGTACTCCCCAAACCAAGCCTTTTGGAAAATGGCGCACTTCCTTTCCAATGCCTTTAGTAGGACACTTTCAAGTTGCAATTTTCTGACTATGTCATTTTCTGCATAATTTTTGCATCTATGTGATGCTTCTTGGCAGCATTCCTCTAGTATGCAAGATTTTGGGATAAAAGGTCTTGAAAATTTAAACAAAATGCTTTAAGCAATGCTCAATATCAGCGTTAGAATTAATTTTTATGACTTAATGCTTGTGAAACTGAAGAAACTGCCTTAGATGACTCCCTCTAGATGTTAATATGGCAAATTAGTTGTTGCAGTTGTCCATGTGTATTTCAATGTCACAAAATTTGGTTTCCAATGAATTTATGGCTTAACCTTCCTTTAAACTGTCACTGTTTAGGGCATCTCTCTATTTCTTTTCTTTCCCTCAAGACTGTACAGATAGATTCTTTTGATACCCAAGGTGAAAATGGGGCATTATCATGATGAATTTTTTTCATTGCTTTTTCTCTGTCACTATCTACTGTTTCATTCGTAATTTTATAATCTCAATTCTTCTTTCAGTGCAAAGCCAATAACAACATTGGATCAAATTGCACAGGAGCTGAATCAGTTAGACCTTGGTGACATAAGTGATGATCAAGCAAAGGGATTGCAAGAGTTTTTCAGTGAAAAAGCAAGGATAGGTGAAATGAAAAATGAAGATTTTAAAAAGATTTGTGAACTTGGAGCAGGAAATGGTGGACTTGTATTACAGGTTTTGCATAAACCATCTGGTATCATTATGGCTAGAAAGGTTAGCATGACACATTTTGTCTACATGTTTACTTGTTAAATTGTTTACTTGTTTACTTGTTTACTTGTTTACTTGTTTACTTGTTTACTGGAGAAAATGAGTAATATGTTTAATTTTGTATGTTAAATGTAATGATTCTTATTTCAATTTTTTTTCAGATGATACATCTAGAAATAAAGCCAGCTATCCGTAATCAAATCATGCGAGAATTAAAAGTTTTGCATGATTGCATCTCACCTCATATAGTTGGTTTTTATGGTTATTTTTATACTGCCGGTGACATATCCTTATGCATGGAATATATGGTAAGTCTTCACTGCTTCCTTATTTTAAAATCCTTTTTCATCAACAAGGGCATTGAAAGGCTTGGTAGTTCCATGTTAAATACCATTTTCTGGTTGACTAGATATTGATAACAAATTTCTTGCAGGATTTTTATTATATTGGCAGGATCAATAGATATTTTTTCTGTCTCTCCTCCCTTTACATTCTTGATTTGATTTTCTGTTATAGGATGGTGGCTCGCTTGATCTGATGCTTAAAAAAACCAATCGATTATCAGAACAAAT
The DNA here is from genome assembly GCA_964019065.1 of Catostylus mosaicus. NCBI lineage: Eukaryota > Metazoa > Cnidaria > Scyphozoa > Rhizostomeae > Catostylidae > Catostylus > Catostylus mosaicus. Next base: position 823,243 of record OZ025194.1, on the reverse strand, counting down.
TCTAGGAAAAATTAGTGTAGCGGTTAGTTTTATTTCATATACTTTTTATCATCATAGTTTTGTAGCTTTTAAAAATACCCATAATATGTTACAAAGATGGTATAATTAACACACATCATAAAGATTGCTAGAATAAGAGTAGCTAGGGCTTCTAATGTTTAATTTTTTTTATATTTGATGTTCGTGGTGTCAAAATTCATGTGCAAAACAAGTTGATATGTGGTTGAAGATGATGTAAGTTTGAAGTAAAGATTCATACTGATATTTGCTCATGCATGCAAGGCTTCCTTAGAGCAATTGAGGGTGTTAATCTAACCTGTTTCTCTAGTTATAGAAATTTGCTTCATGATCTCATGATATGAAGGCATAATCTTGCAGTGTAATTTTTCTGTTTCATTCCAAATTAACTGATTCCATCATTTTTATTGCGGGATTATTTTGCACAGGTGGTCCGTGGTTTAAGCTATCTTCGAGAAAAGCATGACATTATACACAGAGGTATCTTCAAGATTTTTGTTTCAGTACTGTTTTAATAGTTAATCCAATATAACACAATGCAATAAAATACAATTAAATATGATACAATGTCATGCAATGCAAAACAATGCAATGCAATAAAATAAAATGAGATAAATATATTGAACTAAATGCAAAACAAAAAGCGATACAATGCAATACACTACAATGAAATATAGTGCAATACAATACAATGCAATACAATACAATGCAATAAAGTACAATTAAATATGATACAATATCATAGAATACAAAACAATGCAATGCAATAGAATAAGGTAAATACATTGCACTAAATGCAAAACAAAAAGCAATAAAATGGCATACACTACAATGAAATATAATGCAATATAATACAATGCAATAAATTACAATTAAATACGATACAATTAAATATGATACAATGTCATACAATACAAAACAATGCAGTGTAATAAAATAAGATGAATACATTGCACTAAATGCAAAACAAAATGCAATGCAATGGCACACTGCAATGAAATATAATGCAATGCAGCACAGATTTTAGTAGCATTGCTCATTATGTTTTACATCCTTTTTAGATGTAAAATCATCCAATATTCTGGTGAACACCAAAGGTGAAATCAAATTGTGTGATTTTGGTGTGAGTGGTCAACTGATTGATTCTGCCGCCGTTTCATTTGTTGGTACTAGATCATACATGTCTGTAAGTAAATACTCATTTTGCGATTAGTATCAACATGTTCAGCAAATCTGTGGGATATTTTCAATCAAAAATGTCAATTTGTTTACATGTTTCATAAAGAAGCTCAAAATTCTGTAGCATGTTGGAAGATTGTGTTGGAAGAGGCTTTGTAATTAGGTTGTACTACCCTGAGACTTGGGGAAAAGTAAAATTGAATTTTTTAAGAAGCATCAGGAAGAAAAAGTGACACAAAGGGAGAAAAACTACTATGTTTGTGATATGCTCTGACCAAAACTGACACTATGGCCTAGATATGAAACTTCAATGATTGTGTTGTTTCTTGAAAAGTTATTTTAAAAGTTTAATTTAATCCTGTGCCAAAAAGTACCAATTTGTTAGATAAGCAGATAATTTAAGTTAGCTGTTCAAACAAGGAATTCATTAATGTACCAAATAAACTGTTGATTTTCCCTTTTTGAATCAACTGAATGTTATCAATCTACTTTATTGTCTATAGCCTGAACGCCTTCAAGGAAGTCGATACACAATTCGTTCAGATATTTGGAGCATGGGGCTATCTCTAGTGGAATTAGCGCTTGGCAGATACCCGATCCCTTCCCCAAGACAAGAAGATTTAGATGAAATATTTAGCCATCCACCGGATGGACCCCCTGTCCAAATGCCAAATGCTGCTGTCCCTCCTGGTGCAAGATCTCCCCCTGCTGGAGCTGGGGGAGCTGGAGGGGAAACTAAATCAATGGCCATCTTTGAATTGTTGGACTACATTGTGAATGAGGTACATTTTACATTTATTGATATTTGAAATAAAAAACTATAAGATCTTCAAACTTTACCTGCAACTATATATGTTTTGATTGGCCAAAATTAGAATACAATTCATGTTTGGTCATTATGTCAAATATCTGAAGTGATTCATCATTTTTTACTAGATTGAAAGAATGTTTTCTTAATTCTAATTTATTTGAAAATCATTTTCAGCCCCCTCCAAAATTATCACCAAAATATTTCTCAGAGGAATTCTGCGATTTTACAAATAAATGGTAAGGTTTTAAAGATATTCTACAAAATTGTTCTTGCTTTTGAATTTGCACAGAAACAACTCTTACTTATCTCTCTTTTGTTATATTTTGTTAATAGTCTGCAGTGCTTGCTTGAAGTCTTATTGTATCATTTTGCAGACGTCTTACAATGGAAATTATAATGTCCATGGATATGGGTGCCCAGATTCTAGGCTCATTTTGGCTCAACGGCCCCTTTAGGCTGGAGCCTGATTGACAACTACCAATTAATTATTTTGTTTTTGTTTCAGCTTGTCTAAAAACCCGAACGACAGACCGGACCTGAAGTCGATGAAGGTAGTAATTTTTGTTATACTTGAGCGTATCAATCAGTTAGCTCCATTTTGGTCAGATGAGGTCATGTGTTATCACGTTTCCACCATTAACCACTATCTTTACCCTTATCCACCCCCTGCCATAACGCGAGATCTTCTTGGCAGATTGACCAACCTTTACATATAGCATCAATATATATAGAGTGGTAAATTTGATATGGAAGCCTTGAACAACTATAGAATCTACCCCTCTATATCCATTCAGAGTTTCTGAGGCAGAAGCAAAGTCAAAAGCTTAGGGAAGCATTAATTTTAGAGATATGTGAAGTAATATTTTGCCCAAGAGGCGCAGTGGAGTAGACAGGGTGTGCCAAATGTTGAGGTGTGCCGTTTCGGCTAAAAGGCTAATAGACCTTAAATTACCTCACTATTGGTTATCACCCTTATGGATAGTGTATACTCCATGTAAGCCTATGCTGAATCGATCAAATATGTATTTATATTTTCTTTTTACCCTTTAACCCCTGGACGAGCCATATGGCCCAAATACAAATATCGTAAAAGATAATTTTTCAGGGGTTTAAGTAGAAAATATTGTTAATGTTCTGATGGCAGTTTTCTATAATAGTTTACGCTTTCAACTACTCAATCTATTTGAATATGCTTCACCCTAGAAAGCGCTGATATGTATAGGTTTCAACAGTTAAATGAAAATAAATCCGGGTGCAAAAGGGTTAAATCAATAAGGCAATGGCTGACATGGAGTATAAATTCTAACCATAAGGGTGCTACCCAATTGTAAAATTTTGTCTCGACTGTGGGCTCGAACCAACGCTTACCACATTTGAAGTCAAATGACCAATCCACTGCGCCAAACGACACATATTTATATTTTCTATATATATTTGTTACTTCTATAATGAATATATTTTTTCTATATATACTGATATGAATTTTCTTCATATAAACTTGCCATTAATTTCCCTATGATTTTTCAAATAATGGTTAAGTTTTCAAGTCTTCATTTTCACTTCCTTCTTAGACACACCCGTTTATTGTACGCTGGGAACGAGAGCCAGTTGACATCGCAGGATGGGTGAAGAAATTTCTGAAAAATCCATCGACAACGTCACAGTAAAATTCCACATTTTTATGCTTAGTTTAGTAACTTAATATTTGTCGTATTTTAGTTGGCTTACACATTTAATCCTACTTGCCAAAAGATGGTTGGCAGATTCGTAAAAGGAACGCTTCACATATGGACTATGTCAAATCAAGAATCAATTGATGATACTTCTAGGGTTGGGGGCTTGATCTTATGACGGGATTAGTGTTATTACCCCAGTCAGTATATACTGTATTTATGCGTCACTTCCACCCTCTTTAATCTTGTTTTGTCTCTGTTATACCCCGCTAAAACGACGATAATAGATTTTCAAAGTTTTCCGCCTCAATACTTAATTGGGATCGATTGTTTGACAGAATTGTTCGTTAGGGTTGCTGAAAACTTGCGTAATGTCTTAATAGGGGATGGGAATTTTTCCTGTCTGCCACTATTTTCCTCCTATTTATTGAAATTAAATTTTGCTGAAAGAAAATCTTATCAGAATCTAACTTTCGGTCCATGGCAAACCGTCATAAACATAGGCAATAGCGTTGTTAACCACAGTGGGTTTGTCATCAAGCATGCTCAACCAATAATGAAACACATGTTTAACCCATAGTATCCCACGTTAAAGCAGGTAGGATCAATGGGAAACCATGAAATACCGTGTTAAACAGTAGCTAATAGTAATAAACTACTTAAACCAACCCTGCAAGACAATGATAACTCTCAGACCCTCCGCTGAGTTCTTAAAACGGGATGAAAATAGCAGGCCCCACATAAGAATGATTCAGAGTATTGTATTATCAACCGGAAATCTAAAGGGCTGAAAGCTGGCCGAATTCAAAAAGGATTATTCTTCTCTTCAAAGAGGAAACAGAAACCAGAAAATTCTTTCATATGCCGCAATCTATTAAAAGGGTTTAAAAGGGTCAGATAGATGAGAATTGGACAAAAAAGATTTAGTCAAAAAAGATAGATGAGAAATGGAAGCGTGAATTAAAATGCCACAGCTTTGAACAACATCTCTAGGGCGTGTTCGCTGATTCCCAGACTTGTTTTTGACTTTTCACCATCTGTAGCACAGCCTACATATCACCTAACCCAATACTGAATATTTTTGTATCATTAGCTTAGAGCAAAGAAACCATCTAATGTTAACGGTTGTTACCCATAATGCTAATTTAAAAGGGTGCCAAACTTCTAGAGAGTGATATTACGATCGGTTAAGAATATTCCTTGTCGTGGCAAAGTTAGATCGAGAATTTAGAGACAGGAAATCGGTATATTAAACTTCCAAATACGAATCCCAAATGCTAAGTTCGTTTTAAGTAGGATTGAATTTATTATCATCATAGTTTTATTAAAATTAACAACAGTAATATCAGAAACTGTATAACGTCTCAGCCAGAATTCATTGATTTTGTTGTTTGTTCTATTCTACTACTGGATTACTCTTGAAAGGTTACCTTCAATCTTTTTTATGTACTGTTCAACGTGTAGATTCAAGGATGTCTAAAAGATCAAGGAGGTCTGTAAATAAATAAATAAATAAATTAATTAGTTAGTATAAAGCAAGGTCTCAATTTCGGGACAGCTACTTACCTGCGGTTATTTTCAGGAATAGTCCAGGAATTTTTTCGACGTCCCCGTTATTTTCATAGAGAGCTTTTGCATCATTTTTATCCATACAACATATTTTCGTTGCACATTCATTTGAGAACCCAGAGCATTCCCGCTAGCATTCTCACTGTAGATGGGGGCACAGGGACATGGGGGCATAGGGACATGGGGGCAAAGCTCTTTCAAGAGTTCAAATTCATGACGATTTCAGGTTAGGTGTTCAACTTGTTGTACAGCTGCTTGACGGAAGGGAAGGAAGAAAAGAAAGTTCTCGGTTTCAAATGTTTTCCCTACCTATTAAAGTACGTGACCATGTTTTGTTTGAAAAACTGCTAAGAGGTTTTGATTACTTAGGCCATTCTACACTGTCTTATAAAAATGCAGTGTTGAGTAAATTGAGCAGTGGAGCAAAGTCCATCTCACTTATTATTCAGAGATTAAAGAAGATCACGACTTGTAATCTAAGCCAAGAAGCACTTGATTTCTTTTTTAAATAAGCTTATTTCTACGAAAGGAAATTTCATTACATCATGAAAAACCTTTATCTAAATAAGACTTTTCAACCGGATGATGCAGAATGCGGAGGTTGGCATCTAGTACCAAAACTTATGACTATTGTTGTGTGAGAAAAAGATGTGGATTTATTCATTACAGGTCAAAAATATCACGTTTCAGCGCCTTAGCCTGGAGGTGTATGGGATCAGTTGCCCCCCGTCCTCCGGAAGTGGGGGGCGAAGAGGTTACAGGGACAGGCTGACTTGTCAAACACATAAGGGAGACTCATACTACACAAAGTGTTGCAGTCATCCTTTATTGTTTCAAATTGCTTCGTGCGAATTTACACATATTCTTCCCCGTCTCATTCAAATGCGAATTTAACCCCTCCGTGGACTGAGGCCAGGCTCCCCTCCCCCCCCCCCCCCCGACCAATTAACAGTCATGTGTTAATCAGATATACAAAGAATCCAAATTCATTTTCAGCCTCTCTTACAGTTCATAAGCAGAATGCACGTAATTTATGATCTTGACTTGTTTCAGTTTCCAATTCTCCACCGTTCCATCCCCACCCCCGCTTTGTTGCCTTGTGACACATTCAATGTGGCATAAAAATCCCATACTTAGCATTCCGTTAGACTCAAACCAGGAAATGCCATTTGAGACAAAGTTACAATGACCCACAACCCAACGGGCCATCCATTTGAGGAAGCAACATTTTCTATAAAAAGGCGTGTTCAAACTCTCGCTGCAGAGCCAGTAAGTTAGACAAGACGAACAGACAAGAGTTAGAAACACAGAGACAAGAATAATGGGTAAAGTTACAATTCTGGTTTTCTTGCTTGGTTTTATGTGCCTACAAATTGTGACGAGCAGGAATCGTAAGTTTCTCCTTGTTTCTATTTAGTTTATGTGTTATATAATCACGTTATTTATGATTTGTTTTGTTTAACAATAAGTGATTCTTGTTCCAGAAAGGTTTAGGGTTAAAACGATGGTAATTTGAGATGAAACCGTCTTGTAGGTACGAATATGATTTTACAATTTGCAATGTTATACATTTTATTTCAAGTTAATTTTCTTTACCTTTTCGTTGCTTTGTCTGTTGGTTTGTAAGTTAAACATTATGATCCATTAATAAAGATCTCTATTTGATTTGAATGTAGCAACATTGAGTACGTTTGAAAGTTTGGCTTCACTTTCATTATTTTAGCCAAGTTTTGTTCCTTTGGAATAACTTTAGGTTCTGTTGCGGCGCTTGTTAGTCTTCCATCTCATATTGTGTTCCGATATGTGTAAATTTGTGGCCAAAAAACTAGCTTCCTTGACGTTTTTTTAGTAGGTAGTGTTTTGGCAATAAAAGGAGAAATATTCACGGAGCGCCCTCGATGAGTAATAAGCCCTGTACACGTACACTTTCTCTTGAGCCTGTTTTTTTTAAAATGAATAGACGGTTTTGAAACTAGAAAGCATCCTTTGTAGTGCCCATCTCTGTGGTTTTTGTGGCAAAACCTTGGCTGGTATTTGAGAAGAAACTTGGATGAAGTTGACAAGGGTTAAGAAACTGAACAAGCCAAAAACAGAACTCTCATGCAATGATTTGGAGAACGCAGGTGTTTTGGGGGAAGGGGGTGTTTCGAAATAAATTGTTATTTCAAAATTACTTGTTTCAAATACCTTTTCTATTGTATTTCCCTAGCCATAAATACTCCTCTCAAAGGTTTTAGCGATCGGGCTTTATGCCTTCCAGCCCCCCTTTGTTAGATTTTTATCACAGCCCCGCTTTTGGAACTATGTATTACAGCCCAACCCTGCTCGCAAACTAGACCAATTAGATAACATTTTAATTTGTACTTGTCCTTGTACTTGAGAAGCTGTTCTAACTAAGGAATTTATTTCCAGGCAATCGTTGTTTCCTTATTCAATGTGGTAGTCGGAGATCACCAGTCTGTGCAAGCGATGGAAAGACGTATAGAAGTGCGTGCCATTTTGTCAAAGCATTATGTCTGAGAAATAGGCCTGTATTACCACGTTTAAAACAAAAAGGACGATGCAGTAAGTATCCTGATGTAATTATTTTAAAAGGTTCCCCCCCCCTCTTTAGAAATCATTTATGATAACTGTGTTATTTTTATTTCCTTATTCCTTAGCGACTGAATTGAGCTTTGCAGATCTATTTTCTCCTTTGAGGTTTCCCGTTATGTGAAATCAATTGTCACACCATTTAAGAAAGCGCGTGACGTGGTAGATGTGGGGGATAATGTTTAGCATGCATGTGATCCATGCCAACGCCATCTTTGCATGGAGATTATAGTGAGGTGGGCGTGAAGGATTATATTTAAAATGCCAAGCATCTATAGTAAGCGATGGGACTAGCCATTAGACACCATACATATATAACAATGACAAGATTGATTGCATAACCACGGTGCATTAGCACTTCTGTATTGATAAAAGAAGTAAAAGGAACGATAAGCAATGGGCGATCACTTCGCAACCTCAAAACCAACCCCAGGTCATATACTGATTCCAATTATGTTTTATCATACAAAGGTAATGCGTCACAGTTTCAAATTTAATTATAATGTTGTATAGCGATTCATGTAAATTTGTTTCGAAACTCCGCTCTATAGCATGAGAATAATTCATTCTCAACATTCTTGATTCAGTTCCTCAAACCTCTATCATTTATCTTGAGTCAGGGCCGAAGCCAATGTATAACAGGTTGGAAATATATGATGGTTTCCTGTTATCTTGAGTAGTTCAGTACTTGTACGAGCGAGAGCTGAAGCAATGACGTGCTATTCGTTTGGAGATAAAACAGTGACTGATCCATAAAACGATTTACAAAAGGAAATATACAATAGTCAAATAAACATAATTAGCATAAATTAGTATAATGAAGATTAGTGTCCAGTCCAATTACAAATGGGGGGGGGTGGGGTTGGGGGCAGAGCGCCAAGGACCACAAATTGTCTGAAAGTTGTCTTTGTTGCACCGCTGTTCGGAGATGGCTGGATTCGGCCCTGTCTTGACTTCAAACGATTTTAAATGGATTCGTTGCATTGCTTTTAAATTTGTTAGGTGCAATGTATTTGTGATAAATCTCTTTTGATTAATAATAAACCTTTCTTTCGACTACCAAGTCATATCTAATTAACATCCATCAACCCTTCCATCCCTGGAGAGACTATCTTTAATCGGCAGGGAGAATTGGTTACCTCTGTGGAGGAGGAGAGCTGGGGCTTTGATAGCTTGATTCATTTTAGTTCAACGTTTCCAACATCTTTAATTATAGTACCTCCTAGCAATCACATTGAACGCATTAGTTGCCACTGACAAGCTACATTATCACCGGGAGTGAAATGATTGAAAAACAAGCTAAATAGACAAAATATCTGATATAACAAAAGGATCCAATCTTCCTGTACCTTTAAGCCTAACTTTGATCATCATCCTAAGAGAAAGGCGTGGCTTGGGCGTGGTTTTCGAACATCTAGGTAAGCTGCTATTTTGTTTGATACTGATGACGTCACTCTCATCATGTCTTATGTTGTTTTTTAGAGCGTAGTTTCATATGCTCATTGCCAAAGAGCCGTGGGCCATGCCGTGCAAATTACAAGAGGTATTACTATAATAAATACAAGAAGAGATGCATGCCATTCAGGTTTGGTGGTTGCCACGGAAACAAAAACAATTTTCCTTCATACAGCAGATGTAAAAGTTATTGTGGAAAATGTAAGATGTAATTTTAATTTTTCAAAATACCCTGGCACCTTCTACTTGCAATAGAACGGGTTTGTCAGTGACTTTCTCAGGCACTCTTCTACGCACAAACAAGATGGGGGACCCTCGATTGGGTACCCTCGGTTGGTTCACTACCCCAGCATTCCTTGAAAACATTCAACAGGCTCCCTTTGTCTCATTGAAGTCTTGCACGGCCCTTTATAAGTCGTCGTCGGAACCCTTGCTCCCTAGAAAGGATTGTCTATGGTTCCATGCTCACGTACTGTATATAACAATTACAGGTTCTCCTTGTTCAGCATGCATAACCCTTAAAGACCTCATCAGGAACCACTAGTAAGTTTGGTGATTTTAGTATCAAATAATTTCGTTTAATTTACAGATGCCAGGCTCCATGATCTGGATAGATTTGAGGATCAAATTGACCACTTAAGTCAAGACCAAATTTTAGAAAATGATAAAGACATGTTCGGCAAAGATGGGAAGGAAAACTTTGTGGATAAAATTAGAAATGAATTAGAGAATGACCAAGGTAATGACGAAACTGAATTCGACAGAAAGATGGACGATGCAAATGACAACCCCGACGAAGGCGAATTGAAGGAAGGGAATGATCCAGATAGGGCAGATAGACCAAGAGATGATGATAGAAGGGATGAAGAAATGATGGATGAATTTACAAGTGAAGATGACGATGACGATGCTAATGATGCTGATGATGATGAGGCCAATGATGACGGTGATGATGCTAATGATGCTGATGATGATGATGCTTATGAAAACGAAATAAAGTATAACAACAAAGTGAAGCATGAAGGAACGAAAACACACAGTAAAAATTCAGTTGCAGATGCAAGTCGGGTACAAGCAGCTCCGAAAAGCACATATGCTTCTTGTGAAAAAGGTGAGAAATATTTTGACCCCAAATAACGATTTTCTAATTGTTGTGCTAATGATCTAGCAAATTTTCACTTCGTGTCATTAAATGAAACAAATCAATTCAAAAACTGAATAACTATTTCAGATTCATTTTCTTATCATTTAGAGTACATTTCATATTTACTGCGTTGCTGTTTGATTTCTATTTCCTATGTCAATAGTAATTTATGTTCTTCTTCTTTCATTACTTTTAACCAATCCTCATTCCATCTTTTATCGCTAAATTGCAGTTTTCGATCCATTTTCTCTTCAATTATCTCACCAAATCCCAATTTTAAAGATCAATTTTACCTTGATTGAACACTTGAATCATAAATTACATATTTCACATTTTATTTATAGGTATGTGTGAGCTTAACATAAGCCCCGTTGGATGTTTTAATGATAATCATCAAGCACTTAGGCCATTGCCACATTTGGTTGACTCACACAGAGACCCAACAAGTCATGCTTATCACGGCAGTACAATCGACTGGAAAAATTTTGAATCTTCAATCAGAAAGTACGTATATTCTGCTTCAGTTGGTATGTCATTAAAAGTGACGGCAGTTTGAACTAATTCTCAACTTAGGCCATGCCTTTCGATTTTGATAATGGGAAAAGGTTCCTAACACTGTTCTGAGGAGGCCATAGTGCCGTGCGAAGAAGTAGTTATTTGTTTGAGAAGGGGTATGGAGGAAGAGGGATTCTAATATTGTGTAAAGAGGGTATTTCTACGAAGAGGGACCAATTTTGAAGGGTACTTGCTCTTAGTGCCTCTCGTTGGTACGATGCTAGATAAAGCAGTGTTTTCATAAAGTTTAAAACAAAGTTTTAAGTGAGACCTAGGGGCCATTTATGACGTACGATAACGATCGCTTTTTGTAGGTTAGCATGCGACTGCGTAAAACTTGCAAGGCAAAGAAATTACACTCATATTGGTCTTCAAAATTATGGTGAATGCTGGGCTGGCAACGTGACTAACAAGCAATATGCGATCAATGGAAAATCAAACAACTGCGTGAATGGCACATATAAACCTTGTGAGAAAGGAAAGTTTTGTATTGGAAAAGAGAAAACAAACTTCGTTTATAAAATTGGTACGTACTGTAGTGTTAAGATGGTTTACTGTGCAATTTAGCAATATGATAAGATAGCATATAGAATATGGAATATGGAATATAGAATATAGTATATAGAACATAGAGTATATTAGAAAATAGTTGGAGGCACTGAAGAATGTATATCCATAGTTTAAGGGAAGAAGCATGATACCATATCCCCTTTATGTGACGCTTTGATAAGGTAACTTATTTGGAGGAGAAAGACTTAAAGTCAGTCTACAAGCTTTTTTAGATAAAGTTTATCTGAATTAATTTCAATAATAATATCTATCCATTTCCCTTAAGAACCAATTGTGCCATCATGCGAACTCGGGTACGAGAAAGTCGGTTGTTTCCATGACCCGGTAAAGACAGATAACCGTCCGATGCCAGAACTGTTGGATTCACATCGTGATCAGACCAGCAATTCGTATCATGGCCTTTTACTCGACTGGAAAAACTACAGAAACTCTCTCAAAATGTAAGTGTTTGTCGTTTTAGCAGATGTTGAATGTCAGTTTCTTGTTTGCATGATATTTGCGCAATTAGGCCTTAAAACTTATTGAAGTTGATTTTTAGTCAATGCAGAAATAAAAGAATGCATTATTTGCTTCATACTTTGAATGTATCCACTCAATAGCACGCACAACTCAGTTCTTCTCCGTTTTGATTGTTAAATATCTATTACCTTCCTTCAAGTATGAATTGTCTCCCCCCCCCCAAGGTCAATCATGAAATAAAACCACCTTAAGGACCCAGCCCTGACCCATAAAATGTAGTCAAAAAGAGAGCCAAAAGTTATAAGAAAGATTTTCCATTTCCAGATTGATTGATCATTGTGCAAAGCGAACGAAAGCTAAAGGTTACTCTCATTTTGGTATCCAACATTATGGCGAATGCTGGAGTGGAGAAAGGGTTGACAAAACGTATTCAATGTATGGCAATTCTACTAATTGTGTGAATGCAGATTTTGAAAAATGCAACTCAAAATACGCTTGCCAGTGCACAGGAAAAGAGAATGCAAACTTTGTTTACAAACTCATTTAGCTCTTAAGCATGATAATAATTTAGATTTATAGTGATGAAGCCAGTGAGGACGAGGGTCATTTCACTTCAAAAAATCGTACACCTTAGGCAAAAATCCCTTTTTTACGACAAAAAATCCATCAAAATCCTCAAAAATCCTTTTGTTCTGAAAAAATCTCTTACGCTTTTTGAAAATGTGAAATGCCCCTCGATTGAGGACATCTGACTTAGATGTTCTATTTAATTTTGTTGCTATTCTCAATGACTTGCAGTAGAAATGGTTGTAATTGTCTTGACATTAGTTCACCGCTGTTAATTCTTATTTCAAATGTTTCTTTGATTAAGCAAAAAAACCTCATCTCTTGCAATGAACTAAACAAAACATCTTCCTTAGAATCATGGTGCTCACCGGAGCCACGGGGTGTTTAGGAAGGGAGTGTTTGCCTTTTCTGAAAATCTGGTAATGTATATCAAATGTTTGGGGCAAGAGTATACGCCCTTATTGAGTTTCGTTGTCTTCTGAAGGGATCACAATAAAGATTTGACTTTTCTTAACTTTTAGAAAAGGGCGTGGCCAATTACGAGCTATGTTGCTGCTCCGATCATCATGTTAACAAAACTGAATTCTTCTATCCGCAATTTATTTAAAATATTTTTTAATAGTGCGGAAATTTAGCGATTCGTCCTGTATTCCTTTCTCATCCCCCCGCCCCCTTCCAACACACCGAACTTGCCATTTTGAATCAGCCTCATTCTTATAAGGAGGCAAAATGCCTCGCAGGATTTTAAATTGATGAAACAGTAACAACAACAAGACATAGAAGGAAGCGTTTGAAAACATGAAAATGCGAAAATGATCGGTGGCGAATCAACGCAAAATTTGCCAGCGGCAGAAGTAACTGAGTGTTCTTTCAGCGATGAATCAAATGACGTTGAAGATACGAAAAGAATGCAAATTACGATCCAATATGGGGCATCGTCGAGTACAGGGTAAGGTGCATGCAAAATTGTGTTTGTTTGTTTTTGGATGACAGTGCTTTTAGATTACAACTATATAAGCCTGTCCGATTTTATGTTTCTTGCCAAGAAATGTTGCGTACACTTTGCAATTAGTGTAGATATATCTGCTTATGGCCTAGAGGACTGGGCGATTGTCTGGAATCATTGATTAACGAACTTGATTGACCCCTCAAGTTTGTAAATAGACTGTCAGTTAGTCATTGAACTGAACAATTATCATTATATTTTCCTCTGTTTTAGAGAATCTGTAGCCCGTTTGAGACAAAAAATTCGTGACGTGGTACATAACCACAAATACCAAATAGGCGTTATTTGTCTGGTTCTCCTTGATGCAGCTATTGTCATAGCGACCATAATTGTTGATGATGCTGGCGGGAAAGGTAATTTGACAATTAACTTGATTAATTAGGTAATTATATATCACCTTAAACTCAACAAGATTGACATTGTGATAGCACTGGTGTGAAATGTCAGGTACCAAGTTAACACCTGTCTCCAATCAATATTGATCTTCATCTCTCATACTTTTAATATACAAGTTCTGGCATAAACTTGAAGCCTGTAGTTAATCCTAAAGGGACCTACAAATTAAAGAGAGGGCTGAGGAGGGAATTTTGTAGAGAATATATCTTGTGTCAGGTGTTTATAATCTTAATGCCAAAAGTATGTCTTGTCAATTGTAATCATATTTTTATGTACAATTCTCTGCTACAAATATTTATAGAGATATGTACTTCTACCTCTTTTTGTTATCACCAAAATATCCATGATTAAAGTGTGGACATAAATCAATAATTTTTGCTTTTAAAAACAGGTTTTCAGCCTGGACTGGTGATAAATGCACACAAATATCACATAATGTGTCTATAAAATACAGATGTTTTATAAATAGTTGGTGTGAATTAGTTTGTTCTTAATTTCTGTTGTAAAAACCAATTTTGATATTGATTAAATAGAAAATTAAAAATCTTATCCATCACATCCTCAGTGTAACCAGTTCAGTTCAGTTCCTTTAATTTTAAAATTCCTCTACATACAAATCTCAATAAACTACAAAATCTCAACAAACTGCAATATAATTAGACTACGAAAAAATAAAAACTAACAGTAACATTGAACTATTATTCCAGAACACTCAAAAGGATTTGAACCTGTTCGTCAACCTCCTTTCTTTGATTTTTTTTGCAGATGAAAAATCACATAGTGTTGAAATTGTGGAGCATATCCTACATGACACCAGTCTTGCAATCCTTTCATTGTTCATGATAGAGGTATTCAGTTTGTAATGCCTTGAGTATGAGCATTTCTTTAGAATGAGAAACATAAGGTATTAATACACTTAACATGTAACCAAATTCTGGCAAAGTTAGTTTGACTGCCAATGCCCTGCTGCTCAGCTATTTGGATGAGTTTTAAGTGCACAACCAAGCTAAAGAAATGCTTGTTTTGCATCTGCCTTGACAGATGGTCTGCAATATTTGTCATAATTGTACTGATATTTTATAATTATATGTGACCGCAGAAATATGATATGACATACTATTTGAGTATGCTACACTATATTTCTTCTTATACCAGAAACAGGCCCATCGGAAATTCAGCCCCCACAATAATTCGCTAGTGTTTCTTCCTTATGTTTTTGAAAAGTTGCGGTTAAGAGCAATCTTTATGCTGATTAAGACATTAGATAGGGTTCCTGTCAATAAGACACCTAAATTTCATCATTTGTACATCATATGAATTTTCCATAACCCCCATTTCAGCTCACTTTGCTTACAGCCCCCTCCCCAATATCAATTTTGTTTCGACAGTCCTGAGAAAAATAAGTAAATGATTTCTTTTTTTCAGATCATTGTAAAACTTTTTGGACTTGGATTGTCATTTTTCAAACACAAACTAGAGGTATATTAAATTATCCTGTTTCCAAAAAATACAGTTCATGTTTGATATTTTGATAAGATGCATTGTCAAAATTGTGGGGAGAAGAATTGTAACAATATTTTCCCCTAGCTTAGCTCAGAGTTAAACTGGAAAAAGGAGAAGACAGGACTGATCTTGTTAAGGGTTGCATGTTAGACACTGCTAACTTTCACTATTTAGTTATGCTATGATTTCTCCAAAAAGACAAAATTATCTAAAATTAGTTAATCATGCAAGACCTTAATTCTGTGTATCTAACATATATTTCTTTGTCACTATATCTTGGATATAATTGATAGAAAAAATCTATGAACTTTACGGAAATATAGATATTTTTTGTACCATCCTTTTATCAATTTTGCATTTTTCTATATTATTAGCCTTCCTTTTTAATCTTGTTTGAAATTTTCTTTAAGGTTATTTTTTTCCTAGGTCTTTGATGCTTGTGTTGTTATAATATCATTCTCATTGGATATTGTGATCTTGTAAGTAAATATAATTTCAATAACAAACAATCATTTACTTTGCAGATGCTTGTACTCTGCTTGTTATAACTTCTTCCACCTTTCCTTTCCTAACTTTCCAATTAACTTTCAGACAGTTAATTAAAAACATATTTCTTAAATAGTAAACATTTAGTTCTTCCTCTTAATAATTCCCTTAATGCAATTTAGTTTATTTCTATGTTCCTGTATTTACCGTTTCTTGAATTAGTTTGTATCTTTATATGTATTTAATGGTTTGTGTGGTTCTCACTAAATTGGAAGTGGTGAATTAAAAATGAAATGAACTGAAATTTAATACCTTTTTTTTTCAGGCACAGGAATAGTGATGGAGCCCTTAGTGGAGTGGAGTTCATTATTTTGCTTCGACTTTGGCGCATCTCAAGAATTATAAATGGCAAGTATTTTAGTGCATCAACCACTCCTGTTTTTAAATCTATATTAAGAATGAATGTATGTATAATGTATAGTAATTTAAGCACATTATAAGGTACCATATATAAATAATCTTAAAATATTGTTATAAATAATTTTAAAAGAACATGTTATAGAGCCATTGATGCAAATGCGCTCGCAATTAAAGTTGTTGCGAAGTGTGAAATTTTGATGATTGTGTGTCTTTTCTAGGTTTAATTATTTCAGTAAAAAAGAAAGCGGAGGAAAAGATTGAGGTGCTTTCATTGCAAAGGAGTGAACTTCAAGAGCAAGTCAACCAGTTGGAATTAAAAGTTGGTGCTCAAAAGGTAGGAAGATCATCATATTAAAAGTTATTATTATTATTCCTCTTCAGCTCTTCGGCTCTAAAAATTAAAAACAGGTCTATTTTACAACGTTAAAGCGAGTACATCAAACAATAAGAATATTACAAAGTCAAATTCATAGATTTGGAAGGTGATTTTTAGCCATGATAGCATCAATTACTTAATTGAATTTTGATTGGTATTAATATCTTTGAATGCATGACTTAAAGATTAATACGAAACAAACAATGAAGAGAGGATTAGGAATAGCCCAAATGATAAGCGAAAGAAAGAAGAAACAGATAAGTGAATAAATAGATGAAGCGACTTGATTAAATGCATGAAAGGAAAGGCTGGTAAATAAAGGAGCAAACAATTAAACGGATGAATGGAACGAATAAATGAACGAAAAAACCATCGAATGAACGAACGAATAAACAAACGAAGGAACGAATAAACGAATGAGTGTGCGAATGAACAAAAGAATGGACGAATGAGGAAGCGAACGAAAGAATGGACGAAAGAGGAAGCGAACGAATGAATGAGCGAACAAAGGAGCGAAGAAACAAGCGAATTGACGAAAGAATGAACGAGTAAATGACCGAACGAATGAATGGACAAATTAACAAGCGAATAAACGAACATATAAACGAACGAATGAACGAATGACTGGCCTAACGAACGAACAAACGGTTGATGATCTATGCAATAGCTCAAAATAAGGTTGTTCTAGAAATTACTGATCACCTTATGACAGTTTTGTGATCAAAAGAATCGTATCATACGCCGTACTTATGGCGGATGAGGACTG
The DNA here is from genome assembly GCA_964019065.1 of Catostylus mosaicus. Taxonomy (NCBI): domain Eukaryota; kingdom Metazoa; phylum Cnidaria; class Scyphozoa; order Rhizostomeae; family Catostylidae; genus Catostylus; species Catostylus mosaicus. Next base: position 805,698 of record OZ025194.1, on the reverse strand, counting down.
AGGCTGTTGATTGTCGATCAATTGATCATCCGACCATATTCTGAGCTATTGCATAGATCATCAACCCGAACAAACAAGCAATTGGAACTACAAAGCATTCGCTTCACCAAGTCTTCATCGTTTGTTATTTTTGTTATTGCAGAAAGAAATTCAGCATTTGAGGGAGAAACTGGAGTCATTAGGGGTCATTCCTGATGATCAGCCAATTACGGGGTAGGACATGTTACCCCCGAGATGCCGTATTTAAAGGTGTCCAAAACATAACCATGTCCAACCTTTGCATGAAAATGTGAATCCAATGGGGCCCCGAAGATTATCAGAGGTTAACCAAATGACTCTTTTAGTAATTGTTTATGCAAAAGATTAAATGTAAATGAAGAAAATCTAGGGAGAAAGAACTGTTAGATGTTTTTTTACGCAATTAACCGTTTGATTTAAAATCAAATGAATTAACGAATTGAAATATAAAATTTTAAAGCACTAGCATTCGTTGAATGTTGATGATGTTTAGTGCAGAATAATTGTAGAATAATCTAATGCTTTGTGTATGTGTCGCAAAAGAGAAATTTGAAATAAGCAGCTTTCGAATTTTGCTAGTTTGTCTGTTGTCCTCGTTATGTTGCTTGAAATTTAATTGACAATTTAACGTGAAAAACGACATAAAAACATGAGAAATTAGTAAAATTAAGAGAGTAATATTTAGTTACATTTAGAACCGTTCATTTGTTAGTTGGACGTTTCTGCTACTGTTTATTCAGAGAAGTAAAATTCGTCTTTTTGTTTTGTAATGCATTTTGTAGTTTGTTTTTTGAATTTCTTAAATTTTTTGGTTTTTTATCTCGACCTTTACGGTGCTTAGCTTCGTTTAATTTAGTATTTTAATTCATTAGGTTTGTTTTTAGCTTGCAATCGATTCATTTTCAAGGCCAGTCTCACGGGGACACAAATGTATTTTGAGATTAAAATCCTAGGATAGTTTACAGTCTCCCTGCCAGCAAGCCTAATATTTGAGGTCAGTTCCTTACTAACTTACTTTATCACCACTTGATAATTAAGCTGTGATCCTTTTTCTATAATAACGCATTCGCCCCCCCCCCCTCAGGGGTGACTCGTTGGCTAGACATGAAAGAGGTCCCCTAGACAACTCAAGTTCGATCAAAATGTGTCATGTTTATAATGACCACTTGAAATTTCAGTACTCTTGTGTTTCACATCAACATTTTTTTTTCTGTTTTCACCTTCTAGAGGGGTTTTTGTAATTAGTTGAAGTTTTAATTTCGTCCTAGTTTTTTATTAAGCAACATCTTTTATTAATACAGATACTAACAGATTGAAATTCAAGTTTTAAGGTTAATTAGTGTTGAAAATGAAAAACGACGAATCAGAAATTGTTTTTTTCCATATAAATATCTTGTCGATATAGTAACCAGTATTTCCTTTCTCGCAGTTATCCGATGTTATTGCACTCTTAATCAAATTATTCCTGCTTGAACAAGCACGATATTCTAAGCACCAAAAATCTATTTATCATTCATCATTCAACATATATTCTCTAGCCCCGAGCTCTGGAAAACCCCCTTCAATCTATTTCTGCCTCCTCTTTTGGTACTAAGGAGTTTTAGCTCACTGGTTTAGGAGCCTTGACACCAAATATTTACCCGTGCTGTTCCAATGCCAGATCGTCAAAACAGTTGCGAAAAAGGCTTCTGAAGGCAGGGCCCCCGAGAGGAAGAGGTAGAGGGGCAGATCACCCCAGGGCCTCAGGGTGCAGGGGGGCCTAATCAACCAATATCAATAGTTTTATAGCCTCTTTAGATGTATACAAGGAGTCTTCCAATAGAAGCAGCCTGCAAGGTTCAAGGGGTTCCTTCAAATGCAGTTCCCCCAGATTCCCTTGCTGTCTGCCCCTTCTGCTTACTTCGATCACAGACTCAAGGGGCCTCATTTTGCAGTATTGCCCCTTGGCCTCGAAGACCTCTCGGCGGCCCTGTCTGAAGACAATAGATATTACAATGCAACACCCAGACCCAATCATGTTCATTTTGTTTGCCACTTAAGTTAAATAAATCTTGACTTTTCGACCGAAAAAGAATGGGAATATTCAAACTCCACTGCAACGTTTCGACAACGTGTAATTCAAACCCTCAATGGAAAATGACTTGCAGGATTTAGGCCCCTGGTGGAGTGGAGATACATTGTGTCAAAAAATGCCAAGCGATTTGAGAAAGCACAGGCATGATCTATTTCAAATTTGTAATTCGTTTTCATCTCTGAGTTGCTTAGTAAAAAGATATGAGTTAAAAGGAAGAAATGCAATCTAGAAGAAAAGATTGGAGCATCCATGTTTGAAAACAAACTTTGACTCAAGCAAGCGTGGAATTTCATTTGCCAACCAAAGCTGTGCTTCGCTCCCCCGTTTTCCACTTGAAGTGGGCCTGAAACACTGAAATACTTTTATCTTCGATACTTCTTGTGAATTCTACTTAACAAGTTCTAAAAGATTGACAGCCGGGCAAGAGTATATGATCTGCAACTCGGACACTTGAAACAATCTCAAAAACTTGTGAAAGAATTGGGAGAAAGCCATACTCTGCATCGAATTTGTAGTTAATCTGGACCATGCAAATGTCCAACCCATATCGAAATTCGTGGCGTAAAAAAAGCTAATTATGCAAGGGAGATTTTGGTGTTCACATTGCGTTTTCGAAAGAGTGAGTCTCTAATGTTCTTTCATGCTCGAAATTTAACCTCAAAATTACCAGCGTAGCAATAAACAATATAGAGACTTGCTTAAAATTCCGATCTTTGCCCAGACTGGAAGTTCTCTTTCCCCAATTTTTACAATTTTTGTTAATCTCCTGTAAATTTGTTTGTTCGTGTAGTTTGTTATTGTCTTTGTACCTTTATTGTCCATTATGTCAATTTAATTTGGTTCAGTTTTGAAAAACCATACAGCTGCCATATCACAAATGGGGTGATGCTTGAGTTTTGATGATTTTGATTTACAAGATACATCTATTTGATTAAATGGCTGCATCGAAAATAGTTACCCTTTTTGCAATTTTCGAAGAGGCAGAAGTCATGGTATTGCAGATACAAAAGCATATTCGTAAAGATAAAGGAATGGGGGGGGGGGGAGGACCAAAATTCTTGTTGAAGAACTATACCTGGATTTCTCATGGTTGTTGAGTACTAATAAAAAATTATGATTTTTCTCCAAGCGAGACTTTTGCGTCTGGGCTTTTCTTTTTTAACTGCACAGAAATGAGAAGTAATTAGATTGTTTTGACGTTTTGACTTCATGAACCTATAAGCTAAAATCAGTAGATGTACATCAAATTAATTCCTTGATAAATACATCGACATGGGTTCTGTCGCCTATTTCTAAAATGCAAAGACGTAGAATTAAGAAAATTCTTGATGAAGCATCTTCTTGACATCCGCTTCAGCTAATGTAAGGTACCAAAATATAAATGACCCAGGTGTGCACGGTCCGAATGTGTCCGGATAAAGAAACAAAGTGATGCATTAAACTAAACTGTAAACAAAGTTGCTGTGCTGATCTCCTGTGCAGAGGCATCCAGGGACATACCCTTTGCATTTCTGAAACGCAGCGCTTTTGCATGCATGAGAAGTTCCATATTTTCTGTATGATGTCGATCCTGGTCCACTCCAGCATTCTCCAAAATATTGGATTCCAAAATATTTAAATCCCTTGGCTTTTGCCCGTTGTGCACATGAGCAGACGAGCCTATAAGGGAGAATAGGAACGAATCTTCAAATCAATCAATCCACATTATATTTCGGGGGTTTTGGATCCAATCATAGGTCTTCTAAGTGAAGCCCTGGACGCATTAGCTCATGAATCTTGCAAGGAGAAACACCCCGCTTTCTAATTTCTTCCGTTTTACTTACTCTGCAAGGGACTGCCTGTAGTTTCTCCAGCTGATCAGTTTGCCGTAGTAGGCATGGCTTGTTCTGTCTCGGCGGCTCTCGAGAAGGTATGGCAATGGACGATTCTTGATTTTCACGGGATCGTAGAAGCAACCACTATTTTCGTAATTGATGTCGCAATTCACTGGGTTCATGGAATCTACAAAATAGAAAAGGATTGTTATTTAGGGAAGGCTGGAAACTAGAATGTCTACTTGTGAAAGGCTTGTTGTAAAACAACTTAGATAATGTATCAAAACCATCGTGAAACGTTTTCATCGTCATCATTGTCATCATCGTCACCATCACCATAATCTTTCTCGCTATCGTTATTGTCACCATCACCACCATAACTGTCACAACAACCCTTCTTACTGGCAACATCATCATCATCTTTTTAAGCCCCTCATATATGCAACATATAAACATTAATACAGATTTAAAAGATATTCAAGACATTCAAAATACATTTAAACCATAAATACAGATTTAAAAAGACTTACTGATAGCATAAACATAATTTGCGAATCCCTTTCCTGTACAGAATTCCCCTCCTTTGCATGGTTTATAATTACCATTAACACAAGACTTTACACGACCGTGTTTGTCAAAGGTTTTTGCTGCGTTTTTGCCTCCCCAACATTCTCCATAATGCTGTAGGCCAATATAAGACAATCCTCTCTTCTTGGCAACCTTGACGCAATCGCAGAGTAATCTAGCATAGAAAACCAAGGTCCATTAACATTGCTGACCCTACTTCGAATACTGAAGATAACTTCGGGTGGTACTATCATGCGACCGCAATGATTTCCTGGCCCTGAAGAAACAAACAAACAAACAAGCAAACAAGGAAGCAAATAAACAGGGGATGTCAAATGAAGGAGGGATTGATTTGTGGTACACTCTCACCACATGAAAATACCGACTCATTGCAATCATGTACCCCCTCCGCCAAGGGATGTATATATTGCAAACTCTACCTTTTTATAGAGCCTTCTGCGTCTTTCCAATTGAATACAACACCATTGAAGGCATGGCTTGTCCTGTCGCGATGCGATACCAATAGTATAGGCATAGGGCGATGTCGAACCACTGGGTCGTAGAAGCACCCAATGGGCTGCAGATCCATTTCACACATGTCTAAAAAGATGAAAAGTCGAAAAATCGAAATGTCGAAAAATCGAAGAATCAAAAAGTAAAAAATTCAATGAGTTATAGAGGAGTAAACGGGACTTTAAAGATTCCGGAGACGCTAATTTAGCTTCTAAGTAATTCTATTACAATCTTCACCAGTCTTTCAAAAAAAGCTAGTGCCTGTATTTTTATATTTTTCAGTCATTTTTTTGTTCGTTTTTAATTGTACTAACCTGAAGATTTTGAGCATTTTGAAACACCTCTTGCCACTTCATTTTGGATAACATTACAATCCTTCCCAGCTGCCTTTGCTTCAATTTCGTCGTCATCATCATTATCACCTGTCATTAATATACAGTTTTTTAATTCTACATTTTCAGTCAAGGTGGGCGGAATGATGAGACAGCATTCTTGAATTTATGATACATTCTCCATTTAATAGTGATAGTAACAGTGATACCACTTTTCTATTTCGGAGCAATCACTACTCAACACATGTGCAGTAAGGCTAGTAATATAGGTTTTGGTCGTTGTTGTTTTTATTTTAGAAAGCAGAATTGTTCCACACATTTGCTTATGGCTACTAAGTAGCTTTGCATTACTTCCCTGTAAGCTATCTATTTTTGGCAAATCGTTCTTCTTTTGGAGTAGTGGCATTCCCAAATATGCTCTATATATTCCCCATTGTCTCCACACCTTCTGCATAAAGAATTTTATGCTGTTCCTTGTAATTTGTCTTTAAATCGGTCATATCATTTGCGACATTCTAGGACTACAAAATGGGTTACGATTACTAAAAAGGTAAAAGAGAATAGGCAAATAAGTTGACATTCGGATTTCATAGAATTTCTCTTTGTATCAAAGAACAAAGAGAAGTGGCTGGTAATGTGTCTGGACAATCTCATTGTAGAAGTGTCTTTTTGTCTGCAAAAGTCATGTTTTGTCCAGCCAAAAAGTTTGTAAAAGGCTCATTGTACTGCAAATGCCAGTCGGAAGAATTATTGTTCTAAAAACAAGCCTCCACTCCCTCAATTACCCAGGCTCCAGGCTTCAACCTTTCATACGTTCCTGGTTTACTAGTTAAGAAATAAACCCTAAATTGTTACCTTCTTCAATATTGTTTTCGACATCTTCTTCGTTGATCATATTTGCGCGATTTGCTTCATCATCTTGTCCATCATCATCAACATCGTTATCTGTTTCGTCTTCATTGCTTCCATCCTCCCCCACCATATTATCATCTGGCTCATCATATCGTCTCATTTCAATATCATTTTCATCCCTCTCCACATCAAAATCAGTTGGTCCATCTTCCTGTCCCTGTTCCAATTCAGTCGATCCTAGAAAATTACCAAAAACATCTTCGCTCCTTTGCTCCTGATTTAATACACTTACAATTTCTCGTTTTTAATAGGAGCAGCCTCTGTCAGAAACACTAGAAATAAGAAGGAAATTGGAAACGAAGCAGGCACTAGAGAATTTCTACCAAGCAAGTTTTATGGCTGGACATTGCAAGGAAATTTGACAATAACAATAGGAAACTAGATGTTAACCTTCCTCCAGACAAGAAAATACCCAAAGGCAAACCTTTCTCCGAAACAATAGGAAATAGGCGTGTCTTGGATGTGTCCACAGGACTTTCTATTGTTACCGGTGGATCTTCCTTCAGCTAGTAACCGTGTGATCGTAATGTCTTCCTAACTCTGAGTTTTTGACAGAAAAATGCAGTATGTACGCTAAGAAATTCGACACTTCAGAAGTAGATGACAAAAACGTTTTGTCTTACTCAAATCTACAATCTACGAATTAAATCTTCATCATGTAAGAGGACGCTTGTTTAGCATAGCCTCCGTAGCTTGTTTAAAGTAAATTCCTATTTGCTGAAAGGTTTGTTTGCACCTTAGCGGAGAATTGTGCAAATATTGATTCTGTTAAAAGTCACAACTGTTCATTGAAAACTGAAATAGAGGAGTTTAAAGAAATATCGTCTAAAATCTTGTCAGCAAATTCACCCAAATTAACTTAGCCAGTCATTGGTGGTCAGAATTGTACCTAACTGTCAATAAAATCTCATTTTATACTGTCACTTATAACCACTGTTATGAAGATATGCAAATTATTAGTTTAATGTTCATTTAATATTTTCGACACATATGTCCTTTTTTTCGCTATTGTGCGTTGTTCCTGCCTCCAGGGCATGTGAAAGTCCCATACAAATGTCATATAAATGTAAATGGACGTAATTCCTTTGTCGACCATTATCTAGTCGTTGAGACGGGTGGCCTTTTCCTCTAGTTGATAAATTCAGTTCAGTTGAGCGAAGAAAGACATCTGTTGACGTAAATATGCTTGGGAATAGTTCCCGAGAGATCGCTTCAAAAATTCCATGTGTTTCCACATTAAAATTCACCCTCTTATTGTTCATCATATAGTTCATAATAGATATAATATGTTCATACTATTTTCTTTGAAATTATTGCAACGTTTAGGGGGTGGCCTTCTAGAATATTGAACCAGAAATAATCAGGAAAGTAATGGCAGCTTGCCTATGAAATTGATTCAGAAAACTTGCGGCGATAAAAAATATCAGTCGGCAGGCCAAAAATCAGCGGGAAAATGGCAATAAACTTGGTAACACAAGCTCAAAACTGAAACTTTGAAAAACCTTCACCTCAACAGTCTTTTTAACCGTTAGTTCCATGCGACTGCCTGCGATGATTAAGGAAAAGTTGAACAGTTCTCAACTATTCTTTTGGTGAGGATACTTCCTCCTCGGATTTCTATTATGTAACCCCTGTTATTTCTTGGTCGAGTTCGTAATAAATGTTGCATGCAGCCATTTGCAACTCATAATAGTCTTGGTGGTACCTTAATCTAAATCGTGAAATTCCTTAAATTTTTGGTTCTCCAATTACTTGGTTATTGATACCACATTATCAATAAAAATACTAATAATAATAATAATAATAATAATAAGGATGTGATTTATTGCCACGAGTGTCCCCATTGGTCCAGTCTTTGTTTCTCTGACATCTTCGGCGCAAGACCATTTTAGCACATCGTTTATTTCGTACATGATTAATGGATGGAAGGCTAATTTTGCCATTTTGACCATTGGTCATTCTCGTTACTCGATTCTGAAGTTTTTCGAGCTCAGATTTGTGTGAGTCTGAAATTCCAATTTTAATTTATCTGATTCTACAATCTTTTGACTATCCATAATAATCTCGATTGCACTGATGGCTTCCGAAGAGCTCAAATTCTGATAAAGAAGTCTCTCCTAAAAAATTCACGTGGAATTTTGCATGAAATTTCATCAACACGTTGTCTATGTGTGTAATGCACTGCAAAGGCGCATGTTTCAAGCCGAATGTTGAGAAGGAGAAAAATACTTGCCTTGAAGGCCATTCAAAAGCGCCAGAAATGTCAGCAGACATAGAGCAGCTCCATGCTTTCGAGACATCTTGCCAGCACCAATACACCTTAGATACTAAACTGTTTCTTACGCCCAGCAACTTGTGTATTCCTCTACTTTGTGTTTCGTCTAACGAGCACTTCCGTTCTCCAGTTCATTATCTCCCTCCGTGTCTCTGATAATTGAAACAATAACCAGGCCATCAACACCATCAAACCTGACTAGGAAGGCCAGGGGGTAAACATAGTTTTGAGGTGTCCCGTTTCTGGAAACAGAAGTGGTGCACTTTAGCTGGGGCACAGAGATGTTTTCAAGGAGACCGTTTAAAATCTATACCCGCGCTGTAGTAAGTAGTAAGTCGCAAAGCAACACCCAAACTAAGCCCTTTTTATTGCCTGCGAGCTAATCCAAATTCAAATTTTCTTGATATTAAGATCCACAGCTAGCTACGTAGATGAGCTTCGAAACCATGACCATTTAGTTGTTCGAATGGGGGATTACCAGATGCAAATTTCACCACAAATCAGCTTCGAAAGAAACATCTTGAGAGAAAAAGCGTCTCTTTTACTTAGGGGGGGGGGGGGGTTGAGGAAAATCTTATGTCAGCAGATGGGGAGGGAGTTGCCTCCAGCTAAGAAGGGGTAGAAAAGGGGCTCAAAATGGCAGGCTGCCTACCGGAGTCTCGAGGAATACTTGTGACAATGGATATTAATGATATAAAGCAAATACAGTCAGATGATATTTATATATCTATCATCAGGTTCCTTATATTTCGCTCCGGTAGATGGGGCCTCTTCAGAGCAGAATCGTCAAGAGGGGGTCTTTGTAACCATGCTTGTGTAACGTTATATTTATTGATCTTGTTGCTTCATTGGTTAATTAATTAAATGGGGAGCTGAATCATATTATAGGGGGGCTAGGCCCCTCTTCCCCCTTTGTCGCTTATCCTGCACAAAGGCCCATTTTGTTTCCAGCCCCAGGGCCCGAGTTGACTCGCGACGGGCCTGCTTCATAGTATAGTATTTGTGAAAATTGCCAGTTACTTGTCTAGTAACATTGAAAAGTTTCACCTCGTTTATTTCCCCAGTAAACTACTAGAGAATTCTACATGAAAGAGATGAAGCATTGATTTATAAACAAGTTGATAAACAAGAAATTAACATTCTAATCCCCTACAAGAAACTATTTCAACAACAAACAGAACTGTCCCTAGAGGTAACCTTGGGGAACAGCAAACTTTTTTTCCCTCCTCTGTGTTATCCTTCATCTTTAGGTGGCGTAAACCAGCCTACAAAACACCAAAGTAATTAATTAATTGCATTAAAAAGTCGCGTAAAGTAAGATATAATTGTAACCATTGTCGTCTGGTCAAAATACAGTGAAACCCTGTTAATACGGCCACCAACGGGCCACTAAAAATTGGACATATTAACAGGGTGGCTGTATTAATGAAGTGGCCGTAAATTAATAAATAAAACAGAGTAATAACAAATGTTAACTTACCGCTCTTTTCATGAATTTGAACCAGTGATTTGAAAGAATGTTGTGCCCGTTGCAATGTATATACAATAGTAGCCTGAAGTTGGCAAAAACAATACGAAAACGTTACGACCGACCAAAGAATATACTCGCATGAATTTAACGAATTTCGGGACCCCTTCACCCCCCTGCATCCTTCACCCAACAATAGGAATTTTGTTGGCTTGCCTCGAGGGTAAATTTTGGCACGGTATCTTTGTGGATTTTTCGAAGAAGAACGAAATCCCTTTCCACAATGGCCCGGATTGAAAAGATATTATCTCGGCCAGGATTAAATCGATTTTTTTGTTGATTAGATAACGAAATAAGAATACAAACCCTAGAATTTTCTTGAAAATTTATCCTCGCTTTTCCTTTGACGAGAGTTGCTGAAATTTGCATAATTACTGCCTCTATCGAATAAGCACTACTCCAACCCTAAAAAAGGCAACGTTCCTCTGATCACAAAATCAGTACCATAAGAGAAAGAACATGTCGCTTCAGGGGGGGGGGGGGAGGGGGCGAGAAGAAGCGATGCAACCGCCCAGGCAAAATTGTGAATAAAGAGTGCAACAGAAGAGAGGATAATAATCCAAATGGTGATGATTAAACCCATGAAAGGGAAAATAATACTTGTAACTTGTAAATCAAGCAATATTTCCAAACAGAAGAAAACTGTTCCTTGAGTGATTTCTGACTAATGCCCAAGATAAAATGCAAATAAAATACAAGACGCAGTGAACTTTTGAAACAAATGAAGAAATAAATCAAAGGAACTATAAATTGTTTCGTTATTTAAAATACGTTGGAAATGCGCTTCAAAATAAGAAGGTTAATTTTGTTCCCAGGGGAGGCACTCAGCACATAGACATACGGGGGGTCAGGCCAAGAGTTTTACGGGCCATCCAAAAATATCAACTCAACTAATGTCTTGTACCCAAAAATATCATAAATTGCAATTTAAGATGAGAAAGTATCTTTGATAAAGATATGGAAATCCCAAAGAAAACCCAAAAATATCAGAAATATCATAATTGTTTCAAATTTTCTTGCAGCACCCAAAATATCATTTCTGACAAATATTTTACACAAAAAGATCATTTTGGGTAAGCATTTGACCCAAAAATATCGGACTGACCCCCCCCTCGTAGGTCTGTGTGCCAAGTGCCCCCCCCCCTTGGTTTTTGTTCCAAAAATCAACATCAATTTTAACAGTGAAGCTCTTCGTAGGTTAAATGGTGCAAAGGAAGTGCGTAGCTATGGATTTACTGGTTACATTATAAGCTTACTACACAATTTGTCACATACCTGTGGAGTTAGCAATTCCATACATATCGCACCACCATTGAGCACATAGCTAAAAAACAAGATAAAGGGCACCTTATTAACAGCCTGCGTCAAGATATTAGCAAATAGAGAAATTCAATACTCGCATTGATACATACGCTGAAAAAGCCACGTTCACCGGAGCGATGTACCCGTGATAAACTGTAGCATCAATTTTGTATTTTTTGTTTTACGTTACTGCCGCTTGGCACTGTTCCTAATATATATGATAATTGAGACAGTCAATACTGTTCTTTATCTGTACAGAAAACAAGAAAATAGAGAAAACTATACTGTAGAAACTATAGGTGACGACATAGAGCGAGCTAGCGTCACAGATGCTGCAATTTGTGAAGTTTTTGAAATTTAAAAAAAAATTTGTTAATGAAGCTACGTAACTCACCCTCCAGTAAGAACGGGATAGCATACCCTTACGAAGGGGGGCTGAAACGGAAATCTGTCCTGAAAGAAAATCAGAATAATCATGATTAATCAATTAGCCAATCAATCATTCAAAAAAGCAATCAATGATTTAACAAATCAATCAAAGAATCAGTCAATCGTTCTGGTAATGAATCATTCAATGAGTCAATCATCAGTCAATCAATTAATAAACCAATCAATCAATCGAACGATCAATCAATCAATCAATCAATTAATTAATTAATCAATCGAACGAACAATCAATCAATCAATCAATCAATCAATGAATCAATCAATCAATCAATCATCAGTCAATCAATTAATAAATCGAAAAATCAATGGAACGATCAGTCAATCAATTAATCAATGAATAAGTCAATCAATCAATCAATCAATCGAGTGATCGATCAGTCAATCCCTGTTAATGATTACAGATCATCAAGAACATTATTATAATTCAATAGATATTGATAAACCATTACAGAATTTTCTGATCTGAAAACTGATCTACATTATTTTTAAAATTAAGAATAAGATAAATAAAACATTTAAAAAAAAAAAGAAAATTAATAGAACTTACCGTAAATGTCATACTTAAAAGAACACCCTCTACCGCTCCGTGATCTTGTTTTTTTAAAGTTTGTAAATCTTTATACAATTTGCTTTCTTTATCAAAACTGAAATTAGATTTAACAAAGTTACTACCAACAAACATAAGATTAGAATAAATGAATAATAGACAAGTTAGACCTTTTTAGTAAAGGAAAGTCCTAAAGACAATTTCTAGTTTGCATTATTGGGGTTAGTAAGTCTTGTGGTTTATTGGGTGCCTCAAATGGTTGGCTACTTTCGTCACTTTTTGGCTTTAACGAACATGAATCGCTCGGGAGGAACCAAATACTATTTAAATTTTAACCATTAATTTTGCAATGAGAAACATGTTACTTTTTAGTATATTGTACTCGATGAAAGGTTACAAAGATTATGTGCGTTCCGCTAGCTTTAAGCAATGAAAATTTGATAACTAGCTTTCAAATATAATCCCATTTTCGAAGAAGATAAGAGGGTGACTCATTCAACGTCTTAAATATCCTTATTTTCGAAACCTGAATTTATGTGCAATTAGGTCAAAGAAAATCACATTAAACTGTTACTAGTTAGATTATTCATCAGCGGTCAATTTGCTGGTACAAATATTTAGAACGTCGCAGAAATTATTATATAATCATAAAATGTTAATTTTTTATAGTGCAAGACACTCACCTTTTAAGTCGTATTCTCCAGTCATATAGACTATCATCGTTCAATTCAATTGTGTATGAAGCTGAAAAGCAGCAAAAGAAAGAGAATTATGGAGAACCAGGGTTGAAGAGCAGGGCACTGAGAGAGAGAGAGAGAGAGAGAGAGAGAGAGAGAGAGAGAGAGAGAGAGAGAGAGAGAGAGAGAGAGAGAGAGAGGTGAAGCTGAAAAGATTAAAAGAATCATCAGCTGAATTGAGATTGATGTACATCGATAGGTTGAATACCTAATAATTAACTGAATAGATAATTGATTACAGTGCTGATCAATGATTAATTATCAATGATTAACTGATCGCGAATGATTTGCCTATCGTTTGATTTGATGCCCGAATTCTTAATTGGTTGTTCAGCTAGAGATGCGTTTTGTTTACAGGACCAATTGATTATGTTTGGTCGATTAAATGGTTGGAAATAAGAGTGGTTCATCGTAATCAATCATTGTCACAATGAACGATTTAATGATTGCTTGATTAACTGATTTTTTGCTTCATTCCTTGACTCATTAAGTAACAATTAAGTTCCTATGCTGTACATGCCTCTTGGGGGGGGGGGGGTCATTACTTTGTCAAAGCTCAACTTGTGTAAAGATGTACCTTCCAAAACTCTTCGAAAATATCTCCCTTCTTTTTTACTTGAACTAAATTTGAAGTTTGTTTTGCGTTTAAAATGCATATTTACAAAACAAGATAAAAGATCGTTTTTCATAAATTGTCTACACACATAATGCGTGCATTTGCGTGAATTTGCGTGATTTACGTGCTTCCAGCAAAACACGCGATGATTCTACTAAATTAACCATTGTCACGCGACAAGTGATTTGGTTTACGCTTTGCTTCCAATTTCTGTAAAAACTGATCAAAGTCCTAATGCTTTAAAATATTAAAGCCGCAGTTCTCATTTCTGAAAACCTGAAAGCAAGGATTTTAAGAAAGTATTTAGTAACAAGCTCAAAGGGGTTCGATTTGACCGTTTGTGGGTTGAAAAACCGCTTGGCATCAATCTTTTATTGATATCATATCTGGACTTAACAATTTCACTGTATAAGGCCATGATTTTCAACACAAGAATTAAGATGCATGGATCATCGACTAGCAGCAATGAATGATGTAAGAAATCCATGGAGCCTTCATGTCGCTTTTAAATCTTTTTCGTATTAATGATCACCATTTACTGGTTCATCCTTCTTTTTGAAATCAATTAAATCTCAGCTGTCCCGGAGGGACTTTAAGATTTTCTCAATCGTCAACGGCATAAAATTAAAACCAAACATTTTCCACGCTGAATTTCCATGATTAATTATAAGTTCCACGTAACACAGAGGATTTCAGATGGGCTAATATGGGGTCAAAATTCTTACAATGGACAAGAGACAAAAGGTAGAATGGAAGAGCATTTGACCCTTGCCCCCACTACTTTAAATAGTTTCTTGCTGCAGCTGTGCTGGCTACAAAATCACCCCGAGAAACTGTGGAGGAATGGATTTAAAAACCTTACCTTGCCTAAAACTTTCTGATTTATAAACATTTTTGAGTTCTTTCATCAATCGATCTGTTGCTTGCACCGATCCACTTATCGACCCCTTGTAAACGGAAAGATAGGAATAAAAGTTATTCGTTTTTCAAATATTTTTGAATCATCAATACACTTTCCCAAGAATAGTCACACGAATTCTGCCTGCCCAAAATCTATTCATTTTTGGTCAATTTTTCCGATACGATTTCTCGTGGTGTAAAACGTGAAACCAACAAAAATTAGAATATATAACTTGCTGAGACTGGAAAACCACATGAAATAAAGAGAAGCACGGAAAAGAGAAGAACTTTTAGAAAGTTTATTCATGTCTCTGTTTTGCAGTGAGAGACATCATTTGCAGCAAACTTATTCTATCATTGTTCATTTTCAACATCTCTGATTTTGACCTTCTAATGCCAAGGTATCAAGAGCTTAATAAGAACACCATTCGATGATGAAAAATACGCCTTCAGAACAAACCAAAGATCAGGTTCATCTGTAAAGTTGCTGAAACGGGTTTTCACCGTCAAACACAGAATAGGCTAACAGAAATGGAATAGACAAAATCAAAGAATGGAGATGATGAATGAATGAAAAAGGTGAAAAAGGAAGGCAAAACATACTCTCAAGTGTTCTTCCCTTTGATTAACTCTTATTCGCTCCAAAACAGCGTAATTATCCGCCCCGATTTCTTCTTTCTCTTTCGATTCTTGCCTAAATCAGATAAATCACGGTTCATTAACTATATGTTTGTTGATTAATGATCGTATAAGGAGACGAGGGCAAAACGAAGGGAATAGGGGAGGCAATATCTAGTCCTTGGAAATTAAGGGCGTTTAATTCAACTTGAAACGTTGGGTTGAAATAACGGTGAACAAAATCACACGCTTAGCTCGAATAACGGAGGGGCGACACTGGATATACTGTTCCAAGGGGTTGTCTACGATAAATTTGCCGACAAAATGGGCGTGTAATCCGGGGTGTCACACCCCCCTAACCCCACTGTAGCTACGCATTCATTTTATTTTGCAATTTAAAACACAGCTTTATAGATACACTTCTGTTAACACAACGTTTTCAAAGAATTTGGGACTGAGCTAGAATAACATTGAAAATTGCAGATGATAGAGTTCAGAAAGTCATCAACACAATTTGATTCCATGGAGCAGCATGCAAGCGATGTTCTTATCACCATCAGCTATTTGGAGAGTTTATCTTTTAACAATTCCTTTAAGAACATTTTTATCAATTGAATTATGAATAAATAATGTAACAACAGGTACAAAGAACTTGTTATTGCATTTCCTGAGCGAATAACCTTGTATATCCAGAATTTGATGGTGATGAAAAGAACTGAATAAAAATTCTTACGAAGTTGCTTCTTCCTCAAATTCAAGTTCTTCATTGAGTTCATAATCATCATGGTCCTACCAAAAATAAAATGTTCTTATCTGTTTAAATGTTAAGCAAAGAGTAAAAAAGATGTTACAATGGTTACAATGGCTCAAAATTTATGAAATTAAATCTCATGCAGTAAAGGAAAAAATCAAAGCAAGCACAGAGCTCCTCAGAACAATGAATCTTAGTAAATTAGGTACCTCAATGCCTTCATCTTCATTCATGTCAGCATCCATTTCATCCATTATATCAGAAGTGCTTGTTTCCTCTGCATTCATCTATAATTGAAGCAAATTTAAACTCGTTGCATCAATTGTTGCAAAATATTGTTGTCACAGAATGTTCAAGATAAGTGCGTAGCATGATGTTTGCTGCACAGAATCTGTGCCTTGCTGCCCATAACCACTAAAAAAGGGGTTTAAGATTCACCTATAATGTGCAGTAAGAATCAAGAAATAGCTAGATTCTCATATTCAAGGAGAAAATAGGCCATAAATATTGGGTTTGAGGAAGACTGTTAGATTTCAAAAGGCAATGAAAGGTGACATTAGCTACATATGTCCTTTGAGATCTATCATTTTTTGTTTTAAAAATATACCATCCTGCAAAGATTTACTTCAGTAGGAAATAAGCATCGCCTAATGGTAAGGAATGGCAAAGGTAGGTATGGCAATGGATTTGACATTTTGGTGAATAATAACAGTCTTCTTTTCACTTTTTAGTAGATCCTAACTTTTCAAACATAACTCATGCTAGTTTTTGTATGTTTCTATTTCCATTAAATACAAATAAACCTTAACATCAGCTACAATAATCTCAAAGTCTTGAAATATAAAAAGTGAAATAACCAATGTTTAAACTTACATTAGCATCATCTGTATCTAGATTCTCAACATACGTTGGTACAACAGCATTATCTGCTTTAAGAAGTTCTTTCACAAGATATCTCAGCATACAAAGCAAAAGATTGTTTGATGAGGTGCTGATTTTGTTTACAGATTCAATTACGTCTGTGATCGTAGAATCTTCTGATTCTGAAAACCACATTGGCGGCTGATCTGGATACATACCCTGAAATGGAAAAATATTTCAGCAACTTCTTTAGATTGATAACACTGACACAGTAATCGAGAAACTTTTCTCATTTTTGAAAGAATGCATAGAAGATGGTTTTCAGCCCCTTCAAATTATTTTAATGGAAAGAATATATCAGCAATGTTACAATTAGTAAAGTACATGCTGCATTTATTTTATCCAAAAGCCATCAAATTTTTCGGAAAGAACTTCAAAAAAGTGTGGAAACTTGGCAAAATCAAACCTTCTTGCGATTTCACAGGGTAAATTGCAAATTAATATGACAGAAAATTGGTTCATGTTTGGTGATTGATAATGACTTGGGATATGTGGTCTCTTTGCTCACACTTGTCATCATTTTACATAACTCAGTAATATAATGAACCATTTACAGCTTACAGTTATGTTACAAGATATCACTTGTTTATCTCCATTTTTACCAACGAAATGAAAGGAAAGGTCATCCAAACTTGCTGAGACAGTTCTAAAAAATTCGTGTGTTTTTGGGAAAACAGTTTGAATTTGTTTCACTTCTGATTTCAGTCCTCTTATTCTTGCCGACATGTTGTTTGTGTTAAGATGATGAAAGAATGAAGGTTTAATTGGTTAATAACTGGCATCGAATTTGGTCTTCATAACGAAACAAAGTCTGCGACGTTAAATGTTGATATTGAGAAATCGGCGTTAATCGAAATATCATCTGCTTTTTTCACACAATGTTACCACCAATGGTTCAACTTCTATCAAAGTGCGACTTTTTAATTTCACATCCGTTTTGCCTTTCCGGCTAGCTTTCTTTCTTCCGAAATTTTAGCAAATGCACCAATTCTTTCTCCTTTAAATGCAATTATATGCACTTGGGGAACGCTAATCATTAAACGAACACAGCACCAGAACTTATTTGATTAACAAATATTTCATTTCATGACGATAACAAACATATCACTGGCCTATTTTTTGTGACGGAGAAACACAATAGCAACAGCAACAACTTCTAATATGGCTGCCTGCAAAATGGCCTTCATCGAAAGCATTGCTTGTAAGGAATCTGGCTGATGTTAGCCTGGTGCGCTGATACTTTTGGTCTCAGGATTTCTCCGGAGCATTCATCCCCAAGCTTTGGAAAAATATACAGCATGGACGGTGGCGTGGATGAGTTGCTAAGGTGAAGGCCTACTAATTATATGAAGCAAGAGGTTCGCGGTTCTAAGAAACTGGGACAACAGGATAACTGGGATAACAGGATACTAGGTCGATAACTGTGACAACAGGAGAAATCACGAAGGTACAGGCATGAGTGCCCCAGGCCCACACCAGCTCGAGCTACCAAATCAACTCATTTGAGTAAGGGGCCTTTTATTGATCAACATAAAGCATTAGGGCATTCTTAGTCTCAAAAAGCCGACATTGGAAATATTTCAAAATCTCTTTCAGAACAGGTTTTTGAATATAAGCTTCTTTTCCAAGCGGATGCTTTTTATTGCAACTTGAGAGTTGGTGTATTGTGTACTCCACAAAAGATTTTTTTAACTACAGAAGGAAAGAAGCTTTAATCTTAACGCGAATACTGGGAATCGCCATAGCACAGCATTTTGCTCAAAACTGTGAAAAGTGACAACATTATCAACTGAAGTGATAAACTACAGGACAAAGGTGCTGTGACGTATTTGCAATCATCCAATTTCAATTCTACATTCATTTTTGTTTTTTGTAAAAGGGGGGATGTGATGAGCGAAAAAGTGTATGGCAATTTCGAGCGTAACTTGCAACGAGAGTGGAATAGACGTTGGGAGATAATGCGTATCAAAAATTTTTATAGATCAGAGTAACATGCCTCTGTAGGGTCATTCAGACATCAGTAAATGAGTGTAAAACAAGTCTCTATACAAATATCCTCATTTGGGGCGTTTTTACGACACTAAAACCAAGCAGTACTCAAAATTGAAATATATTACAAATTTATTATTTCTATTTTCTCCTTTTCAGAGTGAGAACACAGCTAAGTGTCTCTTTGGGAGGCGATGTTGAATTTTTGATGGTTCTTTCAGTGGTCTGCGAGTGCGTTTAATTTACATGGTATGTAATTAAGTTTGATGTCTTTATAGTTATTGCCAATTGCCATATCTAAATTGCTTCAAACGTGTTGAATTAATTAGTCCCCACGTACCCGACCCACGTCAGCCAAAAATGATTACGAACTTACATCGATGTATCTCTTCAAACACTTCAAAACTCTGCAAAACTGTTTGCAGTCATTTGTGTCTCCATCAAAGTAAAGCTAAATGAAGGATATCTGGTTTCATAAATTATGACGCTTCCTCCCCCCTCGGAGTCCTTCCCCAGGCCTTTGGGCAAGGTACCTGATGATTCGTACAGTATGTAGCAAGTCCATTAGCAGCATCAAATGCTGCGTAGCGACTATGATCATATTTATTTGATTCATATTTTAAAGTAGGAGAACAAACAGCATGTAAAGAAAAGCCATCGTTTTGAAGTTACCGATTGTTTACCCTTTCCTTATGCTTATAACACAAAGGGTTAACTGCTCACGTGTGACTGCCGACCGAGTCGAAGAAAGTGAAGCAACATATGGAAGTGATCACATGAAAACTTTTCTACCAGATCTTCATTGGTTTCTTATATGTTGACCACCCAGGTCGGGGTTCTATAGTATTCAATCCTTTGAGCGTCTTTAAAAAAAACGTGTTCTATAGATTTAATTAGTAATCGAACCCCGACCTCCAGTATAAAACCACTCGCCCCTTGAATTGTTCATCAGTAAGAAGGTCTTAGTATTACGCAAAACCCCGCTTTGCTTTTCTACCAAGGGTGTGAGAAAGGATAGGAAAAAGGCTTGTATGTGGTTTGGCTTCTTTACGAAAGCCTGGAAAAATACAACCGCTGCGGATCGACCCCCGTCTAAGTGTTTGGAATAAGCTGAGTTTCTGATGGTCAAACGCCTCGTTTTTCTGGTGTCTGCATGCAAGAAAACAAATTCTATTCGTTTAATTGTTTGCATTATAACAGAATATTTGCTAAGCCTTTGATAGCAATCTGTTTTTGCTATGTTGAACTGTACGAACACATCTCATATTCAGATGCAAAGTTGATGTTGCAACCTCGGTTTTATGACACGTCAATAATATTGCATATTGGGTAATCACGGGCAAACTTTGACTTGATGTTTGGAACCGCTGATTTTGTGAAGCGTAGAAGACCTGGATTTATTCTAATCTAAGACATTGTGAAGGATTAATTTGTTGTAATTCAGAAAAATCCTGCTTATGAGGTTGCACCTTGGATTTTAAATTGCTTGTTTGCTTGCATTGGATAAGATAACAGAGCCAGCAAACATTGGATTTCGCCCCTTTTCTTTCGCTGATTGAAGGGTCCTTGCAAATGTTATAACATAAGAGAGGGATTAACTTGAATTCGATGCGGTTTGAGTAAGGGACTTGGCGAAGTTTAATTTGATCGTAAAACTTTACTATTGCGGTTTCGACAAGTAGAACAAAGAAGATCGAGAAAGAATGGCCAGTATCGACTCATTGTGCGTCCTTGGACAGTCGATAGCACTGTCAGAAGGCAAGCAGAAAACAGCTCCAGTTGCGAAGGGGAAAGTGATGAAGAACAAACCAGTTGAAAAGGTGTTTACTGCAACAGGGCAGGCCCCTAGCCCCAGCAAAGACTTCTTTGAGCTCGTAGTTGCGAAAGATCGGATAATCTGGCGTGTATGGAGGATCAAATACAAGAATCATAGAATGATAATGCCGAGTGAAGATACATTGAGTTACGAAGATTATCAATACGATGGAAGAGTGCAAACAGAGATCGACAAGAATCTTGGAGATGATGTCCTTCAGATTTCCCTTGCTTATGCATCTAAACAATGGCTTGCAAGGATGCCAATGAAAGTTCTATTGCAGATTGCCTCTTACCTGACTGTCAAGGATATATCTAGCTTAGCTCAGGTAAGGTTCGGCTTCATATTGTTCAGGCGACACTTGTATCGGAATGGTGGCATTGGGGGCAGCGGAGCAGAGGACTTCCGAAGCACAGGAGCAAGGGCATCAAGGGTTCATGAACAGGGGACTTTTGGTCTCGATTTTCCCTTTTATCAATTATTTCCTTTGAGATATATGCCCCTTTCGAGACTGTTTGCTCCACCCTATTTTTCTGCCCCTCCAACTTCCTCTGACTTTTCTAAAGTGCTCAACATCTCAAGTGTTTGAGTCACCCTGTGGCGCAACCTGTGAGGGGGTGATGTAGAAAGGGGCACAATAGGGTCATGGCCCCAAAATAGACATGAGTTTTAAAATAAAGAAGAGAGAAATTATGCGTCAATCACCGGTCTCTTTGAGTAGGTACAATGTAGTGCGGCAACGTAATAGATTATTAAACACGCAGTAAAAGTTACTAAATATTCAGCAAATTCAAAACCGTTGCCCCTTCGCTCTCTTTCAATCGAATAATCACTAGTGTTTGCTAGTCTCCAAGTTATTTAGTCCATGTTAAATCTAAAAACCGCATTTAAATTCTCATTTGTAAGGTGTAGGTCAGAGTTCTGCTAAGGTCACAAGTTGGTTTATATACAGATGTACTTTTAGATTTGTAATGCCATAAACAGATGCCGAATTATCCATTGGATTTCACCAGAGGTCGGTTGGCCGTGCGTTTCGGTATACAAATTAGCGCGTTTCTTGAAGTTTAAGAGACTTATTGCGAACGTTTGTTAATAAGATTTAAAAGATTATAAAAAATTATGCGACGAAATTTCCTCTAACTCCGTGACGTAGAATTAGAATTTCATACAAAAAGTAGCTAGAGTGCTCGAAATCTTGGCGAATGGGTAGTGAATGGATTGTTCAAGGGTAATACTTCAAGGTTATTCCTCAAACAGGGTTTACCACATATGATATATAAAATGACCCTTTTTAAGAAACATTTTTAGTCTTGTGTTACGTTGGAGACTTCTTTGGTAGTGCGCTACCGTTCTCCCTAAGCAACCAAATTGTTCTATCTTTCATCAAAATATTTGACGATTCATGCGTTAGAACCACAATAAATTTACAAAAGTTGTAGAGCTGAAGGAGTAGTTATGCAAACTTAGCTTCATAACTCTTTGCATTAGGATTCAGAATGCAATTTATAAATAAATCGAGTTATCATGCATCTTGCAAATATTAACAAAGCTGACATCGTATGAAAATGTAAAGTAAACACTTCTAATCCAAACAAGACTAAAACTAATAAAGACATTGTCCCATGTTTTTTATTGAATATGAATTCATTAAATCGTCTAGTTATTTGGTTGAGACTTAAGCAAGCTCAGTTTTAATTGAGTTTTTTTAAGAAACGTCAATGTTGAAGTGAATGGAAATAATTCATCAGTTAGTGAATGGTTTACTGAGCGAGTGATTCTTTGATTGATTTAATGATTGAGCGTGTGATTCTCAATGATTGATTGATATTACTTGATCGACTGATTTTGATTTTTTTTTGGAGAATTCAACGACTGCCGGACATATGTTTTTGCTTAACTGATTGATTGATTGCTTGATGGATTGACTGGAGTGATTGATTGATTGATCGATTGATTTGTCCATTGAAATTACTGATTCACAGATTGTGTAAGGTCTAATACGTCTCGTCTTCTCTTTAACGTTTTCAATAACCCCCGTTTTACTTTTCTTCAAACTGTGTATTTTTCCCAAGGCTCGTATGAAAACTAAAACAGAATTGTATTGAATTCAAATCAATTTTCTTTAATAACACAATCCCATTTCTTCGCTTCATTGTAGGTTTGCAATGTCCTTAGGGTGCGTTGCCTGGACAGCAAGCTTTGGAAAAATTGTTATTGTCGGATATTCGGAGAGTGGGATGAGCTCCGAGAGAGACGAGCAAAGAAAGTCGGTTGGAGGAAAGTTTTTATAGAAGAATGGGAAAGACAAAACTCAAATTCAATCGACTGGGACGATTTATAATGATCAGTGAAACGTAACAAATCGCTATGGGAAACTGTTATTTATAGCATAAATGCTGTTGATATGTTTTTAAGAGCACAGGTTGTACATACAACGATGCTTTGCGAATATTAACCGTCGTCCTTTGCAAAGAATAACCACGGTCCTTTGCAAAGGAGAAAATCAACGATGCGTCTTTGCAAGAGAAAACCGTGGTTCATTGCAAAGCCATGGCCTATTGTTGACTAAACATGGATGCGGCCCTTGTGGAACGAAATCATCCAACCGCCTGAAATAATGCAATTGCAATTCCCTGCCCCATACCCTCTACTCAATTTCATGGTAATTGAATTCCATGCAACAAAAAAGATCATAGCAAGTGTTGCAATGAGCTACAATTCTGTCCATCAGGAAACATGTTGTACAATACAAATAAACTCAATGTAATTTATCTCTAGCCCCCGGAGTAGTGAGCAATGCTTTCACCTTAATTAAGAATTATCACTTGTACATTAATTCATAGTCAATAAAGATAGGTAGCAAAACAACACGGGGGTTTTGTTATTTAATTATTCTGAATCTGTAAATATCTTGTGTCTAAACTGCAATTGTGCTAGTTATTTGCTTGTGAGAAAAAGATCTGTTAATAAAATCGCTTGTATTTTCTGATAACATTGGTCTATCTTTTAGTTCAAGATTTTTTTTGGTAAGTAAACAGATAGTTTCTCTTCACTTGGCCTAAGCAGTAGTTCAAAGTTGGTAGTCTTGGATGCAAGTCTTACTCGACAAGACCTGCTTGCTAGCGTGATTAAAGGGAATCAGTGAAATTTTTCGTGGTATTCACGAACTTCAATACTGTGTGATGGAAGATGCAGACTTCTGATCCTTTAACAAAACCGCAGCCTTGTGTCTACATTATCCAATTCGCACAAAATCACGAGAGGCTGCAGCAGCTCATATGTTAATGAACTGTTTTCCACTGTTAACGAATGCAACTTACCGACGGATTCCGCTATTTATTGTGTTTCAAGGGGTATCATTGATGGTTATATACCTGTCAAAACAACATCAGCACTGGCACAAAGCACCAAGTCCATCCTGAGACCATCTCAGCCGTTATGTGTCGCCAATCAACAGGACTTCTCGCCAAGGAACGCTGCTCTATGCCACACAGTGCCATCATCAAAGGCGTAACCTTAGTTTTAGCAGCAAACAAAGGGGTGTCCAAGACATATTTGTTAAAAAAATGTGCTATCCTTGTGGTGCCAACAAGTTGGTAGATTTGCCGATGAAGTGTCTCAAAGGGCCGAAAACTCCTCATTTTATGAGAGGGTGTTACGCACCCACCCTATTGCTGCCGCATTGAATCAACGAGTTAGTTCATTTAGGGTTTAAGTCTCTCTGACGCCCCTGGGGTAGTTCAATTTCTAAAAGCTAGGTCAGAAAAGTCCATAAAAAATTCACAACTACTGTCGCTTGTTTCTTTAGGTATATATAAAAATGATATTTAAACAATAATCAACAGCTATCAAAATGAAAATGTCATTTTGAAGACTTAGAAACTCATAAACACAATCTATATACAGAATTTATTTACATATTAATTGAGGTTATTCTAAATTGACCCTGAAACGCCAGATACACAGAAGCATCTGCAGTAAAGGGGGACAGAGAGGGTATTTGCCCCTCCAGCCCTCAACCTCAAGTAAAGCTGAACACTCATTCCGCTATCGTTTTACCCATATGTTGACCGTGTGTACCCTTTCCCTGTAATGCAGTAGGCTACCTTTAAGTAATTCTAAATTATTATAAAAATGTTAAGCGCAGAAATCGGAATCCCCCACGACGTAGAATCATTAGACTTGCTCGAAACTCTTTCTTGGTGCTGGTGTGTATGCCAAACCATACCTTTTGCGATACTTTCTAACTTCCCTGCGACCAAGATAATGAGTCACTGCCAGGAAAAGAAAACCAGCAGAGATAACAGCAAAAATAAGATATCCGCTTACCTGGAAACAAAAAAACTCATATAATGAATAAAAAATTCAATTTTTCAAGGAGGGGGGAGGGGGTAGGGAAACGGGGCCGATTATGCAGGAGATGTAATGAACTATGTGTATTATTAATATCTATATCCATATCAGCATTCCAGAAGAGGATTTAGTTAGGGGAGGGGACGATGTAGCAGCAGTTTACTATCTACAATAACGGCTATAACTTCACTTATTCGTTTATTCAAAGGAAAATTAGTGATTCCTTCGGTAACACTGCACATTTTAGTGAATGAGAAGCCAGAGTTAGGATTATCTAGAACCCTAGAATAACTGTCTTCCATTCAAAAAATCTCTCTCGTTGTAATCAGGCCTAAACCAGCGAGACCCCATCAACATCTCGATTTGTCAGCTGCCTCTGAAGCATATGAGGCGAGGTCAAGGAAACTAACAAAAATACGAAAAATAAGGGAAACAACAGCTTCTTTCTCTAAAAATACGCTTTTTCAACCAAGCAACAAAGCGCAAGACTTAGTAATCCGATTTGCCAGCTAGGGTAAGAAAGATTTGCAGGTCAAACATTTTGTAGATAATTCATCGGCCTAACAGTTAAATATGAGATGGAATCGCTTCAATGCGAGCTGGTGATGAGCACAAAGTTGCCGAAACATGCATACACAGCCATATGGTTATTAAATTAAAAATTAATATAAAAAAGGTTGCATTTTACGGAGATTACTAACAACCTTAGCAAACAAGAAGCCTAGAGCAGATGCTTTGAAGTCTCAAAACTATGAATTTTGAGATGCAGTTTATAGTATCTGCGTAACAAGAAGTAAACAATTTACTTTGCTGGGTCCGCTAACACAAAATTTCGATGCCAGATTCTTTGAAATGAAACCACAACTAGGAAATGTTTTCAACATAATGATGAATCCGTTTGAATGTTGAAAAATAAGATATTTATATCGTGAAATCCAGCAGGACAGATGTAATTCAATATTAGATTCTGCTAGGACTAGTCTTGGTATCTGAGGGGAATGGAGGGCAAGGGCAGGAGATAGGGGAGGAAGACCAGGAGGAAGGGGGCAAGAAAAAAAGTGCGAAAATGTTAGCGAAAGTGCTCATTTGCTACAAAATACAACAGAAAAATACAGGGGGGGGGCGTCTCACCCAGGCAAACATTAAAGCTAGCTATAAAGATGGAGCTTGTTTAAAAAACTTTGGGGCTGTTCAGAAATCCAGAAAGGGTTGTGGTACTGCTAGAGGTGATCCCTTTTGCCCCACCCCGTACTGGAAATTGGATTGGTAGCATACATTGGACTCGAACTCAAGTCCTTACGTCTTTCCATGAGTAGAGGAATTACGCCTCAGTGGGGAAGCAAGAAGTTGACGAGGAGGAAATCCTTCCAATTGCGTTGCCTTTGTCCAAGTAACAGAGAAACCCTTTAGTCGGATGATCGGATGACAGTAGGCCATTGTATGTGGTTATACGGTTGACAACGCTACACAATAATCTCCACATGAAATTATTGTTCTACAAGAACATTAAACAATGCACTTTTGTGAGCCGTTTAAGAGAATAAACAAATCAGCTGGATATTTTTGGATTCCTTCTATTTGCATATCAACTCATTTTTCCTTACAGTCAAACGCTCCGTCAGCAAATACAAAACTAAAATATGTTAATCAAAACGAAAACGAAATAACACGAACTCATCTGTTTCGGTATATCTGCTTTCAAAAATTCGCCCCGAGTCAAAAAAATACTAAGTTAGTTTTTACGGTCCTAGCTTAGGGTGTAGAAATGCTCAAATTACTTCGAAATGGAAAGCAGCTTGAAACCTGTGTACTTCTGCCAAAACATCGGTAAACGTTTTCAAGAGCAAATTTGCAGAACTAACATGCATCTTATCTTGCAACCGAACTTAGAAGATAATTTAGGTCTGTCTACGTTCATATCACCTCACTTGTTGAAGTTTAACACATTGGAAGACATGGCAAAAAATAGATTTCATCTAATTGGTGTGAAATAAATAGCTCTTCACAGTATTGACCAGCATATTAATGACAAATGAATTTTTTTATCGATTGAATAGTGAATGCTTAATTGAGCTAACTACAATTCAAAGGCTTTTGACGACTTGTCACGAAACTGAACGAAACTCCATCAAAACAACTTACAATAATTCTTTTCCGGTGAATTTCTCCACTTGTTAAGATTCTAAATGATCCATCATCTTGTCCGTTCTTGCTATCACTTTCGTCTGTGACATTAGTTGAGTTCAGAGTAGAATTAACATCTGTTTTATTTCTATAACCAAACGAACATCTTATTATTTTGAAAGCTGTGACATTAGAATCTCTATTTGCATCCTGACAAAGTATCGACCCAGCAAATATTAAAAGCACAGTCACACAATGCCATGTTTTCCCAGCATGTAATGGTAACATCTTCTATATCATTTAACCAGCTTTGCACAGACGTCGATCATCGGGCAAATAAATAAGATATTATCAACAGCATCTCCCGTTTATACACATCATCAGACTTCTGGTTGCTAGTTCTAACCGCAATCATGTTACCACATGTTGTGGTTATGTTACGTCATGCATATCGCCTACGGAGAATTGCGAGCATTGCTGCGCAGCGCTACAAGGTTTTACCATACCATTGCTTTCATCCAATAATTTCACCAGCTCCCGGTAATTTTAAGCCTCAATCCCCAACTATTGCCTCCCAATGCAAACTCTCAATGTGTATTTCAGCACAGTCGTATGTCTACGATATTTTTATTCACTAGCGCTGCAATAAATCAAATAAAATCTTCGCTTTTTCTTAGGAACCTATTATCCCCTAGTTTCTGTTGTTCCGACTCCTGGTTCCCCATTTGATTTTTTGGAAAATGGCATGTGTTTCTGGACTATTTTGACAATCAACAAAGAATTTATAAAGCCCTCTTTTCAACCATTGTTGATTGTAAATGGATTTTTCACAGTCTCAATAATAAATATTTGAATGATTTATCGATTTTTTTATACGTCCAGGCTTTCATAATTCAGTAGGGTAGAATCGTATATATCACAAAGAGTGCTTTTCTGATAAATTCATCAAATAACAATGCAAGATTTAGAAATCTACCCCTTTGTCCCAATGAATAGGGGCTCAGAAGATCCAGTTCTATTTCCCATTGCACCAAAACTCATCCCTTCATCTGTCCAGCATTCCAGTCCGTAGTTTGGATTTTTTTTCACGGACTGCGCTGGATCACAATATGTGGACACAAAGTATCCTCATTGCAGCGTCGTTCTTCAGAACACAACCAGTTAATCTGTTTTCAACATGTCCGAGAAGCAGATCTGCTTGATTGGAGCTGGGCCTAGCGGCATGTCTGTACTCTACCAGGCAGAAAAACTCCGTAAAACTGGCTGTGAGGTCCCAAAATTTACGTGCTTTGAAAAACAATCAAGCTGGGGAGGTCTTTGGAATCAATGTTGGAGAACAGGTTTGGATGAATTCGGTGAACCAGTCCATGGAAGTATGTACCGTCATCTTTGGTCAAACGGACCAAAAGAAGCACTCGAGTTTCCTGACTATACTTTCGAGGAGCACTACGGAAAAGTCATTGCATCTTTCCCGCCCAGAGAAGTGTTGTTTGACTACTTGCAAGGCCGCTTGAAGAAGATGGGCGATCTAAGCAATGCAATTCACTTCAATCATGTTGTCAAAAGTATCGAATTCAACCAACAGACTAATAAATTCTCAGTAATTGTAAAAGATTTGCTAAAAGACAAAGTTTTGCCTGCGGCGATTTTTGATTATGTTATTGTTGCAACCGGGCATTTTTCCACCCCAAATGTCCCTTCACTGCCAGGCATCGAGACATTTCCTGGTCGGATCATACATTCACATGATTTCAGGGAAGCAAAAGAGTTTAAAGGGATGAGGTTGTTGGTAGTTGGTGCATCATACTCTGCAGAAGATATATCCCTCCAATGCCTGAAATATGGTGCCAAATCGATAACATGCACATGGCGAACCAAACCAATGGGGTTTAAATGGCCTGCAGAAATCTGCGAGCGGCCCCGTCTTGTAAACATAAGCGAAAAAGTTTGTCAGTTTCAGGATGGAAGCTCTTGTGAAGTAGATGCTATCATTTTATGTACCGGATACTTACACAACTACCCATTTCTGCCTGACAGACTCCGCTTGGTGGACCAAAATGTCCTCTACCCGAAGTGCCTCTACAAAGGGACCGTTTGGACAGAAGGGGCCAATGGTAGGTTGATGTACATTGGGGCGCAAGATCAGTATTACACTTTCACCATGTTTGATGTGCAAGCCTTGTGGGCTGTGAAATGTATTTTAGGGCACATCAAATTGCCAAATCAAAAAGAAATGAAAGAGGATTGTGAAGCATGGAGAAAAAGGTTAACATTATAATTTTTTCATTCAATTCTTGACATTATGTTCTTGATTTGGTTTATTCAATCTACCGAAATCAATATTGAAATGTCAGTTAGACCTTTGTAGCGTCAGCCATTCAAAATATTTGCAAATTTATCCCTTGCTTTGCTTCTAAACCGTCTGTGAGCACTTGAATCAGTGTTGCTATAAAATTGTACCAAGATTACGGACATTGGTTCAAAATCGATAGCTCCGGGGCCACAGCCTTCCGTAGCATAAATTTACCGAATACTTTTTAGCCACACCCTTCCGCAGATAAACACTTCCTTTGTAGTGAGGATTTTGGACGGCCATTCTCCAACAAAGAGGTCACAAGTTTCCAAGCAACCCGCCAACAGAGGTGAAACTTGAAACCAAGTCAGCTTTCCTACGACAAGGCTCGCACGTCTCATCATAAAGACAAGGAGATCCAACTTGGCAATAACGAGGAGGAAAAGACTCCAACCGATTAAGTTAAGCTTGAAATAATTAAGACAATTTCAAGTTAATCTTTTTTGTTCTCTCCCTTTTTTGTTTTTAGGTCCCAAAACCTGAAGGACTGTCATGATGAAATTGCTTTTCAAACAGATTTTGTTTTGGATTTGAGCAAGAATGCAAAATATGGATATGATCTTGATATTAGCTACATATTTGATGAATGGGAACACCACAAAGACGAAAACATTCTCACCTACAGAGACCGATGTTTCACATCAAAATTCACAGGGTCAAAATCTCCTGCTCCTAAACACACCTTCATGGAAGAGTTTGAAGATTCTATCGAATCTTTTGTGGGTACTCAATAATAAAGCTCACAATTATTTCCGTGGTGGAGTACCTCGTTCTCGGTTGGCGAAGAAAAAGGGAACATTTTTTCAGTTTGAAATAAAGAATCTTTAATTTAAAGCTACTCATTTATGAATCCGAAAACTTTATGTTCTTTTTCTGCTCTTTCCATCGGGGAGTCTGATCAAATCATCAAAGATATTGCAAAGGGGATATTCAAGATTGTTCAAGAATCGAGGGTTACCCCTTACCCCCTCCCCCTATTTCTGTTGTTTAAGTTAGGAATCGCCCCCTTCAGCCCCTGTCCTCAGGCATGTTCTTTATAGTGGAGAAATAACTGAAACACGAACCAAACTAATGATTCAGCCAGTAGATCCTGATTTATTGTGCCCTGTACCGTGAACTCTACGGCTGTATCTAATGATATTATTATCTCGATTCCGACATGTTACTTTGGCCTCTTTTTCGAGTTCTGTACTTCATGAGCGCGAAATAGAAACATGGCTACGAAAAGAAGAAAGGAAGAAAATGACGAGAAAATGGAAACAAAGAAGGTAATCTAACTCCACTCAAATTTTGTAATGGATATAATCTTTAAGAAATTGGTATATAATTCCGAAACATTTTTCCGGCAATTTGGTCACTGAAAGGCCTATCAACACAAAAGGGATATTGATCTGTTTGACTTATCTTTTTAATGTGAGCTTTATTTGGGTTGATTTCTTATTTTTGCAGGAAGATTTGAGAATTCTAATTCCTGAACTTTGCAGCCAGTTTTATCACTTGGGGTGGATGACAGGAACTGGAGGTGCAATGAGTATCAGAGAGAGGTGGGGAGCTTATTTTTCATGTCCTGAAATATTTATGTATTGCAAATTACCACAAAACATTCAAAGATGTCATCACATTAGCAAGGGTATTTTCCAACCAACAAGTAGCATAGCCAGGGGGCAAGAGGGGGGGGGGGCTTACCCAATAATGGTAAGAGTTTGATGTTTAAATTAAGGACAAATCAGATAGGTACTAAACACTCTGCAAGTGGCAATTCACAGGGCCCCTTTTCAACTCTTGCTTTATTGAACCTTTTGCCCCCTCAAAGAATAGGTCCTGGCTATGTCATTCAGCTATTTTATGTTACTATTTTTACTTTAAAGCCAAAATAGAATTTATGTAACTCCATCTGGCCTTCAAAAAGAAAGGATAAAGGTATTTTGAACTACTTTATTTTATGTTTTTTATCATCAAATTTGAACAAACACAGATCATTATTGATAAAGCATAACACAAAGTGAACTGAGCCAAATGAAAGATGCAATTGAAGCTTAAGGCAGTTAATTAAAGAATGAATGAAGATTAAAGATAATAATTGAGGACAGACGTGGTGGAATCTGAGCCGGGACCTTCGCTTTTCATCTCGCTACAGTTACCAAAATAATGTAATAAACCTGTTGAAGCACTGAGAAACTTTCTGATAGAGATTTTTCTAATTTCTTTCATTTTTCTGATGCCCCTCCCCCAAAAAAAAGTTTGAAATTAGACTTGAACCGAAATACATTCCCCGATATAGTTACTATATACATTAGTTACAATGTTGTTGTTGTGAAACATGTTGAACTAGAAAAACAAATTTTATGTGGTGTCTAAAGATCATCAATATTGATATCTTCCATTTGTTGTTTTCTTAGCCAGGAGATTTGTTTGTTTGTGATGATGATGGCAATGTAATTGAAAGCCCGATAGACAAGTAAGTTGTATTAGATATCGTATAAAACAAAGCCTCAAGGTCTCATGAGTGAAATATCAGAAGACTCAAAAGAAGCAGAAATAGGGTGGTTTCAAAAAAATTGGAAATTCCCAGTCCAGCTTCTTTGATCACTTGTACACTAGTTCATTTCATAAGGAAATAAATCAAGAAAATAAATCTTTGATGCGCCAAGTGTCAACCTTTTAAGGTTAATCATGTCAATACCAAACTAAGCAAAATGTTTATTTTAAGCTAGGTTTTTTATACTTTTTCAGGGGAATGAAAATAAGTTCATGTGCTGGACTTTTTATGCTCGCTCACAAAAATAGAGGTAAGAATTGAAGTAGGTGCAACAAAGAGAACACCACTTTCTCCTAACTTCAAGTTATTTTTCTTATCACAACTGTCAAATTAACTCATAGATGGTGATAAGAATTATAATTTCTAAAATTCTTTGCAATCATAACTCTTTCATATGCAGATTTAAACACATTTTAATTACTTTTCCATTCATTTGTCAATTACTCTGCTCCAAGTCCTTTTTATATAACTTTTAAGAGAAGGTCTGTAAACCTGCTCCTTAAGATCACAATATTTGTAAATATTAATAGGGTTTGTGTTTGTATCTATGTATTTCGCTTTAAGGAGCTGGAGCAGCAATGCATACCCATTCCAAAGCAGCTTTTATCGCATCGGTTGCATTTCCTGGAAAGGAAATCAAACTAACGCACATGCAGTCGATTCGTGGAATCAAAAATGACAAAACAGGCAAGAATTATGGGTATGTTAGCTAAAGATTTATAAGGCTATATTTAACCAACCATCCGCAAAAATACTGCAAAATTTCTTAGAATTCATCAAAGTTTCCTATAATGTCTTCCTTTTTGTAGCCATACAAAAATTATCTAGCAACGAGTATTTTATGATCTTCCTACGTATAACATTTTCCTTTCCTTTCTTTTCCAGTTATGAAGATGCACTTATCATTCCAATCATTGAAAACAGACCTGCGGAGGCGCTGCTTTTGGTAACGCAATATATCTATTACTTAGATATGTGACCGCCTCTTCTGTAACGACCTTCACATAAAAACAATCCTGCATTAACCTTTCATGTTTTATGCTTTTAAAGCCACAGTCCGCCATCTTCAATGTTGACACTAAAAGGATGGCCATTACATGTATCAATTTGCAATGTTGATCTATTAGTTTAGCGTTTTGGCAAATACATTCATTTTCAGTGCATATCAGCGGTCTGACATTTTTTATTTGGTCTAGGCTAAAGAACGTAAACGCGAATTGTGGATGAATGAACGCGAATGAGTGTGAGTGAGTATGAGCGAACACGGATGAAACACTAGTGAATATGAATAGAAGATACGGATAAATTGAGATAGAAAAAGATTCAACACAGATTGAAAACGAGTGAACACAAAAGAAGGAAGGGTGAACACAAATGAAGAGAGAGTGGATTATGTGAAGGAGCAAATGACAAGAATGAGCCTGTGTAAACACACTAAGGCACGATTGAATGCGAATAACATTCGAATGAACGAAAATGAACATGGATAGAACTAGAGTGAACACAATCGAAGCTTAAGTGAGCCCAAAGCAGGTTTTCCCATCAATGCTATCTCAGTTTCTTTTCTATTAATTTTGCAGGAGCCATTAGAACAGGCCATGAAGGAATATCCTGAAACAAGCTGTGTTCTTGTTCGACGTCATGGTATTTATGTCTGGGCTGAATCATGGCAACGAACAAAAATAATGTATGTCTTTCTTATCATCCTTCTGGTTATTTCGATTGATTTGATTGCTTGATTTGATTTGATTTGATTCCGTGATTTGATTTGATTTGATTTGATATGATTTGATATGATTTGATTTGACTTGACTTGACTTGACTTGACTTGACTACTTGATGTGATGTGATATGATCTGATTCAATTTTTTGATTTGATTTAATTTGATTTGATGTGATTTGATTTGATATGATCTGATTCGATTTTTTGATTTGATTTAATTTGATCTAATTTGAGTTGATGTGATTTGACTTGATTTCATTTGATGTGCTTTGATTTGAGTGCTGCAAAAAATCTTCTTTAATATCTGGTAGAATCGAGAACAGGCATCTTGCTGATATGTGATTAGGAGTGATTGCGTGAAGATGTTTTAATAGATTTTATGTCATGTTTTCTCAGGTGCGAATGCTTAGATTATTTGTTTGAAATGGCGGTGCAAATGAAACTACATGGCGTTGACCCCTCGAAAAAACCAGAATAAAAAGGTACAGATGTTAGAATGCATTTGATCGCAATACAGTTTTATAAAAATGGTAGGAACTGAAATTATTTCAAACTGTAAACATTGAATAAAGAATGCACATGTAAATGACATTTTAAAATGGATGATAGTATCAATCTTAGCATCGTAACAATTTTATGAATTATCTCAATATATGATTTTGAAAAATGTTGATAGAACTTTGGTGCCATGTTCCGTCCTCTCTTTTCCTGTTTTTGCGACCTTACATGGCCTCCTTTTATTCATTCTAATGCCAACATTCTAATCATTTTCCATCAACTAAGAGAGCTTTCCCAGATTGCACCTTAAATGTCTGTCCTGCTCAGCTATTTACAGAATTTATTTGAAAAAAGTTCTCTGCGTACAAAAAATTTCCTTACTACCATATTGAAGCGAACAACAATAAATTACTTTCGCATTTTTGAGAGAATTTTCAGTGTAAAATTTGATTGTATTTTTAAGTTTGGCACGTTGGCCTCAGTTACGTGTAGCCTCAGTTTTCTCTCTTGCGTATCAAAATATTCACGTGGTTGTCGCCGGATCAATTGTCGTTCCATGTTTTGTGAAGCATATTACAGTTAATGGTCTAGAATTTGAAATTGATCATATCATATTTTTTACACAAACGTTGTCCATTATTCGAAATTTATCAATTGTATCAAAAATATCGATCGATTAGTTATGTTTGCTTTTGTTGGCAAATATATGCTCTTAGGTTCAGTTTGTACCTGGAACGTGAGAAATCATCATCATAATAATAATCATCATCATCACCATCATCATCACCATCATCATCATCATCACCATCATCACCATCATCATCATCATCATCATCATCATCATCATCATCATCATCATCATCATCATCATCATCATCATCATCATCATCATCATCATCATCATCATCATCATCATCATTCATTAAACATCATCATCATCATCATCATCATTCTTTATTCATCATCATCATCATAATCATCATCATCATCATCATCATCATCATCATCATCATCATCATCATCATCATCATCATCATCATCATTCATTATTCATCATCATCATTAATCATCATCATCATCATTAATCATCATTATCCTCATCATCATAATAATCAACATCATCATAATCATGATTGCCCACCCTCATCTTTCATGGTAAAGCCATTTCGTTTTATAAGGCATTTAAACTCCACATATACAAAAGAGGGCATTGGAGATACTTCTATAATCTTTTTAAACAGGATATGAGATTTGAATAAATTGAGCATGTGACCTTTTGATTAGTTGCATTCCAGACTGTGCAGTTCAGTCAAACAAAACTGATCTTTGCATACCTCAATACAATGGTTCGTATGCCTACAGCTGTGTTAAATGGTGATTCAATTTGGGACTCGTCTCCAAAGAGAAAAGAATCGTAAGCAGCTTGTAAAAGAATTCAATCGTTCGTTTATCAAATCGATTAGATATATCGATATCTATAAATTGTTATCTGCGATGAAAATCATTCCTAAATCTGTTTACAAATCAATCTGTTATTTATAGCTCGTCAACTGTTCATCATGTTGCCTATTTTGTCAAATATTTATTTAATTCTCAAACAAGGAATTCGATTACTAATGGAATTTTCTGCGTGCAATTAGCCTGCTCGATTCTGGTTGTTACGTTACGAAAAGCGAAGATCGAAACCCTGATTTTTGCTGAAGACAAAGAAAAGGGTCCTTTTTGCAGAAAGGTATTATTGTTTTGGGAGTTTTACCATCATAAGCTAACATCTGGATTAAAGAATTGCGCATGATGAAGTAACATAAATGGATATTGATAAGTCTAGTTGATTTTCCATTTGATTATGATCATCAGGGAAGTAGAATGGCGCAGAAATGAAGTTGTCAATGTAAAGACATCTTCGGTAAAGGCACACTGCCAGCTGTTTACAGATTTTCAAGAGAAAAACTACAGATATCGTTACATCGAGGTCAAAGACCCACTTATACTGAGAGGTTTTATCGGCATAATTATTACGTCATACGCAGCTGAAGGTGGAATTACGAATTATTACCAAAGACGTTTCTTATTGATGTTGGTGATTAAACTTGGAACAAATTCAGTGGGTTATCAAGGACAAGAAAATGCGAGAAAAATGCGAACAACTTTCGAATAAGCTCAATAATTAAGCTACCATCTACAATAATTTAATTTCACTGTGGATATATTTTTAATTTAAACCAAGCGATTGTGCCTCAACTCTCTCTCATATAAATTATGGCAGCTATTAAAACTGCACTTTTTATCACCATGGTCTGCCATACCTATCTCGTAGCATCTATCATGCATCGTATTGCCATTTCAGATGCATCTTCGAGACTTGCTGTTTGCAATGATGGTTCTGATGCGGTTTATTACCTGAAGAAAACTGGTTCTTCTAAATGGATTGTATTCCTAGAAAGTGGGGGAGGATGTTTCAATTTTGATTCCTGTCTAGCAAGAAAAACCTCAGAACCGTATCTATTTGGTAGCGATTTGTACCCTAAAACTATAACGGGGGAAGATATTTTATCATCTTCAGAGAAAGACAACTTATTTGTAAAATACAACAAGGTCTTGATACCTTACTGTAGCAGCGACTTATGGCTTGGCAACACAACTCTGTCGCTACAAGATGGGAAGAGGGTCCCATTCAACGTGACATTCAGGGGGCTTCAAATATTTCGAGCAGTTATCGAGGATCTGGGAAAACAAGGCCTGGAAAATGCTACTGAATTATGGCTCACTGGCAGCAGTGCTGGAGGCATAGGCATTGCAAATAATGCCAAGTTTTTGCAGGATGCATACCAACAGCTAAAACTGGTGGTATTAACGGATTCTTCATGGTTTATAAACTATCGAAACATGCTTTCAAAGCTTACTAAATTCACAACAGCCATAAATAGAGGAATTTTACCGGCTTGTGCAGATACAAGAGCTGATTACCCATGTTGTTTATCGCTTTTTTGTATGATTTCTAATCAGTACTTCCCGACTGATGTTTTTCTTTTCAATATAATTAGTCGTTACGATATTTACGCACTAACTCAGGGCATTGTGATGCCGGAGAAGTTAACATCGTCAGATACAACACGCAAAATCGTTTCGGATATGCTAACCTTTGGCGGTGAAATCGTTCATTCTGTACGGCAAACAAAAACATTCTCAAACGTGCATTCAATCTTAGTGTCTTGTTTTCAACATGCATACTTAGCTACTAGCTCATTATGGTCCCCTGGAAGGTTATTCTATGCAAGATCGCAGACGTCTTTCAATCTACAATCATTTCTTTTTCGACATTCTGTTCAAAAAGGAAGATGGAACAATGTGGCTGTGAATGGCGCAACAATTAAGAAGATTCTTCAGAAATGGAATGAATTTTTTGTCAATAGTAAACCAAGTCAAGCACGCAATGGGAGTGTCCTTATTAATAAGCCTCGTTCTGTTATCGAGGACTCTTGCCGTCGTATACAATGCAACCCAACATGCCCCAAATCGATCATTTTCTATTCAAATGAAAGCAGTTGGCCTAATTGGTCACATTGGTTTGTTCTATTGGTCTATCTTACATTCATAATAATTTGTATATTTATCAAGATATTTTGGACCGTTCAATGCAGAAGGGAATCTCGTCTTCAAAACGAGTTTGTTAACTCCCTCTACGATGGCGCGAATTCCCTGAATGCCGTTGGCCTCCCATGCTGCATTCCATCAAATTACATTGGACTTTCATGCACTGACGTCGAGTACACTGTCACTGTGGAGGCGCACAAAAGACAGGTGACAGAAGATAGGAAACTGCAGTGGAGCAATAGGTTTAAATGCACCTCTGATAGCAGTAAAGAGAAACGAAGGATTCTGAAAGGTGTTAATGCATATTTTAACCCAGGGCAACTTGTTGCAATTATGGGACCTTCAGGAAGCGGAAAAACAACCTTCTTGGATATTTTAACAGGAAGAAAAGAATCTAGAGAGTCGAAGGTAAATTTGTGTTATGTTTTAAAACTTTTTAGCATCCTCAAAACTTTTGGACATTGTTAATTGCTATGAATTGACACCAAAAGCGAGTTTCTGTTGGACCATAATTTGTGACAATCCCATTTTTCATCATGTTATTGTGCTGAATGTATCAATGTGTGTTCCATGTTCTTACGCCAGAACACACGCCAGTAAGTTAAACGTCGCGGCGGGAAGATTGACATCACGCCAGAAAGTTTCATATCAAACAACGGATTTTGCTATACTTTTAAAGAAACATTGTAAATGAAATGTGTCAACACTTTAATGGTAAAATTTTACATGGTATTTTATTACTGTTCACTGAGAAAGGTTTGGTTTCAAGTGACAGGGTGGCTATATAACCGAATAGAGGGTTTTTTTCGGAGCATCAGAACACAATTTTCCTTTAAATTTTCTCCGACGGGGAGGGGGCTACAACCCTCTCTGCCTTCCCTCTGGCGCCACCCCTGTTACTTTCATGAAGAGCGACTCATTTCCTTCTCTTGACAGGTAAATATAAACGGTCTGAACAACAATGAGACGCGCGAATGGTTTAAGCGGCATAGCGGCTACGTGCTTCAATTGGCTACACCGTATTATGAGGAGCTCACCGTAAGAGAGAATTTGACGTTCAGTGCATTGATGCGGTTGCCGAGGACGATGTCAGTTAGGAATAAATTGATGAGAGTGGAGCAAGTGATTGGTCAGGTAGGCTAAACAGATGGTTTTTATCGACAGTAAAAGGAGGCAGGCTAGGTAGCTGTATAATCAAATAAACGTAAGGGGGGCTTGATTGTGGCGAAATTGTTACGATAAGAGAACACCATTCGCTTTGGCGTTAAGCTTTCAGAGGATAAACATTGATTGTCATTTTTGTAAATGACATCTTTTTCATTTAAATATATATTTTATAAACATCTAAAACAAAGATGCGTTGATTGAAGGTAAAGGAAGGGGCTTTATTTTGCAAGTTCTTGGCATATTTGACAAGTAAATAAAGTTCATGGTAAGCCCAAAAAATTCCTGCATTTTTACAATCTAGTTGAATTCGATTTTTTTATCTGTATATTTGCTTTGATCGAACCATAGACTGGCTTAAACGATGTTGCTGATGTTATTGTTGGAAAATCAATTGGACCTGGACTGAGTGGTGGACAGGTCTGCATTATGTTTCACATCTAATCTATTATCTTCTGTTGTATTTCTAATGTATTTCTTGGGTTATCTCAAGAGAAACAGAGTGCAAAGATCTGCAAAGAGAAATACCGTGCAAACAACAAGAATGTATTTCAAAGTGTTACCTTTTTAGAGTAAGTGAATAAAGTTTTGATAAATGATGTTTCTCTTCTTTTTTCCAGAAACGCCGTCTTTGCGTTGCAATTCAACTTTTAAGAGTTCCAAGTGTTCTGTTTCTGGACGAGCCAACTTCAGGTAAAATTTCTACTCAATTTCATCTCGTTATTTTATTCTTTTGCGTCAAAACCCATCTGAAAATCTGATCATCATTTCATTTATTAGGTCTGGATTCAGCATCATCTCTTGAGCTTCTGGAAACTCTACACGGCCTGACATTGTCGGGCCGACTTGTCGTCCTGACAATTCACCAACCTAGGATTGAAATATTTCATATGTTCGATCGGATTTTATTCTTGTCAAACGGACACGTGAGTGTGTTTTTAAATTGATTCATCTAAACTCTTTTAGCACGCTTAACACTTGGTATTATTGCCCTTACCTCTTATTCTAAAATGTTTATTTACGGTATGAATGATTACTTATTTAAACCCAAATAATAGGCAGGAAATTTACCAGAAAGATGGAAATAAAATGGTCGTAGATTTATCGTATTTTGACGAAAAAATATATCA
The DNA here is from genome assembly GCA_964019065.1 of Catostylus mosaicus. Classification (NCBI taxonomy): domain Eukaryota; kingdom Metazoa; phylum Cnidaria; class Scyphozoa; order Rhizostomeae; family Catostylidae; genus Catostylus; species Catostylus mosaicus. The sequence continues at coordinate 765,543 of OZ025194.1, read as the reverse complement.
TTGTTTTAATGAAACTGGTCAATAATGCATCAAATGTTTCACATTATTTTCTCTCCTATCGTAGGTTGCCTATTACGGATCTCCCATTATGGCACCGACCATGATTGCAGAGGCTCTCAAGAACTCCGGAGAAGTATGCCCTTTTAATTTTCATTTCCATACTTTTATATATTTTCAAGTAAAAAAGAAGAAGCTCCTTGGTTTTTGCTGGGCTTTCCATTTAAGCAAAGCATTTAAAACCTGAAAGATAGTGGATAAAATGAAAGATGTTTTGTACAAAAATATAAATGATTATTGATTATCAAAAGCTTTCTCATTCTCTTTTAAACGCAGTCTCTTTTATCTCTCCTACTTACTCTGTGTTTTAATTCTGTTTTCTTTTGAAAAATTAGATTCTCGATGCATCGAATCCAGCTGATACAATCATGGACGTTCTCATTTCCAAAAACTCACAAGTAATGATTGTTGAGCATTATAAAGAAAGTGGTGAAATCGAGGCCATTCAAAAAGCTGTCTCGAAAGCAATGAAAAATCCTATTAAAACACTCAGCATGAAAGTGAAAAGGTAGCACTTCTATTTTAAACAAAATTATTTACTTCATAGTTTCAAGGCCTAAGTAAACCATTAGTTTCATTAGCCCATGCCTCTTTTCTAATGCAAGACATCGGCAGCATCAAAATTTGAACTTCATACTTTTTGCGTTTTGCTACTACTTCTTCTCTTGTTTTTTTTTAGTTATTATCTTCAGCCAAACATTCATTCATTCGTACTTTCATTCATCTTTCCAGTCAGTTATCTATCCATTCGTTTATTCATACATTCACTCAAACAATAATTCATGCATTCAAATGTTTATTCATTAATTGATTCTTGCACTCAATCAAACATCAATATATTTATATATTTACTTATTTATTTATTTATTCAATTATTTATTTATTTATTTATTTATCTATTTATTTATCTATTTATTTATTTATTTGCTCTTTTGCTCCTCCCTGGACTCAGTTTCTCAGTTGTTCATTTGCCGATCACTTCACTCATTTATTTTTTTCTCAAGTATCTTTTCAGTCTACATTTCTCTTAATTTTAATCTGATCGACTGATTATCATCATGTAAATGATTAATCCTTAAGTTAACTTATTCATTCCATCCATCCTAGATCTTACTTGTTTGTTCATTTTATTTTTCTCATAGGTATCCTTCAAGCTTATCCGATAGACTTTTATCATTCGATCGACGAGCTTCCAAATGTCAGACAACAGCACAAAAACTTTACCTGCTTATGATTTTCTTGTTGTACGGCCTAGCTTTAGGTAAGTACGTAGAATATGCCTCCTTTAAATAAATTCATTCCTTGCCATATCTATCTTACTATTTTGCTTCTGTAAAGATAACTCCTTGTTATCTTTAAATGTTTATTCATCTACTAATTGATTAATTGATTGATTGATTGATTGATTGATTGATTGATTGATTGATTGAGTGAGTGATTGATTGATTGATTGATTGATCGATTGATTTGTATTTGCTCGTAGTTAAACATCTCACGTGCATCGCAATTTAATGGTACATTAAATGAAGCAGTGAAGCTTTAAATATATCAACTTAATTGTAAACTTAATTTCAATCTGAAACTCAACGAAAATTAAAAGCAAAACTTTTAGAGGCTAACCCCAACCCTACAAATCTCAAATAACATTGTGTTATCTTGTTTTTGATTTTTATTCCTTTTCAACGACTTTCCCTACATTTACCAGCCTTGAACCATGATCTTTTAAGGTCTAGTATATTTCCACCACATACAATATCCATTTGACATGATCAATCTATAATTTTCAATTTTCAGGCAGCGTCTATTGGCAAACAGACAACGGCATTCTTCTCATGAGCTGCTACCAAGTTTTCCTATGTGCAAGCCAACTTTTTATGGCATCTGTAATCCATGCACATTTCAGCAAAGCGATGCCCGTCTTTGCATTAGAGCAAGCAGAAGGAGTCGGTAAATCTTATGAGCTTGTGATTCACGCGTTTATCCGCATTGCCGCTTTGACCGTTCTTCCCTTATTCCTTTGTTCCGCTATCATATATCTCTGCACAGTTGCGGAGCTAGACATGTGGAAGTTTTTTATCACCACAATCATTCACATGCAATTAAATCACGTGTGGATTGCTATTATCATGCTCTCTGCGTGTTCCGCGCCACGATATTCCACGCTCATCTGCCCGATGTTATCAGCAGTATCCGGTTTTGCTGGCGGGTTTTTAGTACCGGAGCCGGAAATGCCCGCCTTTTACTATTGGCTTTTTTATATAAACCCCACTCATTGGGCCTACAGTTCAACAATGAAAGTCCTTATCAATGACGTCATGTTTATATGCGAAGGCCGATCAAGGCTCGAATGTCAACAGAACATGGGTGCAGCCATTTTAAATCAGTTTGGATTCGATCAAGTCAATCCTTATTCAAATATGGTGATAATGATCGCTTTGCTTGTCATATTTCTGTTGTCTACAATGGCTGCGGTGGAGCTGCGATACACTGATAAGTTGAAGAGGTGGAGGAGGAGTTTTGTAGATTTATCAAATCGATGCAAGCAAAGGTATATAGTGTTATGTTTGTGTACATTGCAAGCAATGTAATGTAATATGATGTAATGCAATGTAATGTAATTTAATGCAATGTAATGCAATGTAATGTACTGTCATGTAATGTAATGTGATGTAATGTAACGTAATATGATATAATGTAATGTAATGCAATGTAATGAAATGTAACGTTGGGTAGTGTAATGTAGTGTAATTTAATTAATCTAATGTAATATGATATAATGTAATGTAATCTAAAGTAGTCTATTGTGATGTCATGCAATTTAGCCAAATCTGAGATACTGTATATTGTTAGTTTTTTTTAAATGAAATCGTCATAAAAAGGACTCAATGCTTTGCCACATAATGTTATTATTATTTTCGATTAGATTCTCAGATATTTACAAATCCTCAAGACATGGAAATGTGCAACGGTTGATTGATGAGAAAGACATTGAGGCGAATGGCAGCTGTATTAAATCACCAGATACTTCCATATTGAACACATCTTTTAACATTTCTAATCCTCAAACTAACAATTATATCAACAAACATAAAAGCTTTGATACTGATAGCAACAGCGATCGTTTGCCCTTGCTTCTTCCAGTGAAAGTTGAGCCAATGTTAACTGGAAGATCTGCACAGAGAAACAGGCCTAACACAATATCAGAATTTGCGTTGTCGGATAATTTGGCCGGGAATCAAGGGAAGGGCACGTCCGTTACGCGATCAAACACGTTCACGTACACGGGAAGACCGCAGAAATACCAAAACAATGCCTTGACGGTTAAACATCAGCCAGAAACATCTTCAAAAACATCTGTGGTTCCGTCGATAGTAGTAGAAAATGCCACTCAAGATGACGATCCAATTTCGATGGATGAAGAGAGAAGCCGAGCAGAAAGCGAAAGCGAGATATGCGTGTCCAAATACCTCGATAGCACGCCGAAACAACATGAGGTTTATAGCTCTGTTTTTGGAAATCGACCTAAGAGCACTCGTAGACGAAGCGTAACAAAACGATTGCCCGAAAATGTTAAGCGAAGCGAAAGCGTTCATATTCAGCGTAAGGCTTCAATGTTGATATTGGCGGAGCGACGGAAAAGCATGACAATGCAGATCGCAGGATTTGGCGAAACATTTGCGTACTTTAACGAAATTTGCAGCGACAAGAGGCCTATACCAAGAAGACATGCCGCACTCGGCGTTAAGAGGAAAGTCGAGGCGAAAAGGCAGCAACGGGTCTCGGACGGGTCGTCAAGAGCATCGGTAAACTCCGTCGATTTATTGAAAGTTCCAGACATAAACATAACCGATGAAAATGTGCCAATGCGGCGTTCTCGATTGCTATCACAAAATGCTATAGATTTGCCAGATGACAAGATTGTAACAAATAAAGAAGATTTCCATCAAAAATATCTAAATAATCAGGACTTGCAGTTTCATGTTCCTCTTCCAAAGAACAGCGTAGAAAATCGCCATGATAGCTATGATGTAGCGAGCGCTCCACGAAAACTCACGTCTGGCATCGCAGAACCGGTTAAAGTTTCGGCGTTGAAAATCTCAAGAAAGAAATTGGTACCATTAAGCGAAGTTCCCGAGAATCATTCGAAATTTTCGGAAAAATGGGAGACGGAATCACGCTCGTCAATGTGCCGAACACCGCTCGGTTCTATCGACGAAGTAGAGGAGGACAACGAATATTTTGGTTCGCAAAGGTTGCCAAAAAGAGGCCCAGCAATTAGAAAGACATCTTTGCAAGAGGCGCAAGAAGTTCATTATTTCAGCGAAGATTTCTCGGAAGTCGCTGACTGGTTGCGAAAAAACTCGAAAACATTTATCAAAGACAGTGAGCAATCAGACAGTGATTCGACGACAAAAGGATCGGTTATCGGTTGTAATCGGGACGAGTCGGGTGATGCCAGAGAAGTCGTTGAATATACCGAAAAATATTTGCCGATGGATCTAAGGGATAACTTTGATACAGATGAAGAAATTGCGACCGCCTTTCATGCCCGCAAAGATACTGAAAAGGTGACGAAAGAGCCGATAATCGTAACTGATGGGTTACGATCAAACGACAGCGGAATTTCATCTGGTTTCATCAGAATATGCGAGAAAGAAGAGGACAGTGGGTATGTCAATGTGAGAGAGACAGAGTTGCCAGGTAAAAATGGTAGCCAAGGTAATTTAGGCCCTTCGGCAGTCGTTGGTATCGCCATATCGAGTCCAAGCCCAAAGACTTTCTCGAATGCTCTTTATATGATTGATAACAACGAAAACATATCATGGTCTGTTACAAACAGCAATGATTGTGGAAACAAAACAAGCAGCGGAGAGAATTTGAAGCCAAACTCTTCCTTTATAACACCTAAAGACTTGTGGGAAACACGATCGAATGATGAATTCTCAACGGAACACGACAGCCTTGTGGAGAAGGATACTCCATCGTGCAAAGATTCACTTGCTAAAGGAGGACACATTCGGCGAACGAGTAGCTGCGAATTTGAATACGATGCGCAAGAATCGGTCGGCGATAACGATATAGCAAAGATTCGCAGTCTGAGAAGGAAATCAAAGAAACGAAAAATTGAATCAAATTCGAACCATCAATCGTGTGAGAAAACGAAATACAAGGCTGTTGCTTTAAATGAGACAACTTTGTAAACTTGTTCTTTAAACCTCGATATCGTCAGCTCGAGAACATCCCAAGGTAAAGTTGATTGTTTTAGGAAGTGTTTGGAATATTTGATCAACTTGAATCAACTAAAATGAACAGCTCTCTACTCTAGAGAGCAACTGTCATCTTATAAGTCCGGCATTTGAAGGTGACCACAAATAAAGTCCCATATAGTAAGGATAAATGTTTATCAATACTTTACATTTACTGCTACTAAGTCAAATAATTAATTGAATAAGGTTAAAGTACAATTAAAAGATATTTTGACGCAACAACTTTAAATAACTACTTATTTTTAAACCGTAATAAAAACACAATGTCAAGGCAATATTATCCTTTAGGTCAACGTAAGATTAAAATAGATGTTTTGATGCTAAGCTACTGAAAAAATTGCTTAATATACCACACTGATACAGTAAGTATATCCTGATGATAGTCTAACTTAAATAGACTACGAAGAGGGAAATGTTCCAAGAGGGGGCTTAGAGCTTGAATCCCCCCCCCCCTGATACAATTTACCAATTTACATACAACTAAAAATACATTTAATTAAGTAGAAGATCACCAAAACACTGCTCAAAAAGGAAGAAAATGTATTAATGATGAAACTGTATATGTATAAATAAGCTCATATAACGAGTAAATGTAACAAATGGCCCAAGTTTCAATTGCTAGAGAGATGATATCTCTTTCCCTAACCCATTTTCAACCCTCAACAATATTCATCAATACTCCATAGAACAAAGACTACGTTATTTTCACACTTCATTAAATAGCTACTGTTTATATTTGATTATATGTATCGTTTTTTAAAATTCAGCAACCGCTTTTCTCGTTTTCAGTTCTGCCTTCCGAGACTTACGATTCACTCCTGATCGAGTCTGTGTTTTATTACAGATGAGTATGACAGTCTTTGATCTTTATAAATCTTTTGTACGTCATCAACGGATTCCATTTACCTTCGTTCAAGTATTTTACGGACTCCGGTGTGCAGTTCTCGTCACTGCTTAAGATTTCCGGACCAGCAACCGTTGGTGTATCATCCACATATTCATTGCCGTAACTTACCCCTCTGTTCTTGCATCTTTCAAAGTTGATGAAATACCGCATGTTACCTGACAAATAAAACATGCAGCGTTTAAAAAAAACTATGAGAAAATAGAGGAATTTTACTGTTTTAAGTAGCCTGAATTTCAGACCTCTTACTAGAAGAACTGGATCTGGCACTAGGGTTCAATTTGAAGGCGACTATAAGGAGGGGCAAGAAGGGAATAGCACTCAAAGGGCTACTTATCTGGCGATTCAAAGTGCCTAGTGTATTTTCACTGGCTTTTGCGGAGAGAGGGGCATGAATCCTATTTGCTTTTAGAATAAAAAAGCCATCAAAAGCTACTTTGTAAAATTTGAAAACTTAAAAACTGGATATCTTTGAGACGTTTTGTGAAAATTGCAATATGCAGGCTTAACAGCATACCTGGCCTCTCGGGAATTTTCTGTTTACTGTACAATTTCTCCTTCAGATTTTTAAACTTGAATTCAAGGGCAGTGATTGATATTTCCTAAAAAAGATACAACATGCATTTGTTATACTTTATAAAAACGATAGAATTATAATTTTAATCAAAATATTAATACAATGCAAATGTAATTGAAGTGATATGATATGAAGAATAAAATAAAAATGCAATATATGTAATGCAATCTTGGGCATCAGAAACAGACGAAAAGAAGTAATTTTTAAAAGATTGCGAGGGAAAGAGGTGTCAATTTACAAGTTAGGGCAGAGGGGAAGGGGGGAGAAGGATCCTTAGTGCCTCTGGCTCCAACGTCAAATGATCATAATACAAACGGTGTGTATTTACCTGCCAAGATGTATTGAATGACAAACGCATGGCGCGCTTTTCAAATGACCCTCTCTTGCAAATGCTGTCTCTCAGCAGAGTGTTTGGTGCATATCTTTGCCAAAGGGCCAGTCCAATAGTCACCAATATTGCCAACAACAATAACTTCAACCAAAAGAAACCTTGGAATACAAAAGAATACATCATTAACATTAAAAATTGAAAAGAAATGTTTGCTCTAATCAAAACGCATAGCGAAGGGAGAAATGGATTTGAATGCCTGCTGGAAAAACTGGCTGTCAAGATTACAGATTTAACACAAATAGAACGTCACATTAGTCCGTTGCTTCGTGTCACAGTCCCGGTTCCATCCTGGGGGCTTGGGTCTTATACATAATGGTACACATAAACATTACACTGGCCAATGCCGAAAAAAATTGTTTGAATATATGTGCCAATAAAAAGGGGTACCAATAACAAAGGGTACCAATAACAAAGGGTACCAATAACAAAGGGGTACCAATAACAAAGGGTACCAATAACAAAGGGTACCAATAACAAAGGGTACCAATAACAAGATGTACTCACGACGTTTGATCTTCTTGCTTGCATCTAACACATGATGTCGAATCATCCTTGAAAAATGCTCATTGAGATTAGTGACGCGTTGATTCATTGCGAGGCAGTCTATACCATTACTAAGAGAAACAAATGCTGGAACGAGGCTCTCTTTATTTGCCTCCACGTCAGGTCTTGCTTCCAATGCTTGGCCTAAAATGGAAAACAAAAATCAAAAATTGTGTTTGAGTTGCGTGGCCTGTTCTGCATCTTTCCAACTTTTTGAACTGGCAAGCAAACCATTCAGCTACTAGAAGCATAACGGCATGATTGCAAGTACCCCCAAAAGCGCATAAGGTATTTAAAATCCATTCTAGACCATCGAACTGCATGTAAGGTATTCGAAGTGCGGGTAAGGCACTCAAAGTGGCTGTAACGTAGTCAAAAAGAAGGAGTTGTGTTCAGAAATTGCCTTTAGAATATCCCCTGCCGATTTCACATATGCATAGCATATATCCAGCTTATTCTCTAAAAAGTACGGAGGTTTGGGACATTAACCAGCTTCCCGTTGGGCTTTTTCCCTCTCTTACCGCATTCTCACTTCTTTTAGAAGATCTGAACTTACCAATAAGGAAAGGCTTGTCATCTTTTTCCACTCTATCCAACGATAATCTTGCTTGAGTCGCAGCTACGCCATCTTTCTTCTTGTATGCATACAGATGATCCCCGTTGCGAACCATTCCAATAACACGGACCTTAACGATGCCGATAACGCATACGACATCGCACGGATCTGGAAATTAAAATTTGTTTGTTGAAACACAAGGTATGTATATATATATATATATATATATATATATATATATATATATATATATATATATATATATATATATATATATATAATATATCTATCTATAACGTCATACGCAGTTAAAAGTGCCTGACGCGCTTTACAATGCTACGTCTGTTTTCTTGTCACATCTTTCTTACTGCGTTAGAAAGATCCAATTTGATCCCGATGCTGTTTAGAACTTGCCTTGTGGTTTGCATTCAAGTCGTTCTTGATATTCCCTGTGGCCTTCCTTCTTCCTTGCAACAGAAATGATTATACAGAGTACATGATAAATCAATGCCTAACCTGTACTTCTGGAAAGTCCTTCCAAGTAGAAAGATCTTGTTATAACACCAGCCAGTTTCGCTCGGTGATAATTATTCTGGTTCAGTTTTTCGATCCTAGTTTTGGAATTTTCATCTTCGAAGAACCCAACAATGTCCCCTTCCTTTAATTCCCCCTTTTGGCTGAAATTATTCAGTGGAATGTGATAACCAATGTCTCTGTTGTTTGTCTGTATTACGTTTGCACTCAGCATTCCAATTTGTGCATTGTTAGCAAGAAGGTTGTCGAAGGAGCCTATGAGAAAAGAAAAGTCTTGGTAAAGAGAGAGTGCTGTGTACGAGGGGCACCACGAAGGCATGACGTCATTTGAGGGTGCCGTGGCCTCCAAACTATTAAAATATCGGCTTGCAACAAGGCTTCACGGTTTAAAGGAGTTTTGAATGGCAAATCTGTTAGCATTTTCCTGCTACCAATGAAATAAATTAATGAATTTACAAGCAAATTGATAAACAAAGATTTGAACAATCAAATGAATGCATGAATGAAATATGAACTGTTGAATGGATGAGGCTGTGAAAAAATAAGCATTACAGTAATCAGGGGCTTTAAAATATATTTGGTAATACGAAATCAAACTTTTAAAAACGTTTACCATCTCGAGATCTTTCTCCTTGTTCTGGAGATCCATGCATTGATTCAGAGGACAAATTTCCTCCGCTTTCTGCAAAAAGAGGAAAACATTATTGTGCAACACATTAATTTAATGCTATGATTAAATCATATAAGAAGCGGAAAAAAAAGGAAGGCAATGATATAGGGTCAAAATCATGCTACAAATGTCACCGTTGCCTGGGGAATTTTCCCAAAATTTTAAACAATTGTTCCTTCCCAAAGAAGCTTTCACTTCAGAGCCTTTTGTGAAGTGCCCCTACTTGGTTTAACCTCAGACATCTCCTCCTCTTTTAACTCCACCAATGCTTTCATCGTTACATTTCTAGCATTACTTACTTTAAACCTTACTCACCCGGAGTTGGAGGAAAGACCGACTTATTATGCCTTTGTTCTGTCCTCAGTAAAAACGGCGTTGATTCTTTTTTGCCAACCAATCGATCAATATGACCAACATCACCCGCACTGCGCGTGTACAATTCTGTAACCAGCTGAAATTTGTTTGTGACTTCAATTTTAGATGGGCAAAGTGCGTACACCTCTTTCTGGATACCGTCTTCGACAGCCGCATAGACTGAATCTAAATCGAGAGTTAGTAGCCATTTCGTAGGTAAAAGCTGCTGAATTGAATAACTCATAGTCACTTCACCTTTCACATATTTTTTATCACCTTCATTCATTTGACGAGCCTAAAAACGGAATTGATAACTAGTGATTATTGATAAGTAATTTACGATTGATAGTTAATGAGTAGTGATTGATGATTAGTGATTGATGATTAGTGATTGATGATTAGTGATTGATGATTGATGATCAGTGATTGATGATAAGTGATTGATGATTAGTGATTGATGATTAATGATTGATGATAAATGATTGATGGAGAGGATCAAATACTGACAATCATAGACAACACTGTCTAGTACTGAAAAATTTCAAATTGACTGGAAAAAACAGAAACACAGTCTGGTGCAAAACTTTGGAATTTTTCTCAAAAAGTCGATGATTGGTTTAAAAAGAAATAAATCACACGTTCTAGTTCTCTTCTCACATCATGAGCAGGGCTTCTGACGACGGGGGCCAGAGGACATAGTCCTCCCACTATTTAGCTCTGAAAGGCAGCTCATCATGTTTTGCCGTGGTAAATTTTTCCCATCAAAGTTTATCCCCCCCCTCAGTTTTCAAATCTTGTCGAGGAGCCCTGATATGACGTCTAATTCTCTGATGAGATGAAAAACTAGTTGTCATTCAGCATGCTTCATTCCACTCTTTCGTGCATTTTCTTCAGATATTCATTACAAGGTTTGCTTTTGTATATAACATGTGTTTACCTCAGCAAATGCCGCCCTTTCCCTCTGCACAACGACTTTAGCAATCAAGGCTCCTTCTAAATTGTGTGCTTCGATCAGAATTCTCACATTTCCATCTTTAACGCGCATCCATGACGCTTTGGATTGGTTTTCAGCACTTTTCTTCTTCGGTATCTTCTTATGCGCTTTTATATATTCCTTCTGCAAATTCATGTATGTTATCGTCACTCCATTGACGCGGAATTTATAGGGTGTCCCATCTTCATCATCATCAAGACACAAACCTAGGCAATGCAATTCAAATAAGTGGTTAATTATTATTTCTAGCATTAGCATTCTTTATCATATTTATTTATTTTTATATTAATCGTTCATTTAATTCTTTATTTATATATTCATTTATTTATTCATTTATTTATTCATTTATTTATTCATTCATTTATTCATTTATTTATTCATTTATTTTTTATTCACTACCTCCATTAGAGGTATGGCAGCACTGCAATCACAGAAATATAACACGAATGCATGGCTAAAATTAACACTAACTAACAAATAAATGAAATAAGTTAATAAAATAATGCTGATGTAATGTGAAGAGAGTTGAGTATTTCTTGCAAGAATATAAGGGCACAGAGAGTACAATAAACCAAATCGAATGCTTTATGACACAATGTAACTTATTTCTTAACTTATTGAAACCAGTTTTTTAAGGTTTGGAAACATAACCCCACAGTTTCCTAATACGGGTTTCTGTCGAAATAAACGTATTGCCAATTATCAGGTGTCCTATTTCTGAGGTTTAAACGCTTTTCAGCTTGAGTTCTCATATCTGATTGCGTGTATCAGCTCACGCCTACGTGTTTTGGTATGATTGGGGATGCCTGCATTGTTTGTGTTCGTTCTTCCTTCTTTGAAATACCGTCAGATTTACCTTTTCACCCCTGGACGGGCCATATGGCCCAATGACAAACACCGTAAAAATAAATTTTTCAGGAGGTAAAGTACATAATATTGTAAATGTTTTGATGGCAGTTTTCTATAATAGTTGACGCTTTCACCTAATACATTTGACTATGCTTCCCCCTGAATGGTGTAGATTTTTATAGGTTTTGACAGATAAGTAAAAATAAATACGGGTGCGAAAGGGTTAAGGTGAATATGCTAAATCGCAAAGCGTGCCTTTCTGCAGACGAAAAGGAGTGAAAATAGACGTTTTTCGGTAACTGGGTTCAGAGAACGAGACCTGAACGTAGTTTTAGGGCTTCAGTGACCAAAAAGTAGGGTGATAACTTAGTTCCCGACGACACCAAATTCTATTTAATTTTAGTAAAAGTTTGCTTCGTATATTTATAACCAGTTTTGATAAATTTTCTTCAGAGGTAGGCAGCAGGGATTGTTGGAAGTTCTCCCCCCCCCCCAACACATCTGTCTGAGTAAATGCGTTCAGATTTCTTCATTTGCATACAGAACGTGAAGATCCTGGATTCGCCTGTTTCAAGTTACAATATTTGCAAAATAACCCGCAGTAACAGTATAGCCAGTCAAAGCAAACACAATAATCTATCATATACCTTTGCTAAGGCCAAATCGGCCTGTTATGAATTTTCACTTACAGTACCCCCTTGCAATCCGACACAATGCATTCTTAGCTACTGTACAATGGTACGATCACCGGGAGTGAAAGGGTTAACGAGAAAAAGTGGTCAAATTTCAAGTCTGAACCTTTCCCCCGTACGTGGTCATGGTGATTCCTGACCGCTAATTCCTGTTGTATTCCAAATCGTTTTGGAGACTGTCTTAGTTTAATCTTAAAGGGATTGTTGGTTGGAATGGTGGAAAGTTTTTTGTCCTTTGATCGAATTTATTGTATTGAATAAAGAGTAATTTCAGGGGCGTCACTTTTGGATGGGGGGTTGGGGGGTTCACCCTCCCATTTAATGAAAGTGAGCCGATATGAAAATGAAAGCAACTGTAAGGACAGTTTAAAGACAAGTTCATAACGTTTAACACTGGCTAGCTCAAACTATAATTCACATTTCATACATTATATGATTCATAGTTCATAATTTTTTTTATAAATCCATAAACCTAACATACATTTCTCGTACGCAAAATGGTTTTGTAACTGCTATGCTCACGCACAATTACATTGCCAGTAGATAGAGGGTGAAATCAAGGAAAATGATGTCGTAAATAACCTGACAAGAGTGACAAGTTCTACACAATTTTCTTAAGTATTGAGATCAAAATAGTTAATCCTGTATCTAAGAACGTATTTTATACGATTTTAACTACAAAAACAATGTTTACATCGACGATGATCGTCACCATGAATGCGGAAACAAAATGAGACAGAAAATTTGACGGCAAAAGAGAACTTCATGGTTGTTTGACTATAAACAAAAATACATAAAAAACCTTTGAAAAATTAACAACTAGTATATTCTTCAAGAATTTAAGTAGCTATACATTGCTTCTTAAAAGGCTGTGTGAAATACAAACACTGAGGAAATAAAAATTCATTTCTTGGGTTTGAAGAATAATGGAGTTATTTTACCTTCTTTTTCCATGGCTTCCAAAAGCGGCTTCATTTCAGCATCTTCTACATTCAGATCCATGGTTGTTCGATAAAGTTTAGTACATCGAAAATGTTCTTTATAGACGTTTTCGTTGTTTCCTTGGCTCGACAAGTCAACTCTTGCGCACGTAAGCTTCTAGTCTGAGCGATGCGAGGGTTATCAGATATCATAACCAGTTCAGGGGAATGTCCTTCAGACAGCGAAATGCATGACGTAATGCTTCAGCCAACCGGGCAGTTATAAAAAGCCACGACCAAAACAATAGACTTTGGGATATCCAAACAAAACGCTGCTTCAAAAAGTTTCGTAAAGAGGGTGTTTGCGTTTCAGCATGGACATGAATTTACGGTGGGGAGTTGGGATGATGAAGCGATCTGAAAGCAAGAGTACAAATTGAAGCTTTTGAGAGCTTGGTGGGGGATCAATGCGGTTCATCGGTCAAACTATGAGAATGTCTTTGCCTTGGAGGGGGGGGGGGATGGGAAGTGGGGGTATTTGACAGAATTCTCAGAACAGTACAGTTTTGTTTATGCCAAGTCAGGGTTTCCCAATTCTGATAAGGAGTATCACTGTCCTGTTTAATTGCCATGGACTGATCCCTTTTCTGTGGGTATCAAGACATGAAGATGTGCCGTCCATATCGAGGGGTTTTGGTCAAACTATGACTCTTGTCATGTCTACAGAAAGGGGGGCAAGAGAGGGAATTGTCCCTCCTGCCCAAAGATAATATACCTGATTCTAGAATTTTGCTGTTGTTTTCTACTGATTTTCACTGTCGTGCCTCTCTTGCTCAGGGGTTTGCCCATTGGCTGTTAAATTTCAATGACCCTACTAATAACAGAAGAAGAAAGTGAAAGAGACTGACAGCATCAATAGGAAAAAGAAAACCAAATTGAAAATTGTAAAAGCAAAGCAAGCCTTTCTAAATCACAGCTGAAACGCGCCCTTTGAGACATATTTCACTATTATTCATCCCAGTTGCATAGATCTTTTTGTTTTAAATCTAACAATTCGTCATGCAGCTCGTTTAGTGACAAAATGTCTTCCGGTGTCTTCTTGGAAGGAAAATATCTGCATGCTCACATTGGTTTTCGCAAGTATTTCTATGCAAAAAGACTTTTCCAAAAAAATATAATTGTCTTTCACAACTTTCCCTTGGAAAAATCACAATTGATTTTGGGTCATTTTTAGGCAAAATCCAAAGGCAAGCCTTACTTTTTGACCAAAAAATGGCCATTTTCATCTCCCATAATTTCAGGAATGAAATGATCACAATTGATTTTGGGTCATTTTTAGACAAAATCCCAAGGCTATAGCCTTACTTTTTGGCCAAAAATAGCCATTTTCATCTCCCACAATTTCTCGAATGAAATGATCGAAATTGATTTTGGGTCATTTTTAGACAAAATCCCAAGGCTATAGCCTTACTTTTTGGCCAAAAAATGGCCATTTTAATCTCCCACAATTTCTCGAATGAAATGATCGCAATTGATTTTGGGTCATTTTTAGACAAAATCCCAAGGCTATAGCCTTACTTTTTGGCCAAAAAATGGCCATTTTCATCCCCAACAATTTCTCGAATGAAATGATCGCAATTGATTTTGGGTCATTTTTAGACAAAATCCTAAGGCTATAGCCTTACTTTTTGGCCAAAAAATGGCCATTTTCATCCCCACCAATTTCTCGAATGAAATGATCGCAATTGATTTTGGGTCATTTTTTGACAAAATCCCAAGGCTATAGCCTTACTTTTTGGCCAAAAAATGGCCATCTTCATCTCCCACAATTTCTCGAATGAAATAATCGCAATTGATTTTGGGTCATTTTTAGACAAAATCCCAAGGCTATAGCCTTACTTTTTGGCCAAAAAATGGCCATCTTCATCCCCCACAATTTCTCGAATGAAATGATCACAATTGATTTTGGGTCATTTTTAGACAAAATCCCAAGGCTATAGCCTTACTTTTTGGCCAAAAAATAGCCATGTTCATCTCCCATCATTTTTGGAATGAAATGATCACAATTGATTTTGGGTCATTTTTAGACAAAATCCCAAGGCTATAGCCTTACTTTTTGGCCAAAAAATGGCCATTTTAATCTCCCATCATTTTTGAAATGAAATTATCACAATTGATTTTGGGTCATTTTTAGAGAAAATCCCAAGGCTATAGCCTTACTTTTTGGCAAAAAATGGCCATTTTAATCTCCCATCACTTTTGGAATGAAATGATCGAAATTGATTTTGGGTCATTTTTAGACAAAATCCCAAGGCTGTAGCCTTACTTTTTGGCCAAAAAATGGCCATTTTCATCTCCCATCATTTTTGGAATGAAATGATCACAATTGATTTTGGGTCATTTTTAGACAAAATCCCAAGGCTATAGCCTTACTTTTTGGCCAAAAAATGGCCATCTTCATCCCCCACAATTTCTCGAATGAAATGATCACAATTGATTTTGGGTCATTTTTAGACAAAATCCCAAGGCTATAGCCTTACTTTTTGGCCAAAAAATGGCCATGTTCATCTCCCATCATTTTTGGAATGAAATGATCACAATTGATTTTGGGTCATTTTTAGACAAAATCCCAAGGCTATAGCCTTACTTTTTGGCCAAAAAATGGCCATTTTAATCTCCCATCATTTTTGAAATGAAATTATCACAATTGATTTTGGGTCATTTTTAGAGAAAATCCCAAGGCTATAGCCTTACTTTTTGGCAAAAAATGGCCATTTTAATCTCCCATCACTTTTGGAATGAAATGATCGAAATTGATTTTGGGTCATTTTTAGACAAAATCCCAAGGCTGTAGCCTTACTTTTTGGCCAAAAAATGGCCATTTTCATCTCCCATCATTTTTGGAATGAAATGATCACAATTGATTTTGGGTCATTTTTAGACAAAATCCCAAGGCTGTAGCCTTACTTTTTGGCCAAAAAATGGCCATGTTCATCTCCCATCATTTTTGGAATGAAATGATCACAATTGATTTTGGGTCATTTTTAGACAAAATCCCAAGGCTATAGCCTTACTTTTTGGCCAAAAAATGGCCATTTTAATCTCCCATCATTTTTGAAATGAAATTATCACAATTGATTTTGGGTCATTTTTAGAGAAAATCCCAAGGCTATAGCCTTACTTTTTGGCAAAAAATGGCCATTTTAATCTCCCATCACTTTTGGAATGAAATGATCGAAATTGATTTTGGGTCATTTTTAGACAAAATCCCAAGGCTGTAGCCTTACTTTTTGGCCAAAAAATGGCCATTTTCATCTCCCATCATTTTTGGAATGAAATGATCACAATTGATTTTGGGTCATTTTTTGACAAAATCCCAAGGCTGTAGCCTTACTTTTTGGCCAAAAAATGGCCATTTTCATCTCCCATCATTTTTGGAATGAAATGATCACAATTGATTTTGGGTCATTTTTAGACAAAATCCCAAGGCTATAGCCTTACTTTTTGGCCAAAAAATGGCCATTTTAATCTCCCATCATTTTTGGAATGAAATGATCACAATTGATTTTGGGTCATTTTTAGACAAAATCCCAAGGCTGTAGCCTTACTTTTTGGCCAAAAAATGGCCATTTTAATCTCCCATCATTTTTGGAATGAAATGATCACAATTGATTTTGGGTCATTTTTAGACAAAATCCCAAGGCTATAGCCTTACTTTTTGGCCAAAAAATGGCCATTTTAATCTCCCATCATTTTTGGAATGAAATGATCACAATTGATTTTGGGTCATTTTTAGACAAAATCCCAAGGCTGTAGCCTTACTTTTTGGCCAAAAAATGGCCATTTTAATCTCCCATCATTTTTGGAATGAAATGATCACAATTGATTTTGGGTCATTTTTAGACAAAATCCCAAGGCTATAGCCTTACTTTTTGGCCAAAAAATGGCCATTTTAATCTCCCATCATTTTTGGAATGAAATGATCACAATTGATTTTGGGTCATTTTTAGACAAAATCCCAAGGCTATAGCCTTACTTTTTGGCCAAAAAATGGCCATTTTAATCTCCCATCATTTTTGGAATGAAATGATCACAATTGATTTTGGGTCATTTTTAGACAAAATCCCAAGGCTATAGCCTTACTTTTTGGCCAAAAAATGGCCATTTTAATCTCCCATCATTTTTGGAATGAAATGATCACAATTGATTTTGGGTCATTTTTAGACAAAATCCCAAGGCTATAGCCTTACTTTTTGGCCAAAAAATGGCCATTTTAATCTCCCATCATTTTTGGAATGAAATGATCACAATTGGTTTTGGGTCCTTTTTAGACAAAATCCCAAGGCTATAGCCTTACTTTTTGGCCAAAAAATGGCCATTTTAATCTCCCATCATTTTTGGAATGAAATGATCGAAATTGATTTTGGGTCATTTTTAGACAAAATCCCAAGGCTGTAGCCTTACTTATTTAACGAAAAATGGCTATTTTCATCTCCCATCATTTTTGGAATGAAATGATCACAATTGATTTTGGGTCATTTTTTGACAAAATCCCAAGGCTGTAGCCTTACTTTTTGGCCAAAAAATGGCCATTTTAATCTCCCATCATTTTTGGAATGAAATGATCACAATTGATTTTGGGTCATTTTTTGACAAAATCCCAAGGCTGTAGCCTTACTTTTTGGCCAAAAAATGGCCATTTTAATCTCCCATCATTTTTGGAATGAAATGATCACAATTGATTTTGGGTCATTTTTTGACAAAATCCCAAGGCTGTAGCCTTACTTTTTGGCCAAAAAATGGCCATTTTAATCTCCCATCATTTTTGAAATGAAATGATCACAATTGATTTTGGGTCATTTTTTGACAAAATCCCAAGGCTATAGCCTTACTTTGTGGCAAAAAATGGCCATTTTAATCTCCCATCACTTTTGGAATGAAATGATCACAATTGATTTTGGGTCATTTTTAGACAAAATCCCAAGGCTATAGCCTTACTTTTTGGCCAAAAAATGGCCATTTTAATCTCCCATCATTTTTGGAATGAAATGATCACAATTGATTTTGGGTCATTTTTTGACAAAATCCCAAGGCTATAGCCTTACTTTGTGGCAAAAAATGGCCATTTTAATCTCCCATCACTTTTGGAATGAAATGATCACAATTGATTTTGGGTCATTTTTAGACAAAATCCCAAGGCTATAGCCTTACTTTTTGGCCAAAAAATGGCCATTTTAATCTCCCATCATTTTTGGAATGAAATGATCACAATTGATTTTGGGTCATTTTTAGACAAAATCCCAAGGCTATAGCCTTACTTTGTGGCAAAAAATGGCCATTTTCATCCCCAATTATTTTTGGAATGAAATGATCACAATTGATTTTGGGTCATTTTTTGACAAAATCCCAAGGCTATAGCCTTACTTTTTGGCAAAAAATGGCCATTTTAATCTCCCATCACTTTTGGAATGAAATGATCACAATTGATTTTGGGTCATTTAGACAAAATCCCAAGGCTATAGCCTTACTTTTTGGCCAAAAAATGGCCATTTTCATCCCCCACAATTTCTCGAACGAAATGATCGCAATTGATTTTGGGTCATTTTTGGACAAAATCCCAAGGCTATATCTTTACTTTTTTGGCAAAAAATGGCCATTTTCATCTCCCTCAATTTTTGGAATGAAATGATCACAATTGAATTTGTGTCATTTTTGGCCAAAATCCCAAGGCTATAGCCTTACTTATTTAACGAAAAATGGCTATTTTCATCTTCCACAATATTTGGAATGAAATGATCACAATTGATTTTGGGTCATTTTTGGACAAGATCCCAAGGCTGTAGCCTTTCTTTTTGGCCAAATAATGGCCATTTTCATCTCCCATCATTTTTGGAATGAAATGATCGCAATTGATTTTGGGTCATTTTTTGACAAAATCCCAAGGCTATAGCCTTACTTTTTGGCAAAAAATGGCCATTTTAATCTCCCATCACTTTTGGAATGAAATGATCACAATTGATTTTGGGTCATTTTTTGACAAAATCCCAAGGCTATAGCCTTACTTTTTGGCAAAAAATGGCCATTTTAATCTCCCATCACTTTTGGAATGAAATGATCACAATTGATTTTGGGTCATTTAGACAAAATCCCAAGGCTATAGCCTTACTTTTTGGCCAAAAAATGGCCATTTTCATCCCCCACAATTTCTCGAACGAAATGATCGCAATTGATTTTGGGTCATTTTTGGACAAAATCCCAAGGCTATATCTTTACTTTTTTGGCAAAAAATGGCCATTTTCATCTCCCTCAATTTTTGGAATGAAATGATCACAATTGAATTTGTGTCATTTTTGGCCAAAATCCCAAGGCTATAGCCTTACTTATTTAACGAAAAATGGCTATTTTCATCTTCCACAATATTTGGAATGAAATGATCACAATTGATTTTGGGTCATTTTTGGACAAGATCCCAAGGCTATAGCCTTACTTTTTTGGCAAAGAATGGCCATTTTCATCTCCCACAATTTTTGGAATGAAATGATCACAATTGAATTTGGGTCATTTTTGGACAAAATCCAAAGGCTTTGGCCTCACTCTATGGCCAAAAAATGGCCACTTTCGTCTTTAACAATTTTCGAAATAAAATGATCGCAATTGAATTTGGTTATATTTGGACAAAATCCCAAGGCTATAGCCTTACTTTTTGGCCAAATAATGGCAATTTTTTTCTCCCTGAATTTTTGGAATGAAATGATCAAAATTGATTTTGGGTCATTTTTAGACAAAATCCCAAGGCTATAGCCTTACTTATTTAACGAAAAATGGCTATTTTCATCTTCCACAATATTTGGAATGAAATGATCACAATTGATTTTGGGTCCTTTTTGGCCAAAATCCCAAGGCTATAGCCTTACTTATTTAACGAAAAATGGCTATTTTCATCTTCCACAATATTTGGAATGAAATGCTCACAATTGATTTTGGGTCATTTTTGGACAAAATCCCAAGGCTATAGCCTTACTTTTTTGGCAAAGAATGGCCATTTTTTATCTCCCACAATTTTGGGAATGAAATGATCACAATTGAATTTGGGTCATTTTTGGACAAAATCCAAAGGCTTTGGCCTCACTCTATGGCCAAAAAATGGCCACTTTTGTCTTTAACAATTTTCGAAATAAAATGATCACAATTGAATTTGGTTATATTTGGACAAAATCCCAAGGCTATAGCCTTACTTTTTGGCCAAATAATGGCAATTTTTTTCTCCCACAATTTTTGGAATGAAATGATCACAATTGAGTTTGGATCACTTTTGGACAAACTCCCAAGGCTTTACTTATTTGCCAAAAATGTCCACATGTCTCCAAAATGCTGGGAATAAAATGGTCCACTTCAATTTTTGGACAACATTGGAAAAGGTAAAAGCTTGTCTGTCTTTCAAAAAGAGTTGGTAAAAACTCTACATTGATAGAAAAATATTAGTAGGTAAAGTGAGTTTTTTCCTACAGCAAGATCTATAACTTTTTTACAACAAATGTAAATATATTATTAATAACAACAAAGGTAACAATTATTAAATTAGAGGTCCAGGTGTCCAATTGTTAATCTTGAAACTTCTACAATTTGGTTCTGCATCCTAGATTTCTTCGTTAACAAGTCATTTCATCTTCCCATCATGCATTTGGTTGATTGCCAAGACTAAAAAGAAGCAGTCATTAGTAACGTCATTATCATGCGGCTACTTTTTTACCCTATTGTTTACCTTCCTCCGGAAAAAGACATACCGCTTGGCAAACATTCCTCACAAGACAATATAAAATAGGCATGGCTCGGGTGTGGTATTAGAGTTTCTATTGTTTTTCGTGGACCTTCCTCCAGCTAGTAACCGTGTGACAGCAGGTTCCAAACTCTGGTCTCAGGCTGTTGATTAAACATTCAATTAACAAATTGACTTTAATGTTGGAACAAAGAATCGCACATTATCTAACAGATAATTTATATAGTTTGGCAATGCATTTCGAAAATTAGCTTTCTCACTTATTTTTCATAAAACTGGGTTCATAAATTGGTAGTTAAATTGAATTGATTCAAGGTCAGTAAATTTAATGGCTGACGTGTGATCGCAGAGAACAAATATAGGCACATGTACAGAGTTTAAATATATAAGCTTATCAACAGACATTAAATTAAAATTGGATCAAACTTCTTAATTAAAGAGTGAAATATGAGCTTGGTCTTTGTATTTTAACCTCTGTTATTTTTAAGAACGTTTAGCCAAACTAAAAACCTTTGAAGGGTAATATGTTCCTAGCCTTGAAAAATGACACCTTGATAACAAGCAAAATAAACGGCTTGGAATATTTCGATCGATTTCGATAACTGCTGGAGGTCTTATACTTTTACTGTGTTCAATCACTTTTATGGAAAACCTCCAAAAGAAACGAAACTATGAATTTAAAATAAAATTTTAACCTGCAAGCTTCTGCAACTGTCCACGTTCTGCCAGATTATCTTGTAAAGCTTCCATCAATTGAAAATATCTGAAAAATGGTACAAAAGTGAATGTCAATACCATGATAATTGTCAATGCAGTATATTAAACTGTCGTCATATTCCTGATGATAAAAGGAAAAAGATCATCAAAGTTTTTATATCTTTTTGTAGTCAATGTCTTTTCTATTCTTGAGATTAGAAATAAGATAATAATGAGGATAAAAACTGCTTAAATTTAAGAATAGATGAAAATCAATAGATCTGTTCTATTAAAAATTTTGATACTTTATTCATCTGAAGATATCTGACAGTATTCAAATCTGAACTATTGCTTGAATTAATATATTTGTAATATAACAGGGAATAGATTTTATATAACATCGATTTGTAGACATTTTACACTTTCCAAGTTCCTAAAGGAGTTAAACATTTGTGCAACTCAGCCAAGGAAATAATCAACAATAAATCGAAGAGCAAAACTAAAAACAACCTAGTTTATAATATTTAAAAAGGAAGATGTAATAAAATCACATATTGACGTCAAAGGAAAAATAAAGTAGCTTGGTGTGAAATGGCTAAATGAAGAAACAAATAAAATGAGTGAAATGAGGCCAATAAAATAGAAGACAAATAAGTGTATTGTTTCACCTGAAGAGAGAATCTCTGGGCCACAAAACTTCGTTTGTACTGTCTTTCAAATTCGCAAGATTTGCTGTTATTGTTTTATTCCAAGCTACGATATATGAACGAATAAATGAGAAATGAACATTTCATGTTGTCATAAGGATAATATATCTAAGTGAACTTTTGATAATCGCATGTGAATAAAATAAAATAATAAATTTTTATAATCATTATAATTATCTTTATTTATTTGACAAATTAAATGGTGTTTATGTCTTTTAAATCATTTTCGAAATTGAAGTTATTCTTATTCTGTTGCTTTTTCATTTTCTTCCTAAATTTAAAGACATTTAATGATTCATTTCATTTCGGTCTACCTACAAAAATTAACGAATGAAAACAAAATTTTTCAAATTTGATTTCACCTACATGCAGATGCAAGATAATCTTCAGTGTTATCATCATCATTTGTGTTGGATTCCTGAGCAGTTTCTTCATCCTCTGAAATGTCAGCAGCCCTAATATGAATGGCAAAAAAGTTCATAAAACAGCAAGAAATTAATCCTAATTTTCATTCATGATTTCTTTTTAGACTTTGCAATTGTATGTTTTCGAAATCAGGTAGGCTACAGGGGGATAGATACCCAGTTTCTACTTAAAATGGCAAGAAATTGATGGGAGCATCTACCAAAAGTATCATTGGGCCAACAGAAACAGTAAGATAAAATTGTTACAAATGTTGAGACCATTTTATGGATCTAAAATATTCAGAGTATTCAGGAATGTTGCATGGATGTTGCATGGCTATTGCATGGATGTTGCAGAGGTTTTGCAAGAACGGATTTCCCGACATGAAGGCATAACTCATGCATTTGAAACAGTAGTATGCGTGAAACTTACTTAATATTCCCAAGTGTGACATTTTTTACAGTTGATGTTCTGCCAATATCTCTAGTGTCGGCTGCATCTCTGTTCTTAGAGGATTTTTTTGCGTCAAGCAATGGATTTACACACGACATCGGGTCGGAGTCAGAGGCCCGACGTACATTCGACACTTGATTTGCATCTGAATATGACACCCGATCTGCGACCCCTATCGAAGTTACACCAGGCACCCGGCCCGAATCTGCATTTGGCATCCAACCTGCTTCTGCATCTACCACTTGCAATGGGACTCCCTTCCAACCTGCATCTGACATCGGACCTGAATGCGATATCCGATCTCTGCCTGGCCCACGATTTCCATTTGTATTTGAAACCCGATCTGTAAACAGCATCTGATCTGCATCAGGCATACGACTGGCATCTGAAATTCGATCTTTTTCTGACAACCAACCATTCTTTGATGCACGACCTGGATCAGACATCAGATTTGCATTTGTTGGTTCACTTAATATCGTATCTGGCTTTAAAATCAGATCCGCATCTGTCATCCGACTTAAAATAGACACACTACCTTCATCTGACATGGCATACCCATCTGATTTCCGATCTAGGGTTGACATCTGATCCGTATGTGACACATTTCTCGCAACTGACTTCAGTGTCGCTTCTGATGTCCGATTTGCTTCGGACATTTGACCTTCGTCGGGCTCCCTATTGCAATATAAGACTCTATCCACATCTAACACTTGACCTGAGTCTGCTACCTGATCTGATTCTAACATCCAACCTATATTAGGCACCTGACCAGCATCTGACATCTCATCTGCATTCGATAACCAACCTGACATCTGACCACAGTCGGCAATTAGGCTCGTTTTTAGTTTCCGATTATCAAGCTGTGTACTGTTTGCATCTGATTCCACCTCTTCCCCTGACAAACGATCTGCACCTAACGATTGAGGTTCGGTACGATCTGTCTCCGACAGCTGGTTGCCCAAACCCGACCCAATTACACGACTTTCATCGACCATCCGATCTCGGCCTGATTTCACACCTCTGTTTGACTCTAAGCTTGATCTCCGGTGCGTATCGGTCAAGTTGCAAGTCTCTGTCACTTGATTTTCAACAGACTGCTGAGTTGGATGTGGTACATTTTCAGTGTCCAATATCTGACTTGCACCCGACATCTGATTTGTGTCGCGATCAATGGATTTTGTGCGTGGAATGTCATCCTGAGGTGAGGTGTGATTGCAATTGCTGTAAAAAAACGGAATTAATCAGCTGCAACTCTTTCAAAGGAAGGGGGAGGGGGGGGGGGGGTAATAAAGAACGCAAAGAGGGGATAGGGACCAAGCCAAAAGTGCGCATGTTGTTCATTTTCCTGTGCTATAAATGGTCATAAAGCTAAAAGGGATTGGAAAGGAGAGCGAGTATCTCGCTCAAATAGGATATACATTGATTTTATTGCAAATTAGATGTAAACTCACATTGACAATGTCTACCATACAAAGTCTTAGGTGACAGTAAGACGTGTTATAAGCATCTGAGCAATTGAATCTTAAGGATTTTAAGACTTAGAACCAGATAGTATTTTAGTACATGATCCATCAACAATACATACACTTGATAACCTGACGTCTCAAAAGCATCATCCTTTTCGTTATCTGATTGGTCATATTCTTCTTCCTCTTCCGCAAACTCTTCAGAAATTCCAGGAAGTGTCTGTGAAATTGGTGCACTTTTTGTAAACAAGCTGGAAGCTACACTGGACTTTCGCCTTCAAAAGCAAGCGGAACAAATTGTAAAACAAATGCAAGAAAGTACAGTAACGCATTGATAAAACATCCCTCTGTGCTAAACGAAGCCCACCTCTGTCACCAATTAATGTGTGGTGTAATAAGGTCTGCAGAGTAACAATAACAAAAATAACAAATGCTTCTTTGAACCAGATTAGATCACAGCTGAACTCAATACAGTAACTGCCGGTGTCATATTGCTGAAGGTGGGATGACACATAGCTTAAAGTCCAATGACCATGTACTTACAATCATATGATCATCAAAAGTCTTTAAATGAAATTTGATACCTTGCGGACACGCTGTGTGATCGATATTGCCTTGTGAGCTCCTCTTCAAGCTTAGCACGCCTCTCTATTTCTCTAATTGCCTGTTCTTGCTCTTTGCATTGCATTACAAATTCATTTCGAATATTCTGGAAATTCATCACTGGAATGCAATAATCATTAAGAATATTTCGGTTCTACTTGTAGTTAGTATCAGACATTTCTTACGCTGAGGTGAGAATCCAGTTTACGTATTGCTTCATATTTTTACACAGTTTTTGTTTTTGTTTAACATAAAACCTTTTCCAACCTTTCTTTTACAGTTCAGGTTGAAAAGTTGGATATTGAATAATAAATTGAAATCGTGTACACTAATCGTGAACAATCACAAATGGAATGGGAAATTTATGCGGTTAGGTTTTTTGGGCTTCATTATCGTAACTGCAAAAGAAATGGAAATTAATTGAAGATTGTGAGGAGTGCAATAAATCTTAAACAAAATAACACATTTAAAATCAGAAAGATTTGGCTCTTTTCAAAAGGAGTTGTATTTGCTTTCATCTATGGAATGTCTGTATTTTAGACTAATGGCAATTGTCCTTCAAGCAGCCGTGGAAATGCAAAGAATAATCATCATACCCATGATTCC
This sequence comes from Catostylus mosaicus, assembly GCA_964019065.1. Classification (NCBI taxonomy): domain Eukaryota; kingdom Metazoa; phylum Cnidaria; class Scyphozoa; order Rhizostomeae; family Catostylidae; genus Catostylus; species Catostylus mosaicus. The sequence continues at coordinate 739,522 of OZ025194.1, read as the reverse complement.
TGTGAAAACATTCTTGAATATGAAGGCTCCTACGCAGATCCACAATATGATGTACATCTTGCTGAAGAAGTCATTTGAAGTTTTGCCAAGATCGTTTAAGATTTCAAACCAATGATCCAAGGTAAATAGTTGAAATAAGGTCAGCAATGATTGGACTAAATTGCTTTAACAAAAGAAACAAAAATTAGGCAATGACAATATTGTATTGACCAGATATATATCTATCTAATTTATATAAAATGGCGTGTTTTGCATAAATCTCTGGATTAAAATATGTGACAAAAGATTTCGAAAACAAAGAACTGAAATGACGATAGATTTTTGCAATTTAAATATATATGATGAAAATGCATTTAAGAAAAACTTTCAGCAGATTCAGTGGCAGGCGCTATTAGCCTTCTTTCCAACTATGCAGCTAGCATGGTAGCCACATCCCCAAAGATGCTTCAACCAATCCTTAACCAAAACACCCTTGAGGAGGAAAACTGGTTATAAATATCTGATATGACTTCTGTGTTTAAATATGAATCTAGATGCGTAAACTAAACTACACTAGCTGCAAACTACACAAACCTGAAATTATGTTTGTATAGGATATCACCACGAGTTGATTTATGATGAGAGGTGAACATGACTGTGCCAGTGACGGCGAAAATATACATGAATGTGGCAAGGAGCATAAGGATGAATGCCATCGACTGACGAAAGAAGAATCGAAAATGGAATGAAATGATTAACAGAGAATTTAATTGAATTAATTGATTTAGAGAGTGACAAAAATTGGTAAAAATCCCAATGATGATACAGTTGCAGTATGATGATTAATCCGGAAGAAGAAGGTCAGAAACTTTGACCTGTTTAAGAACTTCTACTTTACAAAAATAAAAATCAGTTTATGAACATTTAGATTATCTGCATTAGTTGACAAAGTTCAGATAAGTTGGTTACACTCCTCCGCACAAAAACATACCGAAAGGCAAACACTTCTAACAAGACCAATAGAGAAAGGAGATGGCTTGGGCTGGTCATGGCAGTTTCCATTGTTTTTCGTTGACCTGCCTCCAGCTAGTGACCTTGTGACCGTAATGTTTTCCTATTTTTGCAAAGGCTACAGTCTAATAGAAAGATAAGAATTTCCGGCAGACATGATGCATTTGGCCTACGATTAATCGGTCTCCAAGAAAATAGAAAAGAGAGAACTACCTTGAGAGCCTTCAACATCGTCAATACAATGATTCTCAATTGGGCAAATCTTGACACCTGTTGTAGCAAAGAATAATCAAATTTTAAGGTGTTATTGGACATTTTTGACCAACTCTAGCGTTCTTCTCTATTCAAGACGTGTTCCCTACACTTTGGGTTTTTATCAAGCCAGAGAATGATCTGTAATTTACCAACTTTAATGCCAGGATCGAGAAAACATACACAAAATCAAGCTAGGCGAATAACATATTTCAGTTACAAGCGGAGAAATGGAGTCATTACATTTGATTACCATTTTTAGTGACCTCAAAATGCGAAAGGTGCGCAGATTATCAGCAACAATTTTCAAACTTTCATTCGCATCTTGTGGCGAAGCAGCTTTAATCAACTCAGGAACAAATGACTAAAAAACAAAACACAGATAACGTTGGAACTTAATAAAAAATCATTAAGTTAACAACAAAATCTGCATTCTCTTTTAATTTTGTATTTCTAAACTATTCTTGGTGGAAGAAAAAATTATTGATTTTATCAAAGCACCGACTGTAGGAACTCGAAAGACTTTATTGTCTGCCAGTTTTCCATTTGCCAAAAATTCGGTTATAAATCAGGAAAGCAATTTTCTCGTCTTTCTGAAAATTGAGAGCCAATAATGATTTAATCATTTACTGAAATAACAATATTATTTTTACAAGACGCGTCTCCCAATTAAAAATATTTTTGTTTTAAAATATGCAGGCAAAATACTTAAGGATTCCATTTCCTAAGTATAACAGATAACCTTAAGAATAATAGTTAGCACTTACAAAACCCTGACGTTAACCTTTAGCCTAATCTTGGATTTAAATTTGTATGAAAATAAAGAAGTAATATCCTGAGGCTTACCATAACAGTGACAAAAAAGTCGAAAACATTCCAGCCATTTTTCCAAAATTCAAAGAAGCCATCGATCCATTTCAACAAAATTTCAAGAATGAAAACCATTAAAGAAAGATAATCAAAAATATTCAAAAAGACTTTGAGTTCTTTGTATGATGAACTGTCTGTTGATGATATTTCTGATGAAAGAATGAAACAAGATCTGGGTTACTAGTGGAAAAGATCATTGGTATGGAAGTTTTGATAGAAAATATTAAGGAAAATGACTAGAGGGTTCATCTTTAACATTTCTTTTTTAAAAGTTATAGCAACTGCATATTAGAAATTTTTTTGACATTTAAACAAGTTAAATAGCTTTACAAATGCCAGAAAATTCCAAAAAGACAGTGAAACTGGATAAAACTGGGCCTGTTGAAAATCTTTGCCCCTTCCCCAAAGTTTCTTTGATGCAATTCTGGAGTGTTATGTTGTGATGACTTATAAACAAAATCAAAAGTTTTAAAAGATGTACCAACCTGCTTGAATACCAAGAACAATTGAATTTAAAATGATAAGAATCAGCATGAAATTTTGCATCTTATTGTCTTGAAATAATTAAGAAATTAACCAAAAAATACGCATAACAAAATAATGCTGTGAGAAAAGGAGAATTCTCAAGAGACATTGCCACAGGGTAAGTTTGAATTGAAAAATTAGTGTTTGCATGATATTCAAGCTTTTTTTATTATTTACTTGTCAATAACAAAATTCCTTGATGCTTGTCAGCAGGCAATCATTCAAAAAGAGAAAAAGTTGAAAATGGCAATTATAAACTAAAGCAAAACCATTAATCCAAGTGAATTTGAAAATTGAAAAGGATACTTTCAACAACCATTTTTGCCCAAGGTCCCATTGGAATTGTGTTCTTGGTTTTGATTCTGTTCAGCCTTTTGTCTGCATATGTTGCATCTTCACCTCTGTCATAAACTTGAAACTTCACCAAAGCATTTGAACAAGTTCTCATCATTTCATTCATACCAATTGTATCTGATGTTAAACAGTTGAATTGTATTAATACCCCTAGCCTGCATCAAAGACTGTAATTATGAGATCACATGCTTTTGCGTGTAATGATGTTTGGATCTTGTGAACATATTTTTTACAGTTCAGTTCACTTCAGTTTTCATTGAATTATTTATCAATCTTAAATACAATTCTAGACAATTTACGGTACAATTAAATACATTACATTACATTACAATATATTACATGACATTACATTATATTACATGACATTACATTTCATTACATAACATTCATTTCATTACATTACATTACATTACATTACTGTGATTAAGCATGAATCCAATGCTAAAGAATAGATGTGCAAACATGCAATATTCAGGCTATTATTGCAAACTATTAAGAAGAATACTGTTTGCTCTATCTGTCACCTGGAACAATTTAGTGTAAAAGGCAAAGCATTTTGAAAAAACAGTAAAATTACAAAGTAATCAAGATTACTTTCCAAGGGTAGGAGAGGGAATTATTGCCCCACACACCTTACATTAATTAAGTAGTTTTTTGTCTAATTTTCTATTCTTTTTTCTTACGGATGCGTTTTCCCTTAATAGTTTGTTCAGCCCTCCCTTATTTCGAACCAAAACTCCAAGTTAGGACAGAAAAATATTTAAAATTCCCGCCAATGGGCCTACGTCAAGTAATTGTACAACCCCAACAACTCGAATGATGATTGTCTTCAAATGAATGGAAAGAAAAACTCACTTTTGACTTCATCAGAATAATACTTTGGTATTTCCTCTGAACTTTTATCAGTCATTGTATCCAATAACTGAAAGTGTTCGATGAGTTTTGAGCGGAAAATCTCCGCTCTTAACAAAAGCTGCTCTTCTTCCGCCGCCATCTTTCCCGCCAACATCAATACATTCCCATGGCAACAATCATCTGTCATGTATCCAGCAAGCGGAAAATTGTGGTCTATCTTGAAATATCTACTATTTTTATGAATTCTAGTAGGTTTTGTTATTTATGATATCGAGATTAAATTCAAATAATGGAGTTGAATCCATGACACAGCTTCACCATTCCCCCAAAATGGGATGTCCCTTAAGCAAAATGAAATTTTAAGACATGGAAACATCAGGAAAACAAGATTTGTCCTCATGGAAATGTTTTCACGAATGAATTATAATCAGTGTAGCAACATGTAACTTTTCATGATTAATGTTTGTATTACTCGTAATGTTTATGATGATACCCGAACACTGAGAGTACCGCAAGCCACTCTTGAATTATCAGAGGCCAATCTGGCGTCGAATGAGACTTTGTAATTTCCCTGCAAAGAAAGTTCAAGAATCACAAATACCGTGTCTATAATTGGACTCACTGTTTCTCAAATTCGTGATAATTTGGCTTTAATAATAACTTTTTTTGGGAGATATCAGCAAGAAATCATTTGGGATAGTAAAAAAATAACAATGAAAAACTATAATTATATGGATTCTTGTACGTAGCACCAAACCATATGCACCAGATAGAGGGGAGTAGGTAGGCAAGATGAACAAAATATTTTCCAAGATGCATTCGCCCATAAAATTCATAGAAATCAGTAACAAAACAGACTTATATAAGTAGCAAAGTTACTCTTCCTAACTTGAGCAAAAAACCTCTTTGATAGGTATTGCTCAAAAGTAACGAATTAGGCCTTTAGTTATCTCGGATTCTTTAGTTTGGCTCATCTTTACATTGTCGACAAACTCGTCCTAGAAAACCCGTTAAGAGCACGATAGCTAGAAATGATCTTGGTAGCCTATCACCATTGTTATTTCACCCATTTTGACAATGACAATTGTTGAGATACTTACACTTGAAAGCCAAGATGGAATACTGATTGTTGGGAGAGTAAGGTCTTGTTGCACAGAATGTGTGCCAGGTGGTGGTGGGCATTTGCATGTGGAGCATTGTCTTGCAACAGTGGCGCAATCAAATTCATAGGTGCTGCAAACAAGAAGGGACAACATGTTATAATGGTTTTTAAAGGTAGGACTGAGTAGTCAGTCACATGGTAGTTACTCAATCACGTAAAAGTAACGCAAGAAAAGGAGTGTATCATGTAGTCGTTAGTCATTTACTCAATGGAAATAACGATGAAATAATTAGCCTGAATGAAATTAAGCAATCAATCAATCAATCAATCAATCAATCACTCAATCAATCAATAAATAAATCAATCAATCAATCACTCAATTAATCAGTCAATAAATCAACCAATCAATCAATCAATCAATCAATCAATCAAACAAGCAGTCACTCGATCAAGCATTCAATCAATTAATCAATCAATCACTCAATTAATCAGTCAATAAATCAACCAATCAATCAATCAATCAATCAATCAATCAATCAATCAATCAATTAATCAATCAATCAAACTCTTACCAGCTGCCAACATTTGATAGGCAAGGCAGGGTAACATATCCCCATAGAATCTTTCTTTCCAGCTTCACTTTAACCTTGAGTTTTGAATTAGAGAAGGCTTTTCGTACAACAAGACTTCCTTTGATGGGGAGTTTTCCGCCAGATACCAAACGAACTGGGTCTGGCAAGTAGTTTAAACTCAATTGTACTGGCGCATTTCCATCTAAAATAAACAGTGGTCAGATCTGCATCATCGATAATAGCAGCATTTTAAAGTTAGCGAGGCATAGGCAAGAAGGTGCATTGTGAATTAGAAAAGAGGTACCGCCGTAAATTCCCAATACATAATACTTATACACCCGGGGTGGGCTTTTCTGATGCCTTTTCTACCAATAGGTATTGCAGGGAACGTTTCATTCTCTATTCAAAGATTTGTTTAATAGAAGAGAGTAACACTCATATTGCATATATTATCTGCAAGAAAGGTCTTTCGTGTGTAGTTTCTGCTTTCAAATCGAAGACAGAAATGTTATAGGGAAATATTCTTACCTCTAGTGAATGTTCTTGCATTGAAATAGAAGATGTTGTTAATTTTTTTGGTTTAAATGCATGTTTAAATTCAACAAATGCAACCAAACTGACTCGAACGCTGTTTTTCAAAACGTTAAAATGAAAAAGGCACTGCCGAAAGGCACTTACCACAGTTGGAGTAAGAAGCGGCACTGGCAGCGGCTGCTAAGGCCAACAAGCAAATGAACTTTATCATTTTGACGAGATTAGAGACGAACTTCGTGAAATCCAATAAATGGCTGATGATCAATGCTTTCCAGGTTGAGTTTGGATCTTTTATAGAGACATAAAAGATATCAAATATCTTGAGAAAAGTGGATCAGTATAGCTGTGCAATCCCAAAGTTGTACAATCGTAATTGGATAGTGATTGCCAATCTAATACACCTGGAGTTTAATTCAATAAAATTGCACAGTTGATGAGAATTGGTATTATCATAGGGCAGCTGGTAAAAGGTTTGCATTGGCCACTCAATGTTTATCACAGAATTAGATATAGTATTTGTACACATGGCAATGGTAGCTAAATATAATCGACCATTAGGGAGGGAACTATAACTATAATTAGGACATCACGGAATAGATCACTAAAGTAAATTTTTCAATTTCGCTTGTGTTGACCTTCCACGCTACATCGTGTTGACCTTCCACGCAACATCGTGTTATCCTATTGAAGCTAATCATTATTTTCAAGGTTCCAAGACACTCTCCTAAAATTTTTGGATTAATTGTGCTTGACAGAACGCTAATGATGCCACGTGTATTTATCAAAAACATCTTCTTTTCCGTTTGCTTTCTGTTGTCCAATTTCGTGACCCTTTTTGCCATTCTGCTTTGTGCAGCATCACGCATCTAGTTAAAATGGAACTTTTGCTGGGGTCACCTTGAGCAACGTGATAGCCCATTGAAGGTGCTGCGAGCAAAAATATAACTTTTGTCTTATTACAACAATAAGTCGGGTTGAAAACGGATAATTTCTAGCTAAGGACAATTAAGGAATCTTATTCAAAGAAACTGGTATCAAAAGGTTCTACTTCGATAAAAATGTCAGCCTATTAGTTTTGCTCTGGTGTAGGCTCCAGCTGAATGGTGGTCATAATTTGAAGATATTTGAGCAGAAACAGAAACTTTTAGAAATAACGTCAATTATACAGTGAGGAGGCTCTACCGGTTACACCATTATTACAAATTAACTCATTGGATAGAGATATAACACGAAATTCTATTTCTATTTTGGTACCAGCTACATCGAAGCAAGCATCGAAAACATGTTACGAAATGACGGGTTTACTGATTCCGACTATGTCTTTTGATTTTGTGTATTATTTCCGATCTCAACATCCACATCGGTATTTCCCTTAATCCCAACAAGATCCTTAAGTAATACCGATTTCACCCAATCTTCAAACAAAAGTGGATACTGACTGATAAAACTTTTGAATACCGATGTAAATCCCGATTTTTATACCTATTTTACAACCAACCCAAAAATCGGTACTAATGCTAATAAATCAAAATTAAACCCTCTTGATTACCTATTCAAAACCCGATTTTAAAACTTCCTGAAATACTGATTTGACCAGCAAGCTTAAAACTTCGTTTTCAAAACAGGTTTGAATTTTATTCTGATTTGGATCCCTATGTAAATACCGATATGCATATCTATTTATTTGCATTTTGATACCTGAAATGATTGCCGAATTGATACCGTCTTGACTCTACACTAACATACCGATAATGATATTATATGTAAAACAGTTTCCGATCGCGATCTAAATACCGATTTAGCTACCGAAGTAAAGAGCGAGCTGGATATTAATCTTACATTCAAGGTTTGAATTCATCAAATAAAATAAACACAATTAACTTTTTAACTTCTTCCATAAATAAACAATCTGGTAAATTCCCGGAAATTTTCGGTCAAATTTTCCAATCTGAGACTGAAGTTCGAAATAGCTTATTGTATTGTTTCAAGGCTGGTGAGATTATTTTTGGCGACTGCTTCTAAATACCATCATTTCTGCTTCTTGAAAAGACAAAAACAGTCGAATAGATGGCAGAAAATCCAAGAATTGGTTAGGAAATAAGCCTGCTTTCTTGTTTGCTTGTTTTGCTTGCTTTTTTGTTTTTTCATTTTCCTGTTTGGAGGTTCACCAAATCCCTTCTCCTTTTTATCTCCACTTAAGCTGATTAAGTACGGGCGTTTACCAGATGGAAGAGTTTAAAAGCGGTGCTTTACATTGGGAATTTTCGCGATTGTTTATTCATTGCATCTAGCAATTCATCATCATTAATTAACAGATTATAAGCAATTTTGTGCATATTTAAGTGTCAACTCTAATTAATCCAGGTGTGATAATTAGAAAGATGTTGAATAAATTTGGTTTTTAATCATAAAAAATCTAGGTGGACTACATTTACATTATCTTCGATATATCTACTAGGAATGGAAGAGGCAAGGCCAATTTACAAATCACCATCATCAATGCTAGCAGTTTTAGTTTCTTTCAATTTCTTTGCTTTGGTCTTGGCTGCCGAAGCACCTTCCCCAACCTAGAAACGAAGTTTTCGTTAAAAGTTTTCAGTGTAGTTACAAAATTATCTAAACGCGGACATAAAAAGGGAGGAAGCGCCATTACTAGTACAGTTCTTAATCATTTATAGTCTCCCTATAGGGTAGCTTCTCCATAAAATATCTTTGAAATTTCTTGCAAAATCTAAGACTATCAGTTATATATTCCAATCCATCCTCCCCTCTCCCCCACCATCATCGTTGCGCTATAGGACTGATCATGGGGATCTCCGTATAGGTCTTTGCTTTTAGGCAAATGATTTTTCCTCGATGAAAAATCAATTTTTATTTGGCTTGTTTGACAGGGCATCCTATCACCAAAATCATCTTCTAGAAAACTCATTCAAAACGTTTTCACCAAGATTCAAAAACATTCTACACACAGTTGAATAACATCGTTCAGTCAGCTGTGCCAAAAGCAATCAAAAACAAAATGAGAAATGAAGTGGTCAATACATTGAACAAATTCACTGATTTTTTCATTTGCAAGAAAGTTATTAAACGGTCAATCTTTTTTATCAACAAAAACTTCATGCGCTGTCTTCAATAATAGCGAATAGATCATTTCTATTGTATTTAGAGCAAGACCCTTTCTTAAATCTTAAGCCATACACTCATTAGTTAGCTTCACTCTGCATAAATAATAGAAAGGAATCTCAGGCAATATGTTATGAATAGTTTGGCGCAGGTTGGCGGGGCAAAAAATCATAAATACTTACTGACGTCGTGATTCAACGAAGCTCTAGTGCTTATCATTTTGCCATTAATTTACTTAATTTCAATGCCGTTGGGCATGACCTTTTCTGTATCAACTACTGAATCAGTGACTTTTGGCCCTTTTATTCAAGCACACTACCCCCCACACCTTGCCCCTCGCAATTTCCACCCCCTTTCAATAACAATACAAAACGTTACCTTAGTCGTGGATCCCACGTTTGACGGTAGAATTAAATTATTTGTTCCATCCTACAAAATGAATTGAATTTTAATCACAAACTAGCCTTTCGCTCTTCAAGAGACAAGTAAGACAAACGCAAAAGAGAGCTCCCTAATTCCTTAATTTTGTTTCAATCTTCATACAAATGGCGTCAAGAACTTTTGTGTAACATGAAAAAGTTGATAGCCAACATCCCAGCTCTGGCTCGTCAGAAATCAATTAATGCCACAATTTACAATGTGCTGTGCTTTCGATTTACTTTGATGGAAAACGAAGCTAACGTTACACGATTAGCCACCCCCTCCACATCCAATCTAAAAAATTCTCCTATGAAAATAAAAAAATAAACGGATGCATACCTTGCTGAACCAACCGATTTCAGTTTTCACTCGATCAATGCATTCTTGCATATAAATGAACTGAAAAAAGTAGGAAAAAACTTTGAGAATAATGGACAGTAGAGCAGACGAGCAAGAAATAGGGAAGTTAATGATTGATTGGCAGATTGTTTTATTGAAAGAATAGTTGATTAATTGATAGATTGATTGACTGATTCATTGATTCATTCATTCATTTAGTGAGTGAGTGAGTGAGTGAGTGAGTGAGTGGAGTGAGTGAGTGAGTGAGTGAGTGAGTGAGTGAGTGAGTGAGTGCGAGAGTGAGTGAGAGAGTGAGTGAGTGAAAGACAAACAGACAAAAACTGAATGAAATCTTAAACTTACATAGGGAGAATTTACGCGAACTTGTCGAGGTTTTTTTCCTGCGCGTTGAAATTCAAAAGAAAAATACATTCCTTCATCATCAGCATCCCAGCTTATTATTTCTTCCCATGTGAAAGTATGTTCTTGTTCCTATAAAAGAAAAAAGTTATGGCCTTGGTAATTCTGAAGCCTTGCTTTGGTGTTACGCATAGGTGTAAATAAACAACTTTATCACGTTTTATCAATACCAAGTTTTATCAGGAATCTAATTAACTTTTAAAGCAGTTTGAGGGGGTGGAATCCAGGAATCCTGAGTCAAAATGCGAACTTAAAATGTTTCAATGAAACTAACATGAAAAAGGCATGGAGTGAAACTTACAAGAGGAGTTCCATCTTCTTTGCAAGCTTTTAGTTGAAGATGTTTCAATGACACACTCAGTATGATTGGTCCATCTTTTCGCGCGTCACATGCACAATGAGGAAATCGAATGCTGCAGTAACCATCAAATCCTCGGATAACATCTAGAAACTGAAAAAGGAAATGAAAAGAGAGTCAAAATTTATCCAATTCTGTTCTTGAATTATCCATTATATTCACAATCAATGAAATCAATGAAATGCTTTATTGATTGGTTGATTGATTTGATTGATTGATTAAGTGATTGATTGATTGATTGATTGATTGATTGATTGATTGATTGATTGACTAAACAAAAGTTGAACAATTTGCTTTAAGAGTTGATGCAAGGTTTAGGGCCTGGAATAGATCGAGAGGCCAAGACAGCATTTGTAACGATAAAAATTGTATTTGGTCATTTGACTTTTTTTTATTCATCTAGTCATTTTTGTCTTTCATGTCATTACATCTGTGAACGCTGCATTTGACTAGAAATAATGTCACTGTAAAGGTATCCGTTCCAATGTTTAACAAATCCTTTTATCCATTTGAAGGCTGGAGGGCCAAACCTTTGAAAAATACTTCAAATTCAATTCTATAAAAACAACCAAAATTGTTCAAACTTACATTCACTTTGTTTTTACTTTGCTGTAATTCCTTTACGTAGGACATCTGGTCCTCAGGGATTTTAATTCGATTTTTTCTTACATCTTCAATTGCCTTGGGAGGAATATACGATCCACTTAATCAAAGAAAACAAGTTTATTAAATAAGGTTGTATCCATATGACATTATTTTTTTCTGTACTACTGGTATCCGGGAGCCCGGCAAAATGATTTTTGGCATTGTAGAAATGATTGTCCTAATGCTAGCATGTGCATTAAGCATTCCAATTTGTGAAACTACATCTACCCTCTAAGGCGAAACTCAGATAAAATAGCTACAAAGTCAAGGCCTAAAATTGCAAACATTATTGTATGAAAACATACATAAAAACACCAAGAACTAGATTAAAATTTTGAATTTAGGATACCGCTGGGAATAACTTGGATCATTACCTGCCAATATAAGATATTGATAGCAACCTCGTCATCGTTCATTTCAACCTCCTGTTGATGAAAAAACAGTATAAATACAAAGTTAGTTTATTACCACTATTAACAAATTTATGCGCAACCTAATATCTGTCTTCTCCATACTTATGGAGCTACTTCATGCCAGCCACACCAATGTTATTATTGATTCAAATCTTTGCTTTTGTTGTTGAATACGAAGCCTACCTTTTCTTATTTAAATTCATGTAGGTTCATATTGCCATTGAAAATAATAAGAAATACCAAAGAGAGTAGAAGACAATAATTATAATAAAAATGGGTCACCTTCGTCAAAGTAAATATCCACTTTTTCAACACTAGCCTGGTTTCTGACTGTGTGTATGTCTTTACATATATACTGTGCGGAAATTCTGTATCTTCCAATTTCCGTTCTGAAATGAAGAAAGAAATGAAGGTAATTCGATCAAAATCGTAATAATCAAACAATCAATCATTCAACCAACCAATCAATCAATCAATCAATCAATCAATCAATCAATCAATCAAACATTACATCACATTACACATAAATATCGCATTCCACACTATCATCGATCCCCAGCTGAATGGCAAATTGAGTCGGTGAGAAAAAAGTCAAATTACTGAAAATATTTTTAAGAAAATAGAAAAAAAATTAACAAACCAAATCCATCATCTTTTATTTCAAATAATGCAAAAAATGTTGCACTGAAATCTGACAATCCAATTTTCTTCACAACAGCCTAAATTAACAACAAATAAAGCAAGCCTTAATAATGAAACATTTCATGCATTTTTATCAGTTTCTCTCAGTTTATTCAATTCAAATGAATGAGGAAGCACATTGATTTGGGAAGTAACCGTCTCTAATTAGATTTATTGGTTTACCTGTATACTTCTTTGAACATTGGTAAAAAATATATATATTTATAATTATAAAATATATTTGATGACAAACAGTAGGTTATTGGAGGATACAGGCCAGTGAACATTACCATTTAAAGAGGTAGCAATGTCATGTCGTTGATAAATAGTAAATTTAAATATTGAATCATAGAAAGAAAAATGAACACAATTTATGTAAACAAACCTCATAAACTTTCTGTGTTTTGTAACTTCTTTGTATGTTGACAAGTACCATTGTTCTATCTGGCAAATTGATTCGAAGCTCCGTATTTACACTTCCTGTTAACTGCTTTACCTGCCAGAATAGATGAAAAAGTCACATGAAAAGTCTCTTTGTCAGAATTTAAGTTAAAATTTGGATTTTCCCTCATGATAGATCGAAAAATAATATCCTAAAAATCCTGATATTTATCTTTAATGCTTGATTCATGTCCACCTTCGTTAAAATGACCTCTGTGCTGACCTCTAAACTCACCTCTAACTTGACCTTTGAACTGTTTGCTGAGGTCATCTCTGAACTGACCTCTGAAATGAACTAGGACTTTTGAAAATAAGTTGTTAGCTGCAATCCAAACTGGACTGAACTGAAGAGAACACTGTGGGCAGCATGCTAATGCATGTAACAATTGGAGTTACAAAGCAACACTGATACTCACCTCTGATTTGTCTGTTTTTAGAAATTCTTGGACAAGGTCACTGTCTGAAATCACCTTTACAGAAACAACTGAAATGAAAAAATATTTTTGATGATGGAGTCATACATTTCAAAGTATCATATGGAAAATGATATTAACTTTTTGATGACCATAAAAAATTCAAGCACACCTTCTTCAAGATACGCTTCCAAGCCTCTTCGTCTTGTATCAAGTTGCTGATCTGAAAGTTGAAATGGCCATTTCCCAGGAAATTTTGGGAACGGGAAGTCTCTGAATCTTTTCTTCAACTAAAACAAAAACATTCAATGCTAACATGATACTAAGAATCATAAAGGCCAGGAAATGTCTTATCCATCCTCAATCATAAAATTTGTCACCAGAAACGCATCCAAATATATAATAAGGAAATGGATTGTAGTGGGAATGTTATGTATAATCAATATAATTTGTGATGTAGTCAACAACCTATGGTTGCAAGTAATGGAGATATTCATTGGAACATCATTCAACTTCCTGCTTTGACAAATTCTTGCATAAAATATAAGAAACTAATTTACCACATTTTAATGAATTCAGCATTTTCCCTTCACTTCAGTACATCTTAATATTCCAAGACATAAAATAGTTTATAAATGGCCCTGACAGATGTTGTATTTCATGAACTTATCTCTAGTTTTAACTCTTGTTACAAAAAGAAAAAGTAAAAAGATCAATGATTTGAAACCAACCTCTGCATGCAACATTGAAAACTCTCTGTAGCGACGCGCACATACATATTTTCCAGAGATGTAGATATTATAGACCTGAAACATAAATTATTGAAAAGGTGATTTATTTTTGGGAAATCTCACAAATCCTTTTTCATCAAAAGCAGATTTTAATGGTCTGGTTATATAAGTCCAATGTAATCTCCTCCCTTCATATCGTACATTTTCATAAAAACATTGGCCATGGATGAAACATAAAAAGACAAAAAAGGGGAGTTGATCCTGATCAAGAACAATTTATCTCAGCTAGGAAGATCTTATCGATATTTGGATAATTTTACTAATTTCATAGAGCTCGAGAAAAAATTATTTATTCTCTAATGATCTCAATCAAAACAATAAGTCTCCTTGTTGAGGCATTCTTGATGGGGGTCAATGACTCGGTTAAAATGGAATTAACTAACCATGAATTTCTGCCCATCAGCTTCATCCAATCGTGTATCTGGTATTGTGAGTGCAATACCTCTTCTATCTGAGTAGTCATTAGCATCAATATGACTAACTGCATCCATAGGTCCATCAAGTTTTCTTGCTTCACTTGGGGTCACTGAAATCACAACTAATTCCAAAGTATCCTTCCCTTGTCTAATCAGTTCCACAACTCTCTTGTGATCAGCTCCTTCAACTCCAACTTTGTTCCTGATGTCAAAGAAATCAATTTCTTAATTCCAGAGATGCAATCAACCCAAGTAAACAAATACATATTTGTCAATTTTTAGAAATCTCCTTGCGTTTTCATCTTAATTTAATCAACATCCAAACAGCTAATGCCACACTTCACACTAATAATTCAAACCAAAAGTGACTATCAATTCCCAAAAAGTTAAAAGGATTTTTTGACAGGTTTCCTATCATATCACCTCCTTAAACTTGTAAACCCTCTCCGATGTGTCTTGAATCCAGACTAAAACCTCTGAATTACATATGCACACCTATTGTCCACTTAACAATAGATGCATTATTTTGCTTTTGTTCTTTCTTGAAATGCATGTGGGAAATCTGCCAGGTTTTTACTCAGGTCTTATGCAAAACATATATTAAAATTCAAGCGAATTGTGCCCTGACCTCTCTTATTAATATCCTTATTGGTAGATAATTGCTAAATACACCACCCATGTACATCTCACAAGATACAAACAAAACACTTTTTACTAGTTATAAAGGAAGCTATGTGGTCACTTTACAGACTTTGGTTTTTAAAAATAAATCATGTCAACAACTTGACTTAACAAGAACACCTGCACACACTCCTGGCTGGAAAACTTGCATGGGCTCGCAGCTTCACTTTCCTTTGAGTCGATGTGTCGCACCGCCCACTACCAATTGTTGCACCTTATTTTGTTACATGAAGTAGTACAATATAGGCGTTTCACGCCTTCTTTAAAAAAAACATTGTGATGGCAAACGATGGGGGGCCGTTTCAACTTGAATGAAGTACTAATAAGAAGGGAAAGGGGTAATAACACATGCAGCTCATTAAATATTGGCTTGGTTTTGCTAGCAACTTCTTGAATTTTGTCGCATGTCGGCGCGAAATAGGCTTTGCTCGCACGTCGCAGCGGAAAAACTGTTATTGGTCGCAACTACGCGTAGGCAAAAACAGGCATATTTTCCAACCCGGCACACACTGAAACTTGCCCCGAACCAAACTTGTTGCAACCTTTGAAGATATTTTAAGGCTCAGGCTTCGGACATTGCTTTGTGTACAACGATGTAACATTGCAATTGGATTTATACACTGATATAAAACCAAAATGCACAACTGACTGCGCAAAATTAATCTCAAGTTTGCATTCCAGATTCGAAAGACTTGTGAATGAGATCTTGCTAAATAACATTTAAGAATCAAAAGCGTGCTTGCAAAGAGCACCGGTGGATAGTCTGTATCTATTCGGAATAATTCGGACAAAAATTGTTGATATTCAGTCTTCTTTGATGAGCACTCCAGCCGCGTCTTCGAAAAATCCTGGCCTTAGCACAACAAATGCTGCAATAATCAGTGCAAAATGTGTTTGACATTTCATTGCACAAACACAAGCTCTGACAAACCTTTTGCAGCAAGCATATGTGGATTATGCAAATGCTCTTTAATTTTTTATCATACTTACACCTCAAGAATGCGATCTCCAATCATTATCCCAGCCACCTCGGCAGGCCCTCCTTCCAAGACAGCACTGATCATCTGCAATGGTGGGTACAACACTCCATTTATCGACTTCAACTGGCCGCCTTCTGACACTTGCCCTCTAACATTGAATCCGAATCCTCTATCACCTTTCTTTAGCACCACTCTTCGTGGCTCGTATGGATTGTCTTGTGCTTTGCCATTCTGTTTTTCATCAATTGATTCGCGATCGCTATCTCCATCCGCCATTTTGAAAAAGGCTCCGTTTGCAGACACGGGAGGACTAGGAAGCTCTTTGTGCCTCCGCAGAGGGCAGGGGTGACTGACTCTCAAAAGCAGTCCTCGCGGGGCAATGGTAGCTATGGTTTTAATTAAGGGAGGGAGGGCAATCATTCCCTTTTTAAGACTTGTATGTCGGAAAGAAATATCACTTCTACATAAAAGTCATGCAGAAGTTAAGCTTGCCTTGGGTTGAGAGTTCTGGCATGGCAATTCACTTGCTGTGTTGGAATTCTTCATTGGTTGGGGCAGATGAGGTGTTGTTGGAGTTGGAGTGAGTTTTGCTGGTCTCCAATCTCATATTTGTTTTATAGTTTCTTTTATTTATTTGAGCAAAAATGCTTTATAGATGCTCAGTATTGGCATTAAAGTTAAAGTCTTGCCGTGTACCGCGTTTCTGCCGCACCTTGTTCCTTACATAGCTGCAAACATTCCACGAGAATTTTGCTGGCATGCTGAAAATTTGCTCTTAACTCTTCTTGTTAAAATCGAATGAGGGCCCTGAATTAGCAACATTTTGTACCAGGAAAAGGTAAAAATAAAGATTGAAAAGATACCCAGTCATGATTTAATGAATGAATGCGAATACTGATTCTTTTTTATTTCAACAAAGAAATGTCTTTATAAAAAACCTCAAACTTCGGTTGGCAAGGAAATAAAAACTGAGCAAACATATGTGATGTTTGCAAACAAACATTCAGACAGATCTTGTTGCATTAGCAAGCACATTGCATTTCCTTGTTTAACTAGTTGTTAGGCCAAATGAAAGGAAGTAAAATGTTTAAGGTGTAACTCAAGATGACAGTGACTCGTTGCATTGAAAAACACTAGCACAATATGATAATATCTAAATGGCTGGCCTATCCTTGTCATCCTTACTGTGGATAAAAAATCCTGCCCTTCTATGAGTCAAAAGACAGATATTTCATGACATTTTCTTCTATTAGATGACGTACCGCCATTATGTACTTCACAGGGCATCAATTATCGTTTTTGCTTTTACAAGACAGAGGGGATAGAAATAGATCGTTATTCTGGTCAGTTGAGACATATTATTCTATTTAAAGCAAAGGGACCACGACGTCTTTACGGCTGGCAGCCATATTGCTGAAACCATCACTGATTAAAATACCACAGCTACATCATGTCCTACCGCATTTGCTTAATGAGAAAGACTAAATAAATTTGAGCTTTAAGGGAAGATTGACCGCCATTTTTAACCATGTATCATGGAAAAAAGTAAGATGGCAACTATGAGTAAGGTTTACAGAAGCAACAGGAAATTGCCTTGCGATATGTTATCCATTTATGGTAGAGGGATTATCTATATTTTATCCGTTTAGGCTAAAGCAAGTTTACGACTATTTAAGACCCTAATTCGATGCACTATCTAATTCTCAGGCCTGACTTAACCCTCAAACATCTGGGTAAACCAAAATGTGTTTACCCTGTTCTGGAAAACCATTTCAAAGCGAAAAAATAAAGTTTTATCGGCTATTTCTCTGCAACCTTCGTTGAACGGCTTTGAAAATAGAATTAATATACTTGTAGTCATAAGTCTAAATTGAAATCTTTAGTCCGAATCCTCATCTGCACCATAATCATTTCCTCCTATACCTGAAAAGAATGAAAAAAACAGATGCTAAAATAACAGATACATATCTTGCATGTAAAATTAAATCCGATTTTTATGATTTCAGAATTTGAAGAGAGGAAAAATTTGGCTAAATGAATAATGCATTGGTGAAGAGGTAATTGTTATCTAAATATCCGAAATGTTGTTTGATCAGAACAAACATTATTAGCAACCCATTGAAAGCATTAATAAAAAATCCTATATATAAAGGTGTGTCCTTTGCGTCGGTTTTGGTACGCATGCGTACACCATCACACCATGCGTACGATTGTTTGACAACCTTCCACTGCCTCGTACTTACCAACTCGATCTTTCAGAAACGAGGCTGCTTCTGGGTTTCTTGCGAGATCATACGGTCGTTTCTTTTCATTGTTTTTAATGTTTTTATCAGCACCTGAAACATAAATGCAATTGAATGTTAACAGACGTTATAGAAAAGTACCCAACGTAATTTATGATGCCCTTGGCATCAAACTCTTGAAGTAAGGTCGTAAGCCGCTGCACAGTACAATTTTCACGTGCAAACAAATCAAATCTGATAATTAAATCACATTATATATCACGTATAATATCTATATGTCTAATTCTTAATGACTTTTGGTTGGTTTTAGGTTTAATGGACTTTGCATTTGTCCTTTCGTGGATTGCGACTCCAGGGGCATTTCAGCAATGGCGGCCATAGTTGCACGCCCTTTTACGGCCCCTTGGCTCAATTTTAAGTTATTTTGCGGCCTAAAACCCCCGTTCGGTAACCGGCTATAAATCAAGCACAAGGCCACTGGAGCTTCCCCGTGCTTGAAAATCGACCAAAAGGAAGTTAGATGACATGCTTCACGAGATTGGTGGACAACAAGTTGAACTCAAAAGTTCAAGTAAATAAGTCACCTCTTTGAATCAATAGTTCGACAATATCTGCGTGGCCTTTCCATGCTGCGTTGTGCAGTGCAGTGTCACCAAGTTTATTCTATAAAAACAAATCATTTTTGGAATTATTAACAAAGCATTGTTACTTATCGAAATAATTATCTAAAACATCGAATCATGGTAACAAGATCTCCTTAAACAAACGATGTAAACTTTCAAAAAGTTCGTTCACTGTTCATGTGATCAAGAGTTAATCTTTACGTGATTGGTGCAGGCTCCGCCAATAGCATTGTAGCAAGAAAATAATGACCCCTAAAGCCACAAACCTGTACATTAACTTGTACTTGCGGTAGATTAAGAAGTTCAACTGCACATTCTAGGAAGACAAAACAAGGAAAATGTCAAAGACTGCAGATATGTTAAGTATGATTTGATAATTGTGTAATTCAGACCACAATAATAATTGAAAAGTATGACAATAGGAGATGTTACCCATGTCATGCTTTTGAAATTTTATCACCCCTGTTTAGCAACTAGCATG
>OZ025194.1:677500-715000 GCA_964019065.1 Catostylus mosaicus | reverse complement strand
AATCAACTTGAAAACCAAATCAATGAAATAAGATTCCCGATACTAATAAAGCTTGGTCTTCGACGACGTGATTAATAATCTCGATTACCTTTCAACAATAATATTCCAAAGAGCTTTAATTTTACTTCAAATTTCTCTCCCAAAAACTGAGTTCAAATTGCCGTTCAAATTCTAGCTATTACCCAATTGAGTTATCATAAATTATCATGTTTCTTGACAAAAGCAATAACAGGTAAATAGAAGAATTGAAAAATACGAATAGTTTAGAAAAACCTCTCCAATGAAAATAAGTAGAATGCATGGAATTCTTACAACAACAAACTCAGCTGTGTATATAAGAGGAAAACCCTTAGCTTAGTTTTGGTAAAACGAATGCAAAGAGAATGTAAAAACAAACAAATGATAAGATCAAATAAAAAAAATACATTCGATTGATCATGACCTAACACAAGCTCATGTTAAAAATAAAAAAATCCAGGATTAACAACAGGCGAAATTAAAAGGGGGGAGAACTTCAGTTTTGATGCTGTACAACACTTTAAGTTATGCTTGTCCTACTACCCCCTCCCAGTAAAAAGGTGAAGCTTTTTCGTGTGGCCGACTGAAAGAATCTTCGGGCACATGGGCCCAAACAGAGTTGGCAACGTCTTCAAGCAGCACAATGTTTATTGATTTACCAGAGTGCTGGACCCCGGGGAGCTAGATTGGCCCCCTTGAATCTTCATTTGTCTATAATCGTTATGCTTTGCGTTCTTACGATACCCATCACCAAGTTCCTGTTGGAATTATTTGATGCAGGCTTTAAAATATAGCAGATGCTTTCGTGTGATCATTACAATATGCTAGCCGATTGTTTCCAGTACCTCTGTGATCAAATGAGTTCAATATAACGTTACTCTCGAAGAGTAACGAAGGAATTTTCGGCGAAGAAACCTTTCATCCCGCACTTTGCAAATGCATCTTTCATTTCCTCCTTTCCCCGTTAGTTGTCATCAAGGTCTTTTTTGACAAGACAATCTCATTAACTTCATCAATTTGCTTTCAATGGAAGATAAGTCATTGCTGATTTCTGCAATTACTTGTTTGCTGGACAAAATTAGCCAGGCAAAAACAATTCTGACTAATCTAATACGTCATAAATCAACAAATGTTAAAAATGTATTTTTAAACATACCTTTTGGAGACTAATTCTTGACCCGTGAAATAAAAACGCGCGCTAGTTGACTTGTGCTCAAAGTACTATAAACAACTAGGAAATAGTTCACACCTTCTATTCGCACTTATATCAAATATGCAGTGTTTAAAAACAGGTGGAATAAAGTAATGCTGGTGGCTTGAATTGTCCAATATTCAAATTTTACTTTGATGTATAATTTGGGTAAACCAATACCTAATGATGGCCAAAATCATTTAAAATTTATGTGCAGCGGAGCAATAACCAGATGATATCAATAGGGCATTCTAAGGAGCTTTGCCGTATTGTTATATCGGTGCTGTTTAGCTATTTTGAGCAGAGATTGATCATTTCTGGCATGTATTAACGTAAAAACAAACCAATCAACTGTTCTCCATCAGGCACCAAATGCTCCTCGCTTGCTCATAAATATACTAACTTTCATGCTTGCTTGCAAGTCTGTTATACCCCCGCCCTTTTCAGAGTTCCTGTTCGCTCATTAAATTCTTCTGCCACGAAAAATATTGCAGAATAGTGAATGAGAGAGCAAAAATTATTGGCCAAAAAATTTGAAGCTAAAATTATAATTGATTTTACAAATTTTAAGTCACAAAAGTAAACGATGTTAATTTACAGAGAAGTTTCTAAATACAAATATAAAGTATTTTGCTTCAATTCGAGGCTTCGATTAATCTGATTCGAGATTAAATCCTCCACAGGTCGTACAATTAACAGTAGGAGTAGTAAAAGATTTATAAACTAGAGTAACGAAAGGCAGTATTTCATGAGTGCTGAGGGCAAACTAACGATTAAAATATCAATTCTCCACTGAAAACTCCCTGGGGAACACACCTGGTAACTTTGAATAGAAAAAGGCAAAATTCAGTGATAAACATGCTAGCAATTTGATGTAAAGGGCATCACCACCCCTACAAACTGGCGAGGTTTTTGGAAACAATGTGTCTGTAATGGTATCCAAGGTTAGCAATGATTAGGTTAGTTTTGAGGAAGAAAACATCCGAACAGAAGGGTGGACACTTCTTTAGAGTTTCTCCAACCGTAGGCCCATCTTGCTTAACGAGGATGAAGCAAGCGTGTATTCGTATTATATTAACCTCTTCCAGCAGAGTAATCTTTTTGTTTGCTTCCCTTTTGATTATCTCAATAAATGATTCCATTTCTCAAAGAAAATTTAAAAAAGTGAATCAAAGTTAGGAGAATATTACGGTCACGCGGTCACTAGCTGGAGGAAAGTCCACAACGAATAGTAGAAAATCTTATGGACACACCCAAGCCATGCCTGTTTTGTGAGGAAGATTTTGCTTCAGTCAGAAATGTTCTTGTCTTGAGGAAGGTCAACAACTTTTACGGGGCTTTGAATTGACTCTGTGTTTCTCATCTTGAATAGAGGCGTCTCAAATTTGGACCAAACGATCGGTTTAATACCTCACAATGCTACTTGATAATCGTGTTTACAAAAATACTTATTAAAGTTAAATGATAATCAACAATAATGAGATGATATAATTGACACAAAGCTCTGTTCTAGACACAAATAAATCAGTTTATATTTGATCAGAAGAGGCCTAAGATGCCTTACCAAAACTAAGCAAAGCTAAGCAAACAAGCCTAAAATAAGCAACTACTGTCAAAGCAACGAAAAATGATAAAATTACGTCGCAATAACAGTTATTAAGCTACAGGCTTTTAGCATCAACGCGTGAGTACAATTGACTAGGTCATATCTTCAGTCCAATAATAAAGTTCTTTAATTCTCAAATTCACTGCTACACGATGAGATTCATCTTCACTGCTTCGCAAGTTAAGGCTTGTTTTTAGTTTTTGCAGGCAGCGCAAACGGACCGGTCTCAGAAGCAAAGAGATTTTTGATATCACCCTTGCCTGGATTCTTAACTTTCTCTTTCGCGATTTCGGTCAGCGTTGATGCGTAGCATGCGGCAGGTATGACCTCTGCGAGAAAAAACATGCCGTCATTTTAACATTGGTTTTGCAAGTAATAAAAGGAAAGATTTTCATTCCAATGAATCTTTGCATTCATGAAACATAATAAAGATTAATTATAAGAATTATACTACCCTTGTATATGCTTCTGTGAAATTATCTTATAGATTGGAAAGTAATCGAGTTGAAAACACTAACCTTCACATTTAACAGTAATATCCGACCATATAACACTCTTTTGAGAGAATACAAACAGACCAACTCGACCACCTTTTATTGATTTGTCAAACAAGCAACCAGTATCAAAATATTTTTCTTTTCCTTCAAACACCTGGAGCCTATTGAAATGGAAAATTAAAATATTTAGTTCTAATGCTGTTCAGTTTTTTACTAATATAACAATGTACTGTTTGAATGCGTTGAATGAGAGAAAAAGACAAAGCAAGCAGCGAAAAGAAACCAGAAAAGTTTGCAAAGATCAGTAAAAAGAACTACAATTATCCTGGTTATGTATAGAAATTCTCAATTATCATAGATTCGACAATCCGTTCCAAACATTGACCCTTGACATTGACCTTTGAAATTGACCCTTCACATTGACCCTTCACATTGACTCTAACCCCAAACCAAATCCATAAAACCTGAACCCTTGCTCTTTATCTATAACCATCAAACCTAGCCCTGTAACCTGACCCCTTGCAGTTTGTAAAACTTTATTTATACCTTGAAAAATCATAAATACAAAGATAGTTTACCTGATTAAACCAACGCGGGGTCTGTGTGACAAATAGAACCTGTATGCCGTTCTGTCTTTCCAGCCACGGCGAAGAGGATCTTGCCAAATAAGACGCGCCTAAATCAGACAACGTTAGTAAATCATGCAGAGAGTTTCACAAAACAAACAAATGATTTGTAAAAGAATATCTCGAGTATAGATATTTCAAATAAATTATTTAGTTTCGTTTTTTTCAATTAATCAAATTTTAATTACCTGGTCTTTGGTATCACCAGAATGCCATAGAGCATTTCTCAATGCAACACCAATACCTGTTTTTGACTTGACGGCCTAGAACGGAAAGGAAAAAGGTTGAACATACACCAGGGTTAATTCAATGAGACTCTAAAACATGAGACTTTGATTGACATCTTGGTGGGCGAAAACAATGGAATGGGAGACTATTGATTGACAGCTCTCTTGTCTTTGCCCACCAAAATCCTTGTTTGATTGGCATAACAGTCAAGTGTTTTAGAGTCTCATTCAATGCCAATACATGTATTGTAAATTCCTGAACCAAACCAAAGCAAAACTCTTTAGAAACATTTAGTCTTTCATCTTATGTGTTGACTATCTCTCATCTTTTTTATCATATCCAAAACTTCAACTGCTCTCAAATCTACGGTACGCACGGTCTGATGTGGTTACTATCGCCGGATCTATAAACGATGAAAGAGCGGAGCAGAAAAACATTTGCTGCGAGGGAGCGGAAATAGCTGGCAACGCCATTTAAACTTCACTTTAACCAGTGTCGACTTTTGGCAAATTTGCGAACAATGTTCTATGACGTAGTATTTTGAAACAATGTTTCTTGACGTACCTTAATCTGCATGCCAGTTATTCCTTCAGCGATTGTTGGTTTTCTGTGCCAGTATGTTTGATTCTTTTGCTTCCATTGAACGGTGTAAAATGTGGAAGAATCTTGGTAGCCGAAGATGAAACCAATGTAGTCATCATCAGCATGTGTGTTGACGAAAATTGAACCACTGAATTCGATTGCGCCAAGAGAGATAGGGGCTAATGAGAAAAAGAATGAATGATAGAAAGTAAGAAAAATAATAGAAAATGTCAGTGAGGTCAGAAAATTGACCAAATTTCATAGGGAACAAAATCCTTATAACAATAAAAAACATATTCAAAACAGTAACCAAATTTGTAACAAACGAAAAATTACTGTTGGTGACTTTAGGAATAGTAAGAGAAGGACGTTACTTATGGCTTTTACTAGCAGTAAAAAAGTTTTGTCCAGAGTTTACGGCGCTAAACCATGCTTTATCATATCCTTAGCAGTGTAGTTTATTTAATAACAAAAGTATCAAAGCAAGTAAAGCATCAATCAGTTGGAAAATATCACACGTGAAATACCATTTAGATTTAGGGTACTTGTTCTCTCAGCCGAAACACAAATTTCAGATGTGCTAATGCAGAGTGCAGAAAAGTTGTTAACCTTCCTCCGGACAAAAACATACCGGAAGGCAAACCTTCCTCACCAGCCAAAAAAATTAGGCATGGTTTGGTTACGGCATTGGAGTTTTCTATTGCTTTCCGTGGACCTTTCTCCAGCGATTGACCGTATGACCGTAATGTTTCCCTAACTTTGTGCTAATGCTCTCAATATCAACAGTAAATTGTTGAATATATGCGGTACCTATAGTTAATAAAGTTTCTAAATATGTTTCCATTACTGGTAAATAAAAAAACAAACAATAAAGATGACATACCCACTGCAATACCAGGATCTGAATTAAGAAGCTGTTCGATTTCTTTACCCTGAGTAGAGAAAGAAAAAGATGTAACATGTAATACTTTTTTTTAATTTATAATAGAAATCAAGAATTGTCATCACCATCATCATCATCATCATCATCATCATCATCATCATCATCAACATCATCATCATCATCATCATCATCATCATCATCATCATCATCATCATCATCATCATCATCATCATCATCATCATCATCATCATCATCATCATCATCATCGTCATCATCATCATCATCATCATCATCATCATCGTCATTATCATCGTCATCGTCATCATCATTGTCATTGTCATCTTTTAATACTGTTAATTCTTCCGATTTAGCTTCTAAATATACTTGCCTTATTTCTGATTGTCCATTTCGGGTCTTTCTGTGACGAACCGATTGGATCCAACGGAATCAGGATTAGAGATCTGAAATCTAAGACTGTAACATTTCTATTGGCAGGACAGTCATCTAAGTAATCCTTGATCGTATCTCCATCAAAATCATCAGCGCAAAGATCACCTCTTCCATCACCTGAAATTAATTAAATAATAAATGTAAGTGTTAAAGAAAATGTTTCACAACTTGCATGAGTGCATAGTTTTGAATTACTTTACGTCATAAAGAGCTGGGACGAGATTACGTCATCAGGCATCATTGGATGTGGCACTAACAATTCAAACAGATGACATCACAAAAAAAATGATTTGTTTACCGTTGGAATCAAGTTGAGCAGGGTTGAATATAAGAGGACAATTATCATATGCGTCTTCAATGCCATCGTTATCACTGTCTTTATCACAAGCATCACCTGGATTGAAATGAAATTAAAAAAATTTCTCTACATAATCAAAACAACCGGAGGTTAACTTGAAATTTCTAAAAGGACAAGCAAATAAATAGTATTCTCAAGGGAATATACACTTAGAAAAAGTCAAAGATTATTCAAGGTAATTCTGCACATATTGTTGGTAAAGACTTAGAATTTCTCGTTTATTTGGCGCATAAAAGGAAATAAGTAGTACCAATTTTGTCATTATCACTGTCAAGTTGATCGGCATTGTCAATAAATTTGCAGTTGTCTTCGATATCAGGCACACCATCTTTGTCACTAAGAAAAATAACAATTATGCTAACTTTGATGATTATCACAAGAAATATTACTGAATATGCAATGTAAAGTTTAATGTAACAATGAAGCTACTGTAGATAGTGTCACGCATTTTTGCGGCTTTTAAGAGTAATGACTTAAAACAGACAAATCAATCACCTGTCGATGTTACTATCACAAACATCACCACGTCCATCCGAATCTGCGTCTTTCTGTCAACAGAAAAAAAATCGTCGTTAAATGCTGCCTACAGCAATCTAACTTATGTAAATAGAGCAAAAACACAATTATGAATGAACCATCTAAATAAAAATCAGCAGTAAGAAATAATTTCGCAAATGTTTCGATTTATTTCCATACCTGGTCATCATTGGGTACACGAACACAATTGTCACAAGCGTCACCATAACCATCTTTGTCAGTATCGGTTTGGTCCACATTTGGTACAAGCGGGCAATTGTCAAGAATGTTCTCGAGTCCTAAAAAGGATGTGATTTGTTAAAATATAAAAGCAAAGGTTCTTTTGATGTTCTGCAATAGGTAGGAGTCAACTTCAGGCAGTCAGGTCGTTAGATAACTAAGGCTGATTTTAGCATTTAGCATCAATCACAAAATAAGAAACAGACACTGACCATCGTTATCAGCATCTGGATCACACAGGTCACCAATGCCATCTAAATCGGCATCAAGCTGATGTTTGTTGTAAATGATAGGGCAATTGTCACAGGCATCGCCATATGCATCACCATCGCTATCAATCTGTGACGGGTTTGGCGTCAATGGGCAGTTGTCCTAAGCAAGGCAGTCAAAGATGATATTAAGTTAAAATGAAGATGACAAAATCTAATGATCATAACAAAAATGTTTTATAAACGAAACATCTGATAAGATAGATCCACTATAACTACTTTGAAATACATACCGATGCATCATAAATCTTGTCACCATCAGCATCAACGTCACACAAATCTCCAATTCCGTCTTTGTCGAAATCTTTTTGATCACCATTTGGAACATATGGACAATTGTCCTTAAATAAAGAAAAATCCATTTATTTATGTTTTGTTGTGTTGTGTTGTATCGTGTTGTGTTGTGTTGTGTTGTGTTACGTCGTGTTGTGTTGTGTTATGTTATGTAATGTGTACAGCTTCACTTACAGCTTTGCATTCTTTGCCACCACATGGGAGTTTTTTATCGGGAACACCATCAGAATCCGAATCATCACCACAATGAAATCCGTTTCCAGCATAGCCAGGCTTGCACTAAGAGAGAAGAAGAAACAACTCCTGAAATAGCTACTGTATGCAATTTAATTGGCATTTGAAAAACAGTCTTTCAAATATCTAAGACAGCTTATTTGAGATGTTCTTAACCAGAACGTTTCGACCAGAAATGCTCAGCAGAAAGCTGTGAGTGTAATGTAAATCAACTCGCAGCGAAATTACATGAACCTTGATATTTACCCTACAATCGTAATGTGTATCTTTGCTTCTTGATATGCATTCAGCATTTGGTCCACAAAGCACCTCGCCTTTTGCCTTCCTCTCCTCGCAAACTCCAATAAATCTACATTTGCCAACCTCTGGGCCTCTGTAGCCAAATGGACAGGAACATTTGTACGATCCCTAGAGAAAAATGATGACATGAACGTCAAGATAAAATGGTAAAGACAAAAGTTCTGGGGCTGATCTTGATTGTGATTTAAGCAATACCTGATTCTTTATTGCATGGGTGATTGCGTCAAAGTCTGTGAACATCGCATGAAAATGAGCAAACAAGCAAAAAAATAAGCATGCATGTGACCATACAAGCTTGGTACTTACAACTGTATTGATGCATGATGTTCCAGGTGGACACTTGAAATTTCCTGTGGTACATTCGTTGATGTCACTACAGCTACTGAAATCTTCTCCAGCATAACCTTCAGGACACCCACATTTGTAGCTGCCCTATGACAAAACACAGAAACATCAAAGCTTTTCGGTTTGTGTTTTAATCATGACAAAACAGACAAAACACGTAAAAACGCTATTGTGTTTGGAATTAAATTGTCTAATCCAAGAAGATCAAATGCTGTCTACTCCAAGGAGAAGAAGAAGAAGAAGAAGAAGAAGAAGAAGAAGAAGAAGAAGAAGAAGAAGAAAGAAGTAGAAGAAGAAAAAGAAGAAGAAAAAGATGAAGAGAAAGAAGAGGAAAAAGAAGAAGAAGAAGAAGAGGAATGGAAAAGGTCAAGGAGAAGAAGAGCGGACAAATAATGTTCACAGTTAGGTTATTGATAATGCACTTGATTCCAGGAATTGAGAAAGAAGTCATCCATGACTTACGGGTGTATTTCTACAAACACTTCCAGCAGGACATAATGTGATGTTTGCCTTGCACTCGTCGCGATCAACGCATTGACCAAACTCATCTTCCATGAAACCTTTTTTGCAAGAACATTGAAAGCTTCCCTGAAAGGTTAAAAATTGTCATCATTCATTAATATTCAATTGAATTGCATAAAATGCAATGCATTACGATACGATGCGATACGGTACGATGCGATAAAAAAAGTTTGAGCATGAAGAAACTGATGTAATAAAATGTAAAAAATACATCATATTATCAAGCTGATTTAATATTTACCAGTGTATTGATACAATTTGTTCCTTTGGGGCAAAAGAATCTTCCAGTTTTGCATTCATTTTCATCAACACAAGTTCCATCTTTATCATTCAAAAACCCTTTTGCGCATTCGCATCTGAAACTTCCCTGAAACATAGCAAATCAACACTTTACTCCAAACTCAAATTTGCGTTGAAAAATTCAAAGTTTTTTTTTGTATTATTTATTATTTTATTTTATTTTCACATGTTTAAGGGGGGTAGCCCTTCAGCATAGCTGATTTTCAAGGGGTTCTCCAGCTGTTGTTGTTGTGAAATCTTCGATCAATTCAACTAAAGCAATGTGAAAGTAAGAAGCCTTGTTTCTAACCTCGGTGTTAACACATCTTCCACCATGTGGACACTCGAAAGATTGATTGTCACATTCGTTGATGTCAGAGCAATTACCAAATTCAGGCCCGTTGAATCCAGCTGGGCAGGAGCATGTGTAATTGGCCTGAAATAAACAAAACCTGTGGCTAACTATGATCCTTGTGGAAGCCACTCACGGTGATAAGTGTTGCGTAATGGCAAAATCTTGCGCCTGTGCGGTTCTTTCGAGACAATTCCTTTCTAACTCATAAGTTGTTGAAAGGTTTGCATTTGAGCTAGATTAGATAAACAAGGAGGGTTGTTATACAAGATTCAGTATCTAGCAGCGACAGTATCAAGACATGACAAACCCCCCTTCCACATGGATAATGATCTACGTACCACTGTGTTGATGCATTTTGTTCCAGGGGGGCATTTGTGCTTGCCACTTGAGCACTCATCTATGTCATCGCAATGTCCTGTTGAATTCTTTTGGAATCCTTTAAGACAAGTGCAGTTGAAACCACCCTAAAAATGTCAACAATTTCATGGTTGTAAGAAAATGATGCTGATAACTTCAGCCGGTACAAGAAATATTTTTACTCAAGTTAGCTTTGCAACAACTAAAATTTGTCTTCAGTAAATTATTTGGCATTTTCATTCTTCAACTAGTCCCTTAGTTCAAAATATTCAATCATTTGTTTGAAGCAAAAACAGCTGATTTAAACTATTAGCCGTAACTTAAGCCTTATGTGAAGAAGGTTAAATAACCATTTGCGTAATTTGGAGCTGAAATAATATTTTTGAAAATAAAGAAAGCTTTAGACCATATCTTAGAACTGCTGTTAAAACCATCTAGATTGTTAATTTCGTCTCTTTCTTTGAATTTCGAATGTTTGGGTTGAATAAGAAGTACGAAATAAGCAGGAAAAGCGTAGCAAAAGGCCTGCATCTTGTTTAGTTCTAATACCCCAAATATATATAAAGCAGAAAAAACACGGCGCCGTATTGAGCTTCTGATTCAAACACTGGTTGGCCATTAATGTACAAAGCCTTGTAATCCTTTCCTGACGTCTGGATGTAGCTCCCACCGAAGGAGCCAATGGTTTTAACATTTGTACACGGCTCTAAGATGCTAAAAACCAAAGTCTTATCAAGACAACACATCTGATTGTCCTTGTGAAATATGTCTAATAACAGTACAGACATCCCTCGCAAGAACTGTACTACCGTCCCTGCTTAGATTTTATCCCGCCATATTTCCAAAGGAGTAGTCAAAAGGCGGACTTACAATTGTATTGATGCAAAATGTAGTTGGATTGCAAATGTTTGGACGTTCTGTGCATTCGTCAATATCATTACATTCATCTTCATCGATGGCCTCTTTAAACCCTTCCGGACAACCGCATTTGAAGCCACCCTGAAGCAGAAACAATAATCTTTACTTAATTTTCAGAAATAGTTACTCGGCGATTATCCTAGTTTAAAGAACGATTCCGAGAAATTGGTTGTGGATCACGGCTCGGCTCACTATCATCTCAACTTATATCTTCAGGGTACATGTAGAAACTGGAGCATATTCCCCCATGTTATGATATCAAAACATAACAAACCGTATAATCACCATAAATGGAGTCGATGCAAATGGAGAGAGTATGTTAGAAATTTCGTTTCAACATGGCAAATTAAAAATGTGCGTCAACATTTATCATTTTCTGCAACACAAGAAGTATCGGCTTGGAACAAGGCTATGATGCCTAAGATGTTTTCAGGAGTAGACAACCTACTTCTTGATTGATGCAGATTTTATTTCCAGGGCATTTGGCTTCGCCATTCGCACATTCATCAATATCCTCGCAACGATCTTTAACTTTCTTGAATCCTTTCTTACATTCGCAAGAATATCCACCCTTGAAGAAAAAAATATGATTTTAACAAATTGTATAGACTTGATATTCTCTGGTTAAATAACTAAATAACAAAGTAACTAAATAAAAAGGCTCACAAAACAAGTCTGGTTGATTTCCTAGTCTGAGTGACAAATTTCATTGCTTATAAGACAACAAATGAATGAAAATCATACCTCTCGATTGACACAAACAGTATCACCAGGACAATTCACTTCAGGGCTTGAACATTCATCGTAGTCTTTGCAAACCTAAAATGTGGAGAGTATCAACGGTTTCCTCTTCATGAAATCATTTCTAATTTCGTTTGTAAGTTCATTCATATGCTAGAGCACTTATACCTATGTTAATACACTTGCTCATTATTTTTGTGACACTTAATTTCATCCATTCGTTTCGTTTTCCTGTTGGTTCATTTCTTCATCAATATATTCATCCATACAAGCCTTCCTTAATTGATCCAGTTACTCGTTCCATGCTTCTCTGATTCGCTCATTTTTTCTTACGTTAAGTCCGTTAGTTTGTTAATTCATGTGTTCATTGTGCGTTTGTTCGTTCGTTCGTTTGTTCGTTCGTTCTTTCGTTCGTTCGTTCGTTCGTTCGTTCGTTCGTTCGTTCGTTCGTTCGTTCGTTCGTTCGTTCGTTCGTTCGTTCGTTCGTTCGTTCGTTCGTTCGTTCGTTCGTTCGTTCGTTCGTTCGTTCGTTCGTTCTTTCCTCGTGTGTTCATTGTGCGTTCATTCGTTCGTTCGTGCGTTCTTTCGTGAGTGCTTTCTTTCCTTCGTTCGTTCATTAACTCATTCACTCTTTCAAATTCTATAAATTCTCATCCATGAGGCGAATGAAGTATGAAAAATATGATGACATCATTAAATTTGACTAATAAATACTATTTGTTGTAGACTACCTGACGATTTGTTGCAGCATGTACAATACCAACACCTCGTAGGCGCCTTCCTTTATATCCTTCTGGGCAGGGGCCGCATTCATATCCGGGTTTTAAATTGATGCATTTTGTCAATGGAGAGCATGGGTTCAATTCACACTGAAAGAAAAATACTACGTTACAGCAAAGTATGGGGCAAAATGGATACAGACAATGTACTAGAACAAACCCAGGACTGTATGAATTGGTACCTGGTCCATCGTTATGAGCACACCCGTGGCTACACCTTGCTATGTGCCATTAAACACAGCGATCAATGGAATGCATTACCCAGATACAAGACTTTACTATTACATCTTTAATTAGGCCAATCCTAGATTCTATTCAACCTTTTTAAAGCCCTGGTACACAAGATTTCCACCCACTTTTCCGTCCAAGTAGAAATCGCTTCTTTCTTGATAAAATTCATTTTACGGAAAAACAAGGCAAGAATAAAGGAAATGTACCTCATTAATGTCTTCACAATGAACGCCATCACCCTTGAAGCCAGGGGGGCAATTGCCGCATTCAAAGCCCTTCTCGTTCTCAAGGGCAGGTTTACATGATACATTTGCTGCGCAGGGATTAGAGGCACAAGGGTTGGGAAACGCAGCCTGACCTGAGGGTAATAAAGATTGTTTATCAAAAACGGTGAATTGTGTTCATTAAGCAAGAATGAGGATAATAAGGATCATTTTCATCATTGGTATACATACTAAGAATATTCAGCCATAAATGACAATAAATCGAAGGTAAAAGGAAATTGAAGGGAACAATAGGGGAAAGGAATGGGAATGAGAGAGAGAGGGAGGGATGGTCTTGATTTGATATAAAACGTTTAACAAGAAAGTAGAGGGAGGGATGAATATTCCACCAAGACATTTTTTGTCCTTTTGACTTCCTTGTGGTAGACCAGAGCGTTTAGCAGAATTAGGAATTATAAAAATGTAGACGTTAGTTTTGTTGATTTGGTTGTGAAAAATCCATTCATTCATTAGTTTGTTTTACAGTTGGTTTTGATTAATTGAAAGAGATCTTTCTGCCACGTTTTAAGATATAATCCTTTACTTTGACAGTTTGTTGGTTTTTCCATCAGCCACCCTTATCTCTACTACGGCTTCCATCCTTATAATCCATTGGATTTGCCAAACAGAAGTAGACTCGACATTTTAAAGATTTAATTGCTTGATTAGTCAAACAGCTGACGAATGTTAAGTGATATGGTTAGGTATTAATGTCACATCAGATAGGATATATTTAAAAGCTTAGGACTGTCATCTTATCGTTACGATAAGTTATAAAAGACGTCAACGTGCGTTACAGGCACCCAAATGGGCATCAGAAATCAGTTGTTTTTAACATTGTAAGGTCATGCTCATTCTTGTTACGAATTTTCAACAAAAGACAGGACAGTCACACATCAAAAATTCTACTCACACACAGGACACTGCTCAAAGATTTTCCTTATTGCTCTTATGTCATTTTTCTAAGAAAAAAAGAAAATAAATTTAACTGTTATGCAACGAGGTTCATATTCTAATCGTAAACATTCATTTGGCATAATTTGGTAAGCAGGTTATTTCTGCTGGCGATCACGGTTTGGGGGAGGTATGGCCAGATCTCTTTTCTGCCTGATTTCGTTAATTAAGTACATTAAGATGATTTTGTACGCAAAGTATAATGGATTGTGAGAATGTATCAGATTGAAGAGAAGATGTTTCAAAAAGGTACAGCTCCTCCTTAAATAGATTCCGTTGGTAGGCAGCAAGATACCTAGGTGTGACTCCATCCCTAAAACCGTGTTCGTCTTCTTGTCTGCCTTGGTTTATTAACACCAAGATTATTTAACAACGTCCGGAAATTTGGCAGCATGGTTTAGCATTACCGAGATTTTTTGGTAAAGTTGAACCAGTAGTTCCGGATTTCGGGAAACGGCTTTGGTATTAGCAATACTTTTAGGGATATTTTTCTTCTATTTCCGCTTTAATTAGTTTGCTTTTCCGGTTAAATCCAATTAATTATGAAAATGTTTCATGATTGTTTGAAATGGAAGCCCAGCCTTCTTTGAATAATTTACGATAAGAAAAAGCTCAAAAATAACAGCAATGGGATAATTATATATGAATCGTTATGTAGTAAAATTTTCATTGCAAAGCCCAAGCAGCAGATTGCATCACCATAGCAAGGGTAAGAAACTCAAACCACTGCATCTACCCGGAAGTTTGGGACAATTAGCGCAGAGATTAATAGAAAATATGCAGTATTGCTTTTAAAAAAATGGAAGAGAGAAAATGAAAAAATATAAACTTGTATCAAAGAAAAGTGAAAGCATCAATACTTTATCTGCAATATCTACCAATTTTTGTTCTTTTTTCCACACCCTTTTCCGTGCCTTTACGGATACCTTTTTAAGCCTTTTTAGAGACAAGATTACAATTATATACACTGTTCCTGTAGCAATAAAGATCCTTTGAACCAGCCACGTAAATGTTTCCTAGCTCTATTTACAAATGCCTAATATTCCCGATGGTTCTTAATATGCTCACCTGATTCTTGAGATCATCTTTAATATCCTGAATGATGCTTATGATTGCCTTCAACGTTTGATCATCCATATGGAAGGCATCTACAAAGGATAATCATTTGCTAAATTCAGTTCACTACATGTTTTATCTTAACGAGATAACTTCAGATTGCCGCTACCACTCAAACTTCTTAGCAAGATTCCAGTAATTAAAAAACGTTGCTAGAATAACAGAACAGTTTTACTTCAACTGTCGTGAACAGTTTGAAATTCTATGTAATCCTTGACATGCTTGACCAAACTGAGCCCTTGAATGCCTTGTTTTACCAGCAAAGCAATGCAATGCTCAATACAGCTTCATTTTTTATGGAATGGAGAGTTTAATTTGAAACAAAACAGAGCTGCAAAGACAGCCTCTGTCCTGACCTTCCTTAGCTATCCGAAGAGCCACGTTCTGTTTTATACTAAATAAAGCCAATGGGAAACTTAAAATGTAATAGATACGTTTGCAGTTCCTAATGCTACTGGATAGTCTAAAAATTTCTATGAATGAATCAGATGTAAATTAAAGTTCATCGAACTTTATCTCTTGCCAACTAAAAACGGAATCTTGTTCTAGTCTCAAAACAAACGCGCAACGTAAAAAGGGATTAAAAGGCACGCTTACCATCTAATTAATTTTCAAAATCTGATACAGTTTGTCACGTTGAACGCAATCCTATTTACACAGTTGGAGAAATCCTTTTTACATGGATAGTGGTTTCCTCAAGCTTTTCATTCGATGTTGTGTTAATACAAACACTTTGATTAAATCTCAAATATGTTCTACGCTCAAGGCTCAGCTAACATGGGTTGATGTACAACTAAGGCCACCCGGGAGGGCCTGGAGATTAAGAAAAATTCTAACATTGGACAAACATCGTTAAAAGTCAGTGACATTTCTTGACGGTATAAATCCGAGGAAACCAATGATGAAATGAGGCACTTACTACAAGCTGCCAATCAATGCAGTCTGTTTGCTTAGGCCACATTCTGTCCCATTTTTGTGAATATAGCACATCATATTGTGGCGAGATGTATTTTGAAGGCGGCTAAACGTAGCTGGCAGATTTTAAGGTGGTGACACATTGAAGATGTCACATCTTGGCGGAACGTTTGAAAAGGTAGGGCACTTTCAAGTGTCCCGTTTGGCGCATTTGAACAAGAATTGCGTTTGCAGGGAATCATCTTTTGAAAGTCATAAATCATCGCTCGAGGCTTGAAAGGAGACATACATTGTCATGCAAGCCTTCTAGGGATGACAAACTTTTCACATTATTTCCGGACTTTTGGGAAGGTGGAACACAAGTAAATGTAGCACTATTCTGAATGTGGTACATTAGTTAATGCATCTTTTAAAGTATTCAACCACACTTGCAAAAGTGGAACATAAATGAAAATCCGTCATTGTGGATACACAATCACCTTCATTACTGAGCAATAATTAAGCTGCACACTTACTTGCTGCTAGGGCGGCGCATGCCTCGTTTCCAGTCACCTTGTGAGCCGAGGTTCCAATGAAAAGGATGACGGTTACCAAGACATCCAAGATTTTGCCTGAATGGCGCATGGTTGTTGAGCTGTTAAATAAAAAACACATGCTAATAAAATATTAATTGATTAATAAAAAATATCTCATGATATATCTATAGATCTTCTCTGGCATCGAGCACTATTTTTAGCAGACCGGTTAACAGTAGTTTTCATGATATCTTTATATATATAAATAATTATGAATCGATTCAAATTGATGAAACATGTAATGAACCAGTAGGTAGATAAACCATTAGTATTCGATTTATTTAGTCATTCATTCCTTCTCTCACTAAACTATTAATCAATTCATTCATTACATCATTTACTCATTCATGCATCTATTCACACATTCGTCAACTCATATATCTATAGGTTTTCTAAAGACAACCATTAAAACTAGTTGTTTTCTTCTCCTGTTCACCACAATTTTATATTTTCAAGCATCTCCAAATGATTTATTATAAAATCTCATTTTATCACGAAGGATCACGGTTAACCACTTTGGTAATTCACCCCTTTCGTTGGATTCTCACTTAGCATTTCTTTGATATATCAAGTATCCCTGTTTGAAGTCTTAAACTCTAGTTCTCCTTCTCATCGACTTTTCCATCTTATTCAAGACATTAACCTGTCACTGTTTCCGTCCATTCCTTTCGCTCATTCTCGTTCTCAGTAAGTTCATACACTGTTTTATTTATTAATTCAGATCTTTATTTGACTTATTTGATTCAAGTTTATCATATTCTTCCTCGGTTACCTTTCGCTTCCTTTAAATCTTCTTTGAAAGCTAATTTTGCTAGTGTTCTACCTGGTAACCTCATCATGTGCCCGAGCCTGTTTAATCGCCATTTTTTTCGGTTGTAATGGGTGTCTGATGTGATATTCTATATATTTCTTCCTTTTTATTTTACTCGTAAATTTGATGTTAAGCATTCTACGTAGAGGTTTTCTCTGAAAAATGTCGAGACTTTCGAAACTGTATTATTTTTACAAATTTGATGGGAAAATGAACACAGGCAAATTATTAATCCAGGCTAATGTGCTAGCTAATTTGATAAGAGCAGTGAATCCCATGACAAAACTCAACTAGCTTCAATCAGTGATAATTAATCTAATTCATTAGCTTCTGTTTGTTGTCATCACGGTCTCCTTCATATCTTATTTTTCGTTAATAGTGGCGATAAAAGTATAACTGTTGACGTATAAAAACTTTTCAAGAAATTTGTCATTCTTTGCTCTGCTGTAAACCAAATTAAAAGTCTTCTAATAGAATCAAGATCTGAATTATTGTATGCAGATGACTTCGGATATTTAGAAAGGATTCCGTTGTTTATCAACTTTAAAAGATTGAATTAGCGTTGCACCGCAGATTCCACGTTTTTATAATAATGATAAACTGGTTCATTTTAGACATTATGTTGCTTTCTTTTTAAGGCCACCTTTTTATAAAGCGAAGGAGAAAAGTGGGCACCAGTCTTGACTCTGCTTCAATTAAGGTTAAAAAAAATATGCATGCATTGTGAGAATCTACTCTAAAAATATCTGAAAATGTCCAAACTAAAGATGCTGTTCAACAATGGACATTATCAAATGGATGCCTCTTTCGATAAATGAGAACTATTAAATATCAGACAACCACCAAACAACGGACACTTTCAAACAGTGGACTGTTCTTAAAATCGAGCCTAGTACCGGACAAACTTTAAATAAGGGACTGCTTCAAACAAACATACACAAAAAACACAATCGCAATTCTAATATCCATTGTTTTCATGTTAATTTTCATTGTTTTCATGTTAATTTCTACTGTTTTCATGTTAATTACCATTGTTTCTATGTTAATTTAGTTAATCTTCATTTTTTACGTTAATTTCCATTGTTTCCATGTTAATATTTATTGTTTCTCAAGCTCATTCCTCACACTTGCCACCACTGCAGCCGTCGCATACTCCTAACCCTTTTACAGAGAACGGTCCAAAACTTTTATCCGCACAGCCCTCCAAGATATTCAGTTGTCCAAAGGCTTCAGGGTACCTTAACGTGTCTCTCCAATGTTATGTTGTTTGCCTTATGTGATGACTTTAGTGTGGACATAGCTTTCTGCTTTATAAGCATGGTAGAGAAATTTTGAAGAAGTGTATCTTGTAATCGGTAATTTGTAACGTTTTACATGAATTAAAAATCACTCACTATGCTAAATCGTGAAAGAGGCGATCATGAGGATTTTAGTTGCAGGGTTTCATTAAACGACGCTTGCAAAAACTAACGTTGAGACTATATAATATTAAACTTGTAGATTAAAACGAGAATGTGGCTTTTGTTGATGTGCTTACAAGTAAACAAGGAAACCAACGAGTTTCATGGCCTATGAAAATCCCTTAATTATTGATCTCATTACGAAGCAAAATCTGCAAGAGAATTTTAACAAGATCCAAAACTTATCTCGGCAAAGAAAGAAAAAAAATAAATTTTAAATGCAAATGTATTCCCCGATCAATACACGACAGGCCCCTCATAATAACAGGCCGTTTCTACACCTGAATAGATATATGGTAATTCTCAGTGAATAAATTCATGTTCATGATAGGTTTAAGAAGCAAGGCAACGCGGCAATTACAGAGAAAAGGCAGCAAAATCGATCCCCGCTCTGCAAAAGAAATGCTCGAAAGACGACCCATCTGACGGGGAAAAATTAGATTTACCCTGCAAGAATATAATGATGTTGACGGTGACAGGAGCACTATACCTCCCACTCGGGTGATGCACCTGAAATAATTTATCACTGCTAGAAAAAAGGCTTTCAAGATAATTACCTACAGCCTTGATTTTGTCGCGGCTTTTTTCCCGCGAACAAGCAAAATGTAGGATTGTTTTCAACTGGATTGGCCAGTGTTTATTGAAGAAATATACTACTTCAACTTTACGATCAGAAGCCGTTTCATAGGATGAAATAACCACACAGGAAATCTGGATTTTTGCCACACAATATCGTTTTAAAAAACATCTTATGAATTATATTAAGCATGCAAACATATTAAAATAAAGTAAGTTTGCGTACTAAAAACATGAAAATAAACTGAAAACGAAAATGAAAAGAGCAAATGCAAAATCAGGAAACTTTATGACTTTGAAGTTTAAGACTTCAGCAAGTTTGAAAAGACAAGAGAAAAAGATGAAATGGCTGAGAGAGAATGCAGCTTGTTGGAAAAGCAGCATCTAATACCATTGAAACAGTTGCGGATCGGCGATGTGAGGGTTTATGTGGCATAACAAGGCAAATATGAGCTCTACAACACCCTGCAACAACTGAAATTACATGCAACACTCTTGCATCATGTTGCAGCAAATGAAAATTGTGTGTTTATTGCGATACATTCCTCCTATCTCTGCCAGCACACTATGCAACCACACTGCAGCCAGTTTCTTTCCTTACTCAGATAAAAGCCGCAAAAAAGAAACACCAATCAAGATCTCGCAATTTTCAATTATAAAAAAATTGCTTTTAGGTGATTCATTTCCAAAATCATTTTTTGTTTTATTAAATTAAGATCTTTGCCAAAGATGCGTTACCATTTTGTAGAAGGTTATCTTGTCTGTGAATTAGATTAACCTGAATGCAATTTACGTCTTACCCACATCGAGATACTGATCCTTATAATTGTAATCCATAGGCTTCTACAATACGGAACAGTTTTTAGCGGACGAAAACAAAGACTGAAGCTAATTAACACAAATAAGAACTTGCTACCTTAATTTAAGCAGTTTGTTTCTTTGCGATCGACCATAGACATGTACGTTTGATTTTGTTGAAGGCTTGGGTTCTAGCTTCAATTTAGATGTGTATCCACCTTCGGCATGCCTAGAGGTGGTAACCTTTACAGGAATTTAAGAATGTTTTCGTTGAAAATGGATTCAGTAACAATAAAAGAACCACTTTTCACAAAGGTAGCGCAAAAGGTCTTTCAATTCTTCCCCTCAGATGTCATCAGTCAGTTAGGAAAACCATAATGATTGAATTTGATACAAGTTTTTTACGTTTATAAGGATAAAAAAGTCATCAAAAAGAGATATATTTATTGGAAACCTAGACTGTAATTCTTAAGGCGGGACTTTTGAATCACTTTGCCAAAACATGTTAACCAATTTTCGTCTTTTAGGATGAAAAGCTTAGCCCTCAATCGAGCAGTTTCAATTTAACAACAATTAAGAGCTGGGTGGTAATGGGGTTGTAAAGACCATGTGGGAAGGGTGTGTCGGAATGCAGTCACATGGCTTATTTATAGATAAGGAAGAACCTCGAGATGAACAAGAGTATATCTTTAATGTCATCGAAGGACTAACCGACCTACCTTAATGTCCATCAGTCGCAAATGAGACGGGTTCAAAGTATGCATTAAGTATCCACAAGTAATCCGCAAGCTTTGCGTAATGCTTACGTAATACCAGCAGTTTTGCATAATGCGTACATAATACCAAGGGCTTTGCGTAATGCTTACGGAATACCAGGGGCTTTGCGTGATGCTTACGTAATACCAGGGGCTTTGCATAATGCTTACGTAATACCAGCAGTTTTGCATAATGCGTACAAAATACCAAGGGCTTTGCGTAATGCCTACGGAATACCAGGGGCTTTGCATAATGCTTACGTAATACCAGAAGCTTTGCATGATACGTACGTAATACCAGGGGCTTTGCGTAATGCTTACGTAATACCTGCAGCTTTGCGCAATTCTTACGTAATACCAGGGGCTTTGCATAATGCTTACGTAATACCAGAAGCTTTGTATGATACGTACGTAATACCAGGGGCTTTGCGTAATGCTTACGTAATACCTGCAGCTTTGCGTAATTCTAACGTAATACGAGCAGCTTTGCACAACTTCGCGCTTATATTGCAAGGTGAGGTGACGCAAAACGGTAGAAAATGCATGCTTTTTGGAGGGAATCGTTTCCATGCAGCGATCATTTCTGCGCAAAAGCGGCCATTTTAACCCTGCAAGCTTGCGAGAAGATGATATTTTCATAATCAAGAGTCGTTCTTTCAGGATGCAACCGGTTCTTGTAGACATTGGCAGTCCGGTTTTTTTTACTCTTCAATCGGGTTAGAGGTGAAAGGGCGCTGATTGGTCAAAGCAGGTAGCCAATCACGCGTCATATTCCAAGTATTGTTGGGAAAATAGAGTTTCAACATGCTGAGCCACAACTCTGCTTTTTGGTGGAAATTGAAAATTTTTAGATAAAGAACCAGTCAGAGAACCTATAATGATGATGACGATTTTGATGATGATGATGATGATGATGATGATGATGATGATGATGATGATGATGATGATGATGATGATGATGATGATGATGATGATGATGATGATGATGATGATGATGATGGTGATGATGATGATGGTGATGATGATGATGATGATGATGATGATGATGATAATGGATATGATGATGATGATGTTGATGGTGATGGTGATGATGATGTCAATGTGTAGAGCAAAATAGTATTTCAGTTACATAGCTTCATGTTTCTGACACAAATTTATTTCATGAAGTAACAAAGAATAGCATACTATCAACGTAAGTTTATCTTCATAGGCTCTCCCGATATACTTATGATGGTAGATCGCCCTCCTCATTTTTAACATCCTCACCCCCGGGTTTTTCAAAAGGTATTTTGTTATCATCATCTTTGCATCTTCCTAACAAAATCAGTGTAGAAAACATATTTAGAGCAGATATTATGCTGCATAGTCTCAGGTCATTTAGCTATGTGTGGTTTTTTGGTAAGCATAATTGCAGACGGTGATTCATTTATTATCTTTGTTACTTAAAAAACAAAAATTGGTATCGTTAATTTAATAGATGCTACGATATTCTTTAAGAATGGGTGTTTTGGATTGGTAAAACATGGCCAAAGATGGAACACATCAAGTCAGATTCCCATAAGCTTCCTAACAACGGGAATGGAAACGAATGAGAGATGCCAGTCAAATATCCAGAGACGGGAAAACATAAGCAAGCAAGGTCACTGGACGCAGGAAGGTCAACGTTGGAAATCTGATAAAAATTGAGAAAGTCTCTGGAATAATTGAGAAAGTCATTCTCTCGAATGTCTTTGTTTAGAGGGAGGTCCGAGAAATTTTCTGCTCAATAAAATTCACCTATGTGAATATTATTAATTATCATTTCCATTATTAGCCGTAACTCTGTTAAAATTCTGAGCGAGAAAACGAAACCACGGTAAACGCTTTAAAATTTCTCTGCTCGTTCGTTTGCTGTCCAATTTTGAATTTTTCTGGCACCAAATGGATATTGAAATATTCGTCGTTTTTCTTAGTTATGGTTCAAATGCAAGGCCTAAGTTTAACCTTCTTGCCCCCTTCAAAGAGTTTTGAGATGAAACTCTAAGCAAGGATTATGTATAACATGGGTGAGAAAATCTCACCGTATTAGCCTGTCTTCAGAAGATGTTCAACGGCTCTTTAATGACTGATGTTGCCTGGTAGCTGGAATTTCGATGGTCAACTGCTCTAGAGTTTCATGGTGCTGAATCGATTTTCGAATTATGCTCGAGTTACAAGAAAAGCGGTCAAGTGGTGTCATATCTTTGGGACTTGGTCTCATCTTGAGTCATGTTATTGAAGCGATTTTAACGATAGAAATACATCATCAATGCTAACCACTTCTTTCCGTTTAGACTTAACCGTGAAAACCATGGCCAAACATGGCGGGTAACAACTGTTGTGGGCCTAAAATGGCAGCCAAAAGTAGTAGAAACATTAGGTTTCCATGGGCCATAAATTTATAATCTGAGCTTCATGGTCGCTTTTCACTTAGACAGCACCCCACCCCTTCCCCGGTAAACAATCTTTGAAAGAAGGATGGGCATGTCACAAAGCCTCTGATGCACTTTACAACTCATATCTCCATTTCTCTTCATTTCCATACACATAACAACACTGTATAGAGAAGGAGGAGAGAGAATGCATTTACAAAGGGAGCAGGTTGTTCCAAAACTTTTGGCAGGTATTTTGGGTTGATGATAGCATTAGAATGAGAGTTACGATCACGGTAATTGCCAAGGCTCACCAACTTTCTTTGAATTTAGAAAAAGCAACGCGCGGACAGCAAATCACATGGATACCCAAAGATGGCAGAGGGGAAGTAAAGAAAGGGAAGAAGAAATTGTTGTAACGGTTTAGAAGCTTTTGTGATCTTTTGTTACTGTAGGCAAGATCATGTAATGGATGTTAGTACGAGAGGAAGTCGTTGCTCAGGCAGTGTTCTAGTTTCAGACAGTCTAGAAGAAAACAGCTAAAAGGATTTTGGGTAACATAAAGGCAATGTAGGCCTTGTGTCGTCTAGACAATATTTGCCTGAGGCAACATCTTGAAATACCGTAAAAACAAATTCTCATAGAAATGTAACAGAATTCATATGTGTGCATAAACCGCCAGTTAGAGTAAGATCCAATTTACAAGTTTGTGATAAGCCTGTTAGATTCGTTGCAAAACCACTTTAGAAACCATTCTAAATTCAATTAATGGACTTAAAGGCTAGAAATATGTCACAAAACCACCATAAGGAATTTAATTTATTATAAAGAAGCTATGGATGCCGGGGTGGAATGCAATCAACAAAATATTGGATTTGAATCATTTGTCGTCTCAATTTTGCCTGGGCTATTGGTACTCTCTAGCATTTGTAATTGGCCTCAGATCAATTTCTCAAACTCCCCCCCCCCCCAAGAAGTTTATTCATATCGAAGGCTAACATATAAATGCCTAGTCTTCCTTATAATACCAAATTAAAGGCCATTTTTTGAATGTGTTTAGGTGTAACTACCATTATAGAAACATTGCCCTTCCAAAACTGAAACAGTATTCACCAGTTTCCTGGGAATTTCATCCTAATAATGTCAGTACCGTCGCGCAAGATACGGCTAGAATTGTAACGGGGG
This sequence comes from Catostylus mosaicus, assembly GCA_964019065.1. NCBI lineage: Eukaryota > Metazoa > Cnidaria > Scyphozoa > Rhizostomeae > Catostylidae > Catostylus > Catostylus mosaicus. Next base: position 690,382 of record OZ025194.1, on the reverse strand, counting down.
GGGGGTTAACTACCCCTATACTCTCTTCAATCGAAACTCCTTCATTGAATGTCGATAATCATTTAAAGTATCCAAAAAACCAAGCGTTGTATGGTTCACTATAAATCGTGTCCATTGAAAGAAGGAAATACCACCGATATAGAAGCAATTGGATTTACTTCCAAGGAAAAACGAAAAGTCGAAAAATATTTAAATTGTAAGCCTTAGAATGTTTGGTTAATGGATCAGCTACGGGCTAAATCAGAAAGAGACAGATTAAAGGTTTGAGAAGATGATTTGTCAGGCAGAAAACGAGACACGTTAGGAGATCGCTATCAAATAACTATATCTTAAAGACGACAGAAAATTCTTTATGGTCCAGAGGCTGGATGCAAAGTCTAAGAACGTATTGTTGTATTTTCAGACGTGTAGCATCCATATGATTTGATAGTATGACACCGTTTTCTATACTTCATAAAAGCATCATTTCAAAAGGAGTAGTAACCCCCAGAGCCTTTTCCGCGGAAGCAACTGGGACAATTCCCCCTACAGACTTTAGAAAAGAATGCTTCATTCCTTTATCCTGCTTTTGTCTTGTTCCCCTTGCCCCGAAATCCCTGGTTGCCCCCATCGCCCTGTTCTCGTTACCGACACTAACTTCTTATTCCAAAAACTGAAAACGCTAGAAATCCTGGCTCAATTTTTTAGGAGAATATCTCCGAAGCGGGTTACCATTCTTGGCAGAAGCACATTGTCTCACTCTCTTCTTGATTATCTACGGGTCACTTAGCAAGGAATGTCATAATCAACCTTATGATAAAAGAATGTACATATACCAGAGTTCAAACTGCCTAAAGATTTTTCTAAATCAGAAAAGAATTGTCATCTACATCAGAGCATTCAAATCGATCGCTTCATCTCCACAAAGTTGGTGGAGGGTAGATTTTGCAATCAGCTTCGAGGCAAATTGTGCACAGGACATCATTTGAGAAAACAGAAAACATTGTGGCTATCTTGAATTTATTTTAGATTTGAGCGCGGCTTAATTTAATGAACTAGGTAACTGGAAAGTTTGAACGAAATTAATCGAAATCAATTTGTTTTCCTTTTCTAATCCGAAGCATCGGAAAAAATAACTGGCAATCTTTGAAACCTGTTTAGTTGAAATTCAATCAAGTTTAAAACAAAAACTAAGATTATGGGCAAATCTCGATTGAGTTCGTAAAACTATATTGCTGCTAAAAGAAATAATGCAATGTCAATTAGAGAAATTCAATTACTGCAATTGAAGATTAATCATCTGAAATCCTGGATCGAATCTAGATTGGAACGCACAATCTTCCATCCATACATTCAAGTACTCGTGTGACATGGAGGGTGCAGACATTGATAGACATAAATGGTTTAGATAAAGGTACGAACTCATGCTCCCTTAACTTCCAACTGTCAAATCCTACATTCAATATTGTAATTTATCAAATTCTTTGGCAGCCAACTGTCCATTGCTAGGAAATCTTATGCTCGTAGCTTAGAACAGCGTTGCAGGTGAAGATAGTCTATTTTATAACTAGTTTTTCGTTTCAACTATACTTGCTTCACTTTTTAGATATTGCAATAATCAATGTGATACAAATTTTGTATAGAATATTTTATTACCTTAACAAACATTAGCCCTGCTTTCAAAATCTGAGAGTTCAGGCTCTTGAGATGCGCCATTCAAAGGCGATGATTGTACACCGGATTGGACCTCATAACGTTTCTACGTTGTATAACTAACATATTAACATTACAAATGAGAGGAACAGAGCACGGGCGCCTAATGGAATCAAATTGCTTTTAAGAACAAGCAAACATCTGGCAGAACAATAAGCAAATGACTTTTGTCATCTGTTTCGTTAATACTTCTGCAATCGATCAACAGCAACTTGTGTGTAGACACCTTCACTTCTCGCCATATGGACACGCCCGTAACTGGCTGTAGCTCCAACAAAACCCGCCTCCACACTATACACCTTAATGGGTCGGAGAAACAAGGCATTGAATCGGCCTTTTGTGGAGTTGGTTGCTACATTCAAACAACTGTATTCACAAAGAAATAATGTCCTTATGAAATAACATTAATAAGAGCGAAAGTACCACGACTCAATTGAACTGATTTTGCTTTGTTCTACACGAAATACGTGATTTTGCTTCTTAGCATAAAACAGGTTAGAAATTGGAAGAAGATTTTCATCTTTTCATTATACTCTCGAAAAAAGTCATAATTTTCTTTATGGTAATGTATTTATATATATATCCTATTGGTTAGTTTTTATATTGGTTGTTGCAGCAACCATAGATCTCAAATATTTATTTGCTGGATTAGTTTTATTGGGTGAAAAAGACGTTATTACAACTAAATAAGATTCTAGACATAGCTCCATACTAAAATTGCAATTGGCTCCAATGTCTGATTGAGGAACATTAGGGATGTAGTGTAGACGTAACAGAGAAAAAGAAATGGCAAATTGCTATTAATATGTGATTTAATCAGAGAAGACAACTGAAAACTGTATTGAAAAACCATTGTTAAGTCTTTGAAATTAAAAGAATGGCAATCGGTAGAAAATTTATGTAACTCTTGACAAAAACCTCCAACATGATAATTTCTAATTTAAGTTTCGCCCAAAATGTATTCGAGTAAGAACTTTCTGTCCGATTTTTTAACTATTCGAGTTTCTCCAATTTCTCTTCTGTTTTTCGAGATGCTTTTTCAATATCAAATTATTTTCGATTTCTTGAGCATTATTTCGTTATTCGAATTTACTTTGCATGCTCGAGGTTTTTATCGGATTTCAGGAATTGGAGTTTCTAACTTAGAAAATAGACTCAGATTTCATTGAAACTTTTCAAAAGGGATAAGGGCTACACTAAAAGGTACCTCAGAACTTTCAGGGCAAAGCTAATTGCCTTGCGGAAAAGTTCTGTGGTGACAACAATTGAGAATAAATGCATACCAGCTAAGAACGATCTGCATTAAAGTTGCACGAAACAAACTTGTCAGGACGAGATGTGATAGTCTTAAAAATTGAGAAAGAGAATAGAAGAAAGCAAAATCAAAAGCATGAAATGAAATAAGGAATAAAATATATATTGACATACCTGAAAGGCCTTTATATCTTTGTATGATTTTGAAGAACTTGCCACTGGATGCTTTCTTTCAAATTGGAGCTACGACACAACAGTATATCGTTCACATATGTGGCTGCACACAGACTGATAATAACTTAAGAGTCATGGTCAGTGACAATGAATCAATTATTAATCCCTTAAAAACCGCACGCTGGACGGACCATGGATTCGTGCGGTCGAGTTGAGAAGACTAGTCTGGCCCGGTTCGTTGTTATGACAACAATATGAGAAAGAGAAACTGGGGGCATAGCACAGAGTAGGGAGGGATGGGGTTAAGGTACAAGCCAGAGCTAGTTGAACTAGTTTATTCGTTATCATCTGAACGCGGAGAAAAAGTTAATCAGTCAAATTGATTAAAAAACCATCTGCAAACATACATGAATTCAACACTAAATGAGCAACATAGTAATAGGGTCATGCCGAACAAGCGATTCCATTGAAAGTGACATGCCCATGTTAGACAGTGACTTTTGGCGGGGCAAAGAGGCACTATTGCAAGGCAGGGTTTTGTACCGCAGCCCATGAAACAGACCTAAGGTAATGATGACTGCATAACAGAAATTGTTCGCAAATTACAAAACCAAAGTTTCTGAATAGATTTCAAATAAAATCCAAAGCAGTCGTTGCTCTTTGAGTATCGGCCCAACAAATAAGATAATAAACCGCAAATTTTCTATTAGCATTCACCAAAAAGACCGAATCTTTATATTAGCTCGTTGATATAATGAAACTGTTCATCGCAGAATACAAAGACAGGCATGGCTGGATTCAATCCAGGTCAAAAATCATTTTTTTGAAATTACTTTGGAGCCAGTTAATTAATCCGTTTCACACAACGATAGCAGCTTTGTCTCGAGAGAAATGAAAGAAAAAGAAGAAATTAAAAATCGGGGCACATTACCCTATAATTATATCGCAAGACATGGCTACCCCCCAAAGTTGACAAATTCTATGAACTGTAATGATAATTTAAACCATGTAGAGAAGACAACTCATTTAACGATGTTGAAATCACTGCGGATACAAATCGATGATATAAGAATTCCAAGTTAAACTTGTTTGCTCAACATTTTCAGCACGTGAAATTTGGTTCATTCTGTGACAATTTGCGACTGATATCATGGGTCTGCAAAATTTTTTGTATTGACAAGGAGTGAAAAATTTAAACTGATGTGGCATCGATAATCGTAATACCTACGGCAGCACATGGTATTAGTGGCATTGCCACAGTGGCATTACATGAAAGGCAGTGGAGGCATCTACACAAGGCACTGAAGCGCATTTTCCAATGCTAGCTAGGAATGTGCTGCTACAATGAGGTGCCATTTGATGCAAGGGCAATACCTCTGCTGTTGACAGACAACACGAATACTGCGGTTGCGTTATTAATGATTTGACATGAAATCCATGCGCAAGAACGTGCGTAAACATGACGCAAATAACTTAACGGAAATCGCGATTTAGGATACGTCATAAATAATATGACATTTAATGTCAAGGGAAATCGATCGGAAAGAGAGATTTATGGATGCTAAGAGACGAGTCGGGAATATGAACATCTTTGGAGGATATTTGAAAGCAAACATGGTGACTCAAGAAATAAGTTCACTAACATCTATCATCATTAACGCCTACAAACATATGCTACACGTTCAAACATTTTAAGGAAACTAAAAAGCGAGGCCACCAAGAGGCATTGCGGGACCTCGATTTCAGGAGGGGCCAATTTTTAAAAATTTCCGACAAACTTTTTCTATTCAATTTTGAATTAGTAACAGTACCTGTAAGTGTTAAATACACTTCAGTAGAATCTGAAATTTTTCTGACTAGATGAGTGAAACCGAATATTTTCCGACAAATCCGATAAAAATTTTTTGACAGGGGGCAAATGACTCTCCAGCCACGAACGCCACTGGAGCCACCCTTTGCTAGAACGGGTCAAATTCGAAGCATTGTAAAAAGATAGCTTAAAGTCATCAATTAGTTGTTTTCTATCAAATTCTGAAGTGGATAGCTGGATTAATAAAAGGTCGTTCTCAATTTTGTTAATCGCCGGAAAATCGTAGACGTGAAAATCCTTGAATTGCTCTTGATACAGTGAAAATTATTCAATAATCATTGGATTTCCTCAGAATAAGAACCTAAGAAGATATTGATTAGAGTTATTTCTCTCAAGGCATTCAAGACAAGAGAATGGTCTGGGTGTGTTAGTCTAAGAAAACTAATGGGATAATAATATCTTATTTTGTCATAGAAGTTGCATCATTTCAAAACCATTTCACAAGGGGTGGTTTAACCAAATTCCGTGCCAGTGTCTGTCTTGAAGTCTAAAAAACTCCTTTCCAAGTCATTACTACCTGCATAAATCAGATCCCTTCTTCAATGCCCGTTTCGTTTTCAGCCTCCTCCTCTGGAGTGCTTCACCTCTACGCTTTTCACTTTCCTTTACGTCAGTGAAATAAAGCACTTTTACTAATACATTACATCTGAAATTGTAAACTTACGCTTTTAACTTTGTATTATTGTAACTTAAGAGCATCTCCAAAAGACTCTTAAAAGTAAAGAGTACCTTACCCTAACAGAAAAAATTACTAATTTCATTTGTAAATGAAAAAGGGTGGCTACCTATTCTGGGAAGTACAAGAGGAAATGTCAGGAAGTGTATGGCTGCAACTTGTGACCCAGGTTAAAATTAGCTTAGCTACAATTGAAAAAGGGATAAGAAGAAGAAAAAACCCTTGAGTGAGGCAAATGAAAAAATCTTCAAACAGAAGGATTTTAGTCAAAGAACTATGGCTTTATTGTTACAAAGATTATTCGCGAATTTCCAGGGTGTGTCGTTTCACCGACCTAAATGTTTCTTAATCAAGAAATATACTGTAACTAAATTGAATCCTATTTAGAATACAATTGAATTTAAGTTAAAAGAAGTTGAAAGTCAGATAATCTGGGGTAGATGCAATTAGAAATAAGGAAAGGATTTCATGATTAAAGATTTAGTATCCAAATACTTTTATTAGTTTATCAAGTAAATCTTTCCAGTAAGGTTGAAAAATGCATCTTTTGTAGGAATGACGTCTGTGACATTGAGAAACAACTCTGAAATTCGGAGAAGTTATGTCCAACATTTTTTAATAGAAAATATTGAAATATTAGATTGTTTAAGAAGGATCTACTTAAAAACTTAAGCAGGGTCTACTTAAGAAGGGCCTTCCTACTTTTTAATTCGAAATAGCTGTGGAATTGAGCCTCAGTGTCTTTGTAAGGGAGTATCCACATAGAATTTTGTTGATCTTCAATAAAAACACGTAGAAGAAACCAAAAAATAAAATATAGAGATATTTTCGAATCTATTCCTTATTTATCATAACTTTAATTATATAATTGTTTAACATTTCTTAGAAATTAGTTTTCAACAAAACATCAAGGAAGAATTCAGTATTTTACTATGAACTGCGAGCAAATTTTGTTTTCAGAGGAAGCTACTTCAAACTTTCAGAAATAACTTCGATTTAGTGTTATCACAATCCCAGTTTTCCTGGCAAGTTTGAAATTTTATGGTAACAAAAAACCTTTTGCTTAACTTACCAACTTTCAGCAGCGATATTGTACAGTTGTACCATAAAAGTGTTGTAGACTAGTATCCTAACATCTCTTCTATTCAATACTTTGTTTAGATTTCCACAAAATACAAATAAAGTTAATACAAATCATTAAAAAATATTATGGTGTTTGTAGCTAAGATCATGTGAATCATAAGCACCCTTTCTCTTCTCAAATTTAATAATATTTTTTTAGTTTTTGTTCACAATCTTAAACAAGCTACGTAGTTTCACGACTCTTACTTTCATCATAACGAAACCTTGCATTCTCTAGCGTTACTCTTTTTTTCCAGCTCCCTTTGATAAAGATAAGCTAAAGGTACGAGAATGTAAGCATATTTGTCTTCCTTGGTGTAACATAGCTTTAGTTTTGTGACATCAAGATTAACAAGGAAGCTAACTATAGTTATTATATGCTAACTATAACTATAGTTATCACCGTAAAACAGAAAGTAAGGAATCAGAATTAAATCTTTATTCGAGCGTAAACAACCGGTGCACGAGAAATAGCGAAAAATTCATTCTCTCAAGTATTTTATTGTTTTATTCTTTCAAATTATTCTATCTCAGCTCCCTGCTATATGAGTATTCCCCAATCTTCATTAAATCTCTTATTTCCTCACTCACACACTTCTTCTTTCAATCTTCTTTTTCTCGTTCTTAAAAATACATTTTGTCATCCCTCATCTAAAACATTTCGCTCATTTTTTTTTTCAGATAATGGCTCCCCCTAAATTAATTAACATTTTACAGGGTTTTAGCTAAGCCAGACAAGACTCTGTATTTTGCATTGCTACGAAAAATCTCAGCATTCCAACATCGCAGGCTCAATATTTTAAAGAAAGCTAAGCATTGGTTCACTAATTGACGAATTGTTCATTAGTAAAATATAATCTACCTTAGCTATCTTGGTAACAGTATCTTATTCATCAAAATCTAATTCAATCACCTTAATCGATTTAGATAACTTGAGAGCAATTAAGTTGGTTTCAACAAAACCTGTTTAGATCGTATTTACATGATCATTCTTAGAGTTTAAGAGATTCACAGAGGATAAGAACTTATATACAATTTTAATACAGCGTCGTATTGCGATTAGGGGATCTATTCGAAATTTTGTTTCAGCATAAATAAACAGGCGACTTTTTTATAATTCACTTTCCAGACTTTATCATGGCCTAACGTGACCACAACCCAATGGGCAGAGAGCGTTGTCAAGGATAACGGTTGGGCCCAGATCCTTGAACGCACGGAAACAATGAAGCTTAAGCAAGAACGTCATATTTTCACCAAATTTGAAAGCAATTGGCCGTTCGTTGGTGAGATTTTCTTGATTTCCATGTCTCTGTCACAAATTCCATCCATCGATCGTTAATAAAACTAACCATGTTGCGCTTTGCTTTGCCATTCTCCTCTTGTCTTGCAAGACTCCTGTATCCAACCTCATAATTATCAGTTAACCAAGCATTTTAGAGCAAGTATCAGAGGTGCACTCCACTTCATGCTAGGTATTTCATATCCAACAAGTGACAAAGAAGAGGACCTCTCTCTCAGTGGCATATTAAGATGATATTATCTTTTTGGCAGAGAACAAGCAATTCGTCGTTTCTTGCATTAAAGATTGGTTCTTTTGCTTGCATGAAAGCACAGCGTCAGGCTTGGCGACGGGGCAGAGTATGGGTTAATTAAGATGATTAGGACCATAAGGAATGATCGATGAAGGAGGTGGAAGAATCTGAATGACCACCAACCTTGGTGGCTAATAATTATATCTTAAATCTACGAGAGTGGCTACCATCTCTGTTCTGACATGTAAATGTTTGTATACAGAGGTGTGTAAGTCTGTGATGATGGTTACATGGCATTAATAGAATGCTTAACCGACTAGAAGATGTCTCCGAGACTTAAAATTTTTCTATTTGATCAAAAGAAGATGTCTGTTTACTTGCAGACAAGTCATGACGAAAATTTATGAGACAGCTTGTTAAGACAGGGTTTTGTCATGGACTAAGACCACATGCGTACAACAAAAAGAAAGGAGAATGGGACGGACATTGCAGACAGGATTTAACAAATAAGCCTAAGTAATGAGATGGCTTTAAGAAATTGTTATTGACAAGAAAAACGAAAAGTAATGATGTCATTATCAGCCCTGAATTAGCTATGCATAGATGCAATCCGGATATGAAACTTATTTTCCATTGGCCTTGGGCACTTGGTCTAACGGGTAGACCGATGTAAAGATCCAGAGAAGTCGTCAGTCTCGCAGAAAACCCTACCAGTCCTGCAGAATGCCTGTCAGTCTCGCAAAAACCTGCCAGTCCTGCTGAAAACCTGTCAGTCTCGTAGAAAACTCTGCCAGCCCTGCAGAAAACCTGTCAGTCCCGCAGAAAACCTGTCAGTCCCGGAGAGAAGCTGCCAGTTCCGCAGAAACCCTGTCACACCCAAGAAAACCTCACTGTCTATTAGGTGGCAGTCTCGCAGAATCACTGATTCACAAATAGTGAAAGTGTCCCAGAAAATTTGACAATCTTACGGGAAAGTTGGTAAAATTCCTGCAGAAAACTGCAGGAAAACATGTCTGGGAACATGTTGGAAAGTAGACAGGAGCAAAAAGGTGGTTCATTAATAGCCTATCAGATTTTGAGAGAGTGATCCACCACTACACATTGTGCAAAGCTCTTTTCTAGCAAGCTGTAATTAACCACGTAAGCAGACTATAAAATGTTGAGTGCAGAAGGAAAGGTTTTCATTGACGATCTGTAAATTCCGTTATACAAATATGTGTAGTAATTTTAGGCAGTTAATCTCCATTAAAGACCAGGTAACCGCAAGTATAAGGATGTCGAGCCTAGAGCAGTTTATCAGTGATTCTGGTATCTCTTTAACTGTATATCAATACCTATTAGCTAAAAAAACCAATAGCATGATTAGAATTTAAAATGATATGCTTTTGACTGCGGTTTTCAAGATTAAATTGACTGGGATGTAGGCTGTTAAGTTTTTGGTATTAGTTTTTCTGCGGCAGCTTAATAACTCTCAATTTATACTCAATTACAAATACATTGGAAGGCGATGAAGCAGGCATCAAAGATCAAGTTTTTCCAATACATCCCACATGCTTCTATCCATATTCTGTGTTTTGCATTCAGCATCAAACCAAATGCACCACACAAAAGGCATCTACCGTTTTTTGATTTTAAAGCGTTTCTTTGAATTAAACTCCTGAACCTACCCTAATTTCTGTCTAAGCTTATGGCCAGGCTACCTAAGACAGGCAGTATTGGCCTTGGCTAACTCTCACAAGCAAGGGTCGATTTGAGACAAAATGTGTGGATTTCACCTACATTATTAAAGATTTATCGCATTAATCAATAACTTAATTGACTGATTCACTTGAGTTGACCAAAACACACGACAGGTTCTCTAAATGCTTTTCCATATGAGTGGACTAGTTAGCGCCGATAATTGGAGGCAGCATCATCAAGACTACCATCATCCCCCACCCGCCCCCCGCCGCCACTGTTTAATCCAACTCTGCTTAAGAGATTTAAAAGGGTTTGGATTGGACTTATATTTTATGAGAGCTGTGGCATAACAGATTCTTTGGCAGCCGCGAAGGCTCTCAGCCCCATCTCCCTATCTCCGAGAGGATAGCAGTTGCACATGAAATTTGCGTCAATTTAAATTGCAATTCCTCAGGTGATTGTGGTAGATGCATGTAAGGAATATACAAAACAGCCAGCCTCTTGCTGACAGAGGGTTTTCAGATCTTGAAACTCGAGAGGTCGAGAAGACGTTGTGGTTAGTTCAATAATTCTCAGCTTTTCAGTTGATCAAAAAAATTGGAAGTTAATGGCAGATACTTAAAGTGCGATAGGGGGTCATCCCTAGATTTAGAATGTTACCATCTTGCGGTGTACAAATGGCCACTTTAGGGTAGTTTTCCTATCAAATGGATACTTATCAAAATTTTGACAGGGCAGAATGAGGGAAAAATTGCCACCACTCTGCGAGCTCAGAACATAGTATGATAAATAACGGCTAAAATGGCTAAAATGTTCTAAAATGGAAAAGAACAATATCTTTTCTTCACATAGAACAATCATAATAGATTACCCTCACTTACCAATTAATGCACTCGGTGCGAAGTTCCAATCTGTGAGCAGCAACGTGCCAGATAGAAAAGACTTGACTATCTATCCCACTCTTTCCATACGTGGCTAGAGGCTTTCAACAATCGCAAATGAATGATAGGATTTGGAAGCATTGGCTCTTTTATACGTGACCTATTTTGGACCGTGACCTGCCTTGAGGCAAAACACTAATGACAATGGATAATTCGACGCATTTGTCTGGCTAGAAAAGGACAGATGTAAATTATCACAAAATGATGTAACTTGGCAAATAGCAAAAGCCAGTGAACCAGGAATCATGATGATCGCAGAGGCTAAGGGTGGTTATTTCATCTGCCCAAATTTCTTGCAAAAAGGTCAAAACGTTTAATCGGGACTCCAAGGCGTTAGACTGAAAAATTAAACCTTTTTCAAATGTTGTCACAGCTCTTTAACAACTGAATTTCCGTCATTGGTTCCCAATTAAGGGCGTGTCCAGCGGCATCATTTCCGAAACTCCCATAATGTTTTTTAGTCAAGTTCTCCATTTCCAAAAAAACATATTTTTATGGTACTCGCTTCTTCTATGTGATGTTTTTGATCTTAAAACCCAGAGGCTTTTCCTATTGCACAGCTAAGCTTAAAGCAATCATCAGCAAAATTAATCATATCCTTGCTGTGGTTTCTTCAAGAAGATTAGCAAGGGATCACTCCAGCTTGAAAAATGATAAGGAAAACTGTATCCCTTAGCCCCTAGCATCCACCAGTTTGCCCAGACATTTTTCAATTTATTAGAGATAACTTAAGGTCAAGATTTTGTACCATAAAACAGCCAGCTTCCTGATTAGTTATTGCTCCTCCCTTGAATTAGGCGGTTCGGCAACCACAGCGGGTACTGATTAACCTCGGGCATTGTATCAACCACCCGTTGTAGATCAATATCACGACAAGGGTGTAAATTGAAGGGGAGGGGTGTGGATGGACGATTACTCAATCTACGAAAGTTCTTGCAGTCCAATCTGACAAGTGTATCTCAATGGCCAAGGGGTGTCATTTTGGAAAATTCGCAAATGACTTGACATAATCCCATTGAGCTGGAATTAACTTACCATAATTTGATAGTAATCATATCAATTTCATTGTCATCAAATGCTTAACAATATCATTCTTCAATGGCTTCCAAACAGCTTTCTGGGCCAATGATGTAGCACTTCAAGGCGGGCGCCTGCACAATTGTTGGAGCAATTTCCATCCCTGCATTGAGTATCCTTGAAAATAAAACGATGAATTATGGGTAATACATTTTTCTTTAAACGTATCAGTATCTTTCTGTCCGCATTTGACATTTTAAAATGAAATAGAACGTACTGATGGGATAACTATAAAGAAAACTAACATTTATCATGGAAGACATTTTTTCGTTAATATATCATTGATTCATTCATTCATTCATTTATCCTTAAAGTAGTGCAGTAATTCACTTATTCATTCAATCGTTTCAAACCTTATATTCTATGCATTCGATTGTTTAACTTGATTTATTTTTTGCTCATTGGATCGACTTTAATTTAATGTATTCATTCATTCTTACACTTGCTTGTTCCTTGATAAAACCCTTCATTTAGTCAGGCAATCATTCATTCAAATAACAGAATTCATAATCCAATCATACATTTATTGGTTTCTTCGTTCATTCATTCATTTCTTTAAATGGATGATCATTCACGAATCTTCTCATGTAGCATTGATTTATATGCACATTTTTGAAACGACACTACCATGTTCTTAAATTTGAAAGGAAACTTTAGCCAATTAATCTTAATTAGACGCTAAGAAGCCAGGAAATTGCTCAGCCCCAATCTTTCCAAGAGGATTGAAATAGTGACGTTAAATGGTTATGACAATTACAGCTTAAAATTGTAACATGTGTCTAAAACCACACCAGTGACGACACTCAAACGGTTAAGTCCTTATTTTCTGGTTAACAGGATTATAACCCTCTTTTATAGATGTGT
>OZ025193.1:8420642-8423142 GCA_964019065.1 Catostylus mosaicus | reverse complement strand
AAGAAAAAGGTATGGATTAACTAAAATTAGAGTATATAATCAGAGGCATATATTGTTAATCTTTCCGGTAAATTATTTTCTTTTTGAAATGTTCTATCAACATTGGTATTTGATTTGCATGCTGATAAAGAAGAAGGGGAGAATTTGGTCAATACTTTTCTATCAAATACACATTTCTAAACATTTAGGACTGCAACCTCGCTATAATGGTTCCCCTTCCTTTTAACATAGATATCAATTATTGCTGGTATACCCTCATCATACGTACCCCATACAACTTTTCTTTCTACTTCAAATATTGTTTCCATCCCCGCCTGTTTATGATCATTGACGTGACAATGCAAAAGCCATTTCCCTGGATTCACAGGCACCATTTCAAGGGTTGCGAAAATTCCAGGGAAAATGTCATAAACATCGTCAACATGCTTTGAATTGGTCCTCTGAAAACAAATGAAAAACAATTATAACTTTAATATCCATACGCTCAAGTGGTCAAAACACAACCTTCCCCATTTTAGCCTTGATGATTTTTATAGTCATATTTTGGAAAGTAAAACATACGGAAACCTTTTTGTAATGCATTGTAATACCTTCTACTGTAATATTTTGTATACTAGTATTACTTGTTATAGCAGGAGGTCTCCTTGCAACAGAAGGTGGGGGATATTTTGCTATTGTTTTTGTCTATTTTAAAGATTTTGCCTTTTGCTCTAGAGTATACTAGACGTCCTTGCATATAAAAGTTCTCTTTAAAGGGGGGCTAAGAATCCCGCAAAAATTGAGGGTTTTCACCCCTGTTTAGCAAGAAATACGTTTAAGGAATTCTCAGACAGCTCTAACCACTTACGTGATAGAAAGAGTTACCATGGAAATGTACAGTGTGAATGTCAACCTCGTTTCCAAATCCAATAAGATACCAGGCCACTTTATCACCAACTTGCATTTTGAATTGTCCTCCATAATTAGGCCCATTGCTGTAAATATATCCATTGATGGCGTGCATTTTGTTGCTTTCCTTGAAGTCACTGTTGGTTTTAACAACAGACTTTGGTTGCACCGCAAATTTGTTGATATTTTCATCCAAGTACCAACTCTCATTTTCATCAAGAACAGAAAAAAGGACAGCAAATTCATGATCAACATCTTTTCTTTTGCCATTTTCTAATGTCCCCTGTGCAAACAGAAACTATTGTTAAAAGTATTATTTAGTATTATTATTTAATATCCCTGTGTACGTATTTGGCCTCCAGAAATCAGTTTTGCCCTGCCCAATCATCATAAAAGAACATGCAATACTTACCTTGGCAGAATAATTTTTAGTACAGAACGATGTACTGAAACAACTCGAAAATTCATGAACAGAACTTTATTTCCGCTGTTACCCCTTTATGCATTTATGTATGCAACATTAGTTTATATTCGGTATAAAATTTATTAACTGTGACAGTATATTGAAATTTTTTATCATTTACTATCACCTTCCTGCAGGTAATGAGTGGACCAATGAGACCCGTGTTCGTATCTTTGACTGGATCTACAGATGAAAAGTAGGCCCAAGTTAAACATGGACTATCATTTGGACCAGGCGCAGCTCGTTTTGGCACAAACCAACGGTAAGTGTATGTTTTTCCAGGTGCAATTGCTCCTCCTTTGTGGTTGGTCGTGTCTTGGTATTTGGCTCCTTCGTTGTCTTTGCTGCAAGAAATAACACATGAATTAGTAGAGATAATTATGCCAAAGCGTCAAAATTCCATAAATGCACATGGTTATAAGTTTTAATAAGTTTTCAAGATGAAAGTTTAGTTTTCTTGAGTTCATCACAACTTCAGTCACAGTCACTCATATTACTTGTTATTAATCAATAAAAAAAATTAAGATCAACAAAATATTTTGCGCTTTTCTTCCATCTAAGTTGGTGTCGATCAAGCCCTAGCAATTTCTCTTAATTCAGGTGCAAAGAAAGTAACAACATCATCAATTTTAGAGCAATTTTTAGCGTTTATTTGTAGTTTTTTTTAATTAAAGTTTACAAAAAAAATGTAAATTTACCTGAAAAGCATCCCATGTGGATTTACGGAATAATTTCTGGTTGCCATATTTTTTGCAACAACAACAATCTCATCACCATCTTCTGCCATTATGAAAGGGCCTAAGATCCCCAAATGTTGCGTTCTTTTTGTGATAGGTTTCACTTGCCTAAATGTCTCATCCATGTATTCTATAAACATTGCTTTTTTATACACCTTTCCAATCGTCTTCTCTGATCGCTTTGTGAAAACGTTTGCACTATTTTAACAAAAAAAAATCAAGATTTAATCTCTTGCAATTGTCGAAGATGGGAGGGTATCTCTTTTCATTTTCTCAGCTATCTGCGTCAATCTTTTATTATATTATTAGTTAAGTTTCAATTTGAGTCATTCTAGAAAGTATTTTTCACTGTGACATTTTATAACCATCAGAGGTAGTTAGATATAGAAACAAGATTGTTGTAAAGGCAGCT
>OZ025193.1:8253142-8415642 GCA_964019065.1 Catostylus mosaicus | reverse complement strand
ATTGATTGATTGATTGATTGATTGATTGATTGATTGAATGATCGATTGATTGATTGATTGATTGATTGAATGATCGATTGATTCATTGATTAAGGTAACTCACTTGTATGCATATCAACCTCGCTTCCTAGAACTGAAAAATGCCATGCCACTTTATCACCATGACAAACTTCAAATGAATCCAAATTTCCATAAATTCTTCCATTGATTGCGTGTAGTAGATTGCTTTCTTTAAAATCTTCATCTTCCTTATTTATTTTCTTTGCCTCAATTCCGCTACTTTTTAAGTTTTCATCCAAGTACCAACTTTTATTTTCATCAACAACATTGAAAAGTAAATAGAACTCTTTTTGCACATCATTGCGAGATCCATCATCGTTCAGGATGCCACTTTTGCATGTCTCAATCATACCTGCAAATGCAAATGCATAAAATTCACGCTTAATAGATTGCTAAAGAGATGTGAAAGACAAATGGCCTCATTATTTTTACGAGTCTTGATGGATCTATTGATTGTTTGGTTAATTATTTATTTGGCTGCATGAAAGCATTGTTGATTGATTGATTGATTGATTGATTGATTGATTGATTGATTGATTGATTGATTGATTGAATAATTGATTATTTGATTAATTGCTTGGTCCTTTTAGACTTTTGCTGCTCATATCAAAAGATGAGGAACTGACCCTGTACTTTGAAAAGATGAGGCTTTGGACCATCTCAATAAAGGATACAAGAGGTATAACCCTCTTAATGCAATAATTTTAAATGCATAATTACAAAAGCCTTTAATGCCCCCTCAACCAGTTTCCTTGTGCCCCCAGCACCTATATCCAGAAATTACCTTTACATAACTCCTGACTTCCACTCTATCGAACCCGCCCACCACCCATCTTTTCACTACCTCAGACTTAATCTCCGCTTTTGATTCCTAAAAATACACCTCGGAAGAACTTAAAATATTCCGGATACTTTACTTACCGACCGGACCACTGCTCATATCCTTGGTCGGTTTAATGTGAGAATGGTAAAGCCAAGTTAGACAGTTGGGATCTCCATCGGTTGGCGTTCCTTCTTCCGTCACAATCCAAATATATTGCTGTACATCGCCCGGTGCAACTTCATCATCAGCCTTTGAACTACCGGATGAAGCATCCGCATAAAGAGCCCCTTCAGAGGCCTTGGAGTAGAAAACCGTATGCGGGTGCATCGTGTAACTGCGTTTTGCAAGATTCTGTGAAGATGAACAAAATTGCATTGGGAGCCTCTTTTCGCTGTACGTTTTTTGGATGTTTTCCTGATGTTTTAATTGATTAATCGATTGACTGATTGATTGATTGATTGATTGATTGATTGATTGGTTGTTTGATTGATTGATTGATTAATACCCTAAGCTAATCTAACCATAAAATTTAATAACAAAGATGAATAAAAAATTAAAGTAAAAGAAATTCTGGTTTGATGCCGTAAAAGAACTCTCTCACCCATTTATCCTCAAAAATCGTTTTAGTAAATTTTTTAAGGTAGCCACTGTGGCGGCAAAGAACATTTGATTCACAGTTACTGTAAAAATCTGGCCAACAACTGAACGTTATCTACAAATGAAAATTTCTGCATTTTATCGCCCTTCAGCATCTGGTAAATGGATGTGAAAAAACATGTTTTCCCATAATCAAACGGGCTTGAAAAGACAGAAAAAGGTGTGAACTGAAATGAGCGATTGATACCATCTGTCGCATTTCCCAATGACAATTTCGTTTTATCACCATGATGTTTGAGATAAATCTATTCTTGTGATGTTCTACCCTAACCGTTGCCTGATTTCTCTTCATTTTAGATAATATTTGATTCCATTTTCATAAGATGCTTTCATAGCAGATGATAGACAAACTTTAGATCATCCTTATAATCTATATATTCTGTTGTAAGGTAGCTAGCTAGAGTTGTGCTGCTGCTCCTCAGCCTAAAGAACTTCAAAAGAACAAGGGCAAGAAGTAGCAAAGACACTCGCTTCCCTGTCCTCATATTTCTATGTTTTGCTTTCCTGGATGTCTCTTACCTTGAAGTAGATATGAATAACATCACCACGCTGCCCTCTTAACACGGGTCCAAGTATTCCCATTGTTTTGTCATGTGGTTTCTCTTCTGTGAATGTAGAATTGGTAAATTCTCTATACACAGCCTTTTTGTAAACCTTTCCAATGCGATTTGATGTCTTCTTTGTGAATGTTGCTGCATCTCTACGAAGGATCAAAGTAAGTTTTGATTGTAGCGTTTCAGAGGAATCTTGTTAACTCACTTCAGTAGTTTTCCTCAGCTTTATCCGTTTTCTGATTGATATCCTGCCTGTTTTCAGGATTTTCACACAAGAATATTGATAGGTTGTACCAGAAAAGAGGGTGATTTCCAAGCGAACATGAGATTAAGAAGTAATATAAAAGGAAGAAGGGATCCTCTATCTCTCTTACCTAACCTCTTACCCCACCCTCACAAATCTATATATGAAGCAAAGAAGATGAAGTGTGATCGATTGCTTATTGCAGAACCCAATTTAAGGTAACGGTGCAGAAACAGAGCCAAGTGTAGCCTCATATAGGAAAGCCTTACTTTACATTAAAACAAAATTCAAACACAAAGTTACATTTTCGTAGCTAATTATCTCTTAATCATGGAATTTTCACAGCTTGCTGCTTGAATCAAATTCGAAAAATTTTACTTTACAATGTCGTTCGCAGCTGTTTTTGCTGCAACTCAACCAATTTGTTTAACTTTTTACTCCGATTGTCGCAATCAAGCTCTTGGTCACATATGATTCTGTCTTTTTTCTTTTTTTTCCTATGCTGCGTGTTCGCATATATCATTTTGAGCATCAAATATAAATATAATTGCTATATCTTTTTCGCATCATTCAACGATTTAGCCAGTCTTCTCGCTTATATCAGTTGTTTGATTTTCCTCCTTGTTTACATCAATCTCTTTTTACTCAACAGCTGCCCATAGCACTCCAATGTATTCAAGTGCTAAGTCCCTTACAGTGACGCTTTCCTTCTCCCAGCTAACTGCTTCAAGAAAAACCAAATTGATAGTCCAGAAATTTAAAAGTATCACAGCTGGATAGCTGCAATTGGAATCGCGCTTTTGCTGCAAAGGAAAGTTGTCTCACTCTGGCGACAAGTTTTCCCTTCAGAATAAGAAAACATTGAAATTTGAATCCAGACGGGGGTCTTGATAAAGTAGTTGTCGTTAGAGAAGATATTTTACTAACTTGTCCGACACATCTTTTTAGATTCACATGTTGAACAAAATGTTTTTGATTTCCTGTTTCAACCTTGGATTTGCGCATCAAGATCAATCCATAGCAACATCAAAATGAACATCAAGATGAATTAAAATGTCTCGCAAATGCCAATGAGAATCGATATTACATTGAGGATGCAATACCTACTTTTCTACAACCGTTTTTGACCAATTCGATGACTTTTCAAGGGATCTTTTGTTTTCATTATATTATATTACAAAAAGGACCTCTTGAACGTAAAATTAGCCAGCGGTTGTAAAACCATTTCAGAAGATTGATCTCTTGCACGAGCATTACATAACATAATTGCATTGAAATTTACTGTTTTAAAACTTCGTTTCATTTTCTCTTAAACTCATCTGATTTAGCAGATTCAAATGCTGGTATTAGAGATAAAACTCCACAAAAATTATGCTCCTTTCATTCTGTTAATTGCAGTTCTGCAACTTTCCTTTTCTCGATTGGAGGTAAATCATTTTGCAATGATGAACCCAGGTTTCGTAGGTATGTTAACCTTATTCTGGCCCTTATTTTGGCAGTAGTACAACGGAGTTGAGACGAGGCTTTTTAGATTGTTGAAAGGTGGTGTAAAGTAAGGTAGATAAATTTAGATAGAAAGTAAGGTTGTGGTGAGCTCTTTTAACAATCGTGTCAATAGCCTTACTAAGTTGTATTTGCTTTTTTATGGTTACCAAAAGCATTCGATATTTTCTTCTAATTTTCTTCAACTTCACTTGCAATGAAGCAAATGTGAACTCAAGAGTAAATTTGATTGAACTGAAATTAGAAAAAGTATCTACTCACGGATCGGTTTCCAGTTTGTTTCCGTTGATTTGGTTGACTCCACTTGGCGCGTAATCCCAAACTACTTCTATTACGGCTACGTGGTACGTACGGGTCTTTGCGGCCGACAAACCGACGAACCATATGAGCGTAAGCATTGCGGTGAGAAACCTGGTCATGCTTCTTTTTTAGGCTATCAATTTATAATCAGTTTACTTTTTGGCAGAGGAGAATTGCAGAGACTTGAATGTAAAGCGTAGGAAACGGCGTTGAATTGTGTTTTAGATCAGCATACAAGTGCTTGACATAAAAGCATTTAATTATTAATAGGCTTTTGACTCAATCTGCGCTAAACAGATTTGTCGCTTTTTGCCACTGGGTATCTTGTTTGCAATATTCTACCTTATGTTTGCCATGTCCGTTTAATTATCACACAAAAGTTGTCAACACATGCTTCCATTTTCTGGGTACAGTTTTATCAGTGCGTTATATAGTTCTCTGAATTGCTGTAGAGTGTGACCAAGCTTGATGTTTTTGTTATATTATGTAATACACGTGAAAGATAGGTTTTAAGCGATGAAATGCATTGCAATTCCTTATCATGTCTTGTATGTTATTGCATTGCATTGAATTGTTTGTATTTTTTAATGTATTGTATTGTATTGTATTGTATTGTATTGTATTGTATTGTATTGTATTGTATTGTATTGTATTGTATTGTTTTGTATTGTATTGTTTTGTATTGTATTGCATCGCATTGTTTTGTACTGTATTGTATTGTATTGTATTGTTTTGTATTGTATTGTTTTGTATTGTATTGTATTGTATTGTTTTGTATTGTATTGTATTGATTGTATTGTATTGTATTGTATTGTTTTGTATTGTATTGTATTGTATTTTATTGTATTGTAGTGTATTGTATTGTATTGTATTGTATTGTATTGTATTGTATCGTATTGTATTGTATTGTTTTGTATTGTATTGTATTGTTTTGTATTGTATTGTATTGTAGTGTATTGTATTGTATTGTATTGTATTGTATTGTATTGTATCGTATTGTATTGTTTTCTTTTGTATTGTATTGTATTGTATTGTATTGTATTGTATTGTATTGTATTGTATTGTAGTGTATTGTATTGTTTTGTTTTGTATTGTATTGTATTGTATTGTATTGTATTGTATTGTATTGTATTGTATTGTAGTGTATTGTATTGTATTGTATCGTATTGTTTTCTATTGTACTGTATGGTTTTTGTTTTGTTTTGTATTGTATTGCAATGTATTGTATTGTATTGCATCCTGTTGCATTGCATTGTATTATATTGTATTGTGTTGTATTATATTTTATTGCATAGTATTGCCAAGGGGGATAACCACCTAAGTCCGCTGAGTATAGCCCTCCGTTTTTACTTCCAATTTAATGATGCGAAAAGCTTCCGAAAATGCAGTTATTTCAAAACCCGGAAGCTTTTTAGGTGGGAGTGGGAGACCGCTTGAGCTTGGATTTACTTTGAATGAAAATACTTCCGATAAAATCAATGAATTGACTTCATTGCATATCTTTTAGACATCCATATGTAGCTCTTAGTATTAATTAAGTTATTTTATTTTCTTCTTGCTCTCTCACCACTCTAAATCTCAGCAGGGCAGATTCGTTTCGCCTTGGTTAGCTCTATCCCATTACAATGCTCCTTTTTGGATTTATGACAAACTCCAACGCAGGGTTGGTCGACAAAAATGAATGGCTGTGAATCTGTTATCCCAAGGGCATGGTTGTTTTTGGCTGATCTTCAAAAGACTGATTATAATGAAATCATATATTAAACTATACAATAAGTAATTATATTATCAAGTAGCACTAGCATGTTTGCTTTAATTAGATGGGTGTCAATGAATAAGGACATCTTTTCATTTCATAAAAACAAGCATGTCTCATTTGGCTACAATGACTGAAACAAAGGTATTATGCTTTATTGTCTCGCTTAAAGAACCCATCTGCTATCAGTTGGAACTGGGTTTTATGTAATAAAACACTAAATGTCTGGAAATGGTGATATCCTTTTCATGTGACTTTTCATGTCTTTGACCTTAAATTTGAATTGCGGTTTGGAGATGCCCTGGATTGAATAAATCTGTTATTTTTGTTGGTTAGATTAGTTCGAGCTAAGGCGTGAGCTGAGGAAGACGACGATGGCGACGTTGCAGTTCCTTTGCATCTTCCACTTTGCTTTATTTGCCATTTTGAATTCTGCAGTTGCAGTAACAAAGGAGTACTACATTGGTGCAGTTGATGTGATGTGGGACTATGCTCCGAGCGACATCAATCAGAAAACTGCGGTCAAACTAGATGACGATGAGTATGTCTGCCAATCTACATTGATTTTCATTCATCCTGTTTCTTTAAAAAGAGAATTTAATTATCTGGGGAAAACCTTGGGCTTTTATAGTTTGAAATTTGGATCCGTGATATTATGTGTTCCAGGCGAAAATGTCAAGAAATAGCATTGGGCATTTAAAGATGAATCAAGTAGTTATCTAAACACAAGAGGGAACTATTTGCCTTTTAATCGAAAGAAAATGGTCGAATGCAAGCTATATACACAAATTGTTATAATAATAGTAATAATAAAAATGCACTTATTAAGCGCTAAAATCTATAGACATATATTCTAAAGCGCTGACACTTAACGAAGTAAACAAATCAATTAAAGTGTTTATGCTTCAGCTGCTCACATTGTCAAGCAAACAGCGACCTATAACTTAGTACCTACATGACCTTTTATAATGAATCCTGGCTTCAATTTTAGCCTTATGTTTCTCATTGTTTCGGGTTATTTCAGTCTCAGATTGTTTTGTTTTTTATTTTTGCATTTGAATTTCATTAAGCATCAGATGTTGCAACTTCAGTTCTTTTGTTTCTGGTTTTTCAATTCTTGATTTAAACTTCAATCCCATCCTGTCTCCATTTTATGTTGCTCTTTTCTTTTGATCAATCAATTTCGATTTGCTTTGATTTCCAGGGATGCCTCAGTCTTTACCAAGAAATCGAAAGATCGAATCGGGAAAATCTACAAGAAGACAATTTACAGAGAATTCACAGATGGATCATTTGCACAACAAAAATTCCACCGTCAAGATCTGGGAATTCTTGGTCCAGTCATCAAAGGCGAAGTTGGCGATACAATCAAAATAACATTCAAGGTTGGTATACTAGAGCAGAGATGGTAGCACTGACGGCCTGAAATACTATCACCCCCTCCCCAGGTGGTTGGAAATGCCCCCTAAGGTCGGCCTTTTTTATGTCAATTACTTAATCAGCTATTTGAATAATTAAGCAAGTTTTTAGAAATGTTAGTCCTTGCACGTAACTGACATGCCCTTTTTTCTTTTTTGTGCCTTTCGTTCGATTGCACCGCTCCACATTCCAATCACTCCAGTTGATTTTCAGAGTAGGTTCATCGCTTATTAAGGCCCTGTTATGTACATAGTAAATTAGTTAGTAAATTATTTTACTTTTCACATTTTCTTTTAGAATATGGCAAAAAGAGGATTTACAATGCATCCACATGGTGTTAGCTATGAGAAATCGACTGAAGGGGCTATTTACGAGGATTATACGAAAGGAAAACAAAAAAAAGATGATAAAGTGCAACCGGGACAAACTCATGTTTACAAATGGAAACTAAACCCAGAGAACGGGCCTACTAGAGGTGACCAGGCTTGCATACCAACTGTCTATCATTCTCATATTATGGTTGCTAATGATATCAACACAGGTCTTATTGGTATGTTCGATTTTCAATAATTCATCATTTCTCTTTTTTCGAATTTCTAACTTTGCTGTCTTGTATTTTTTTTCTGTTTTGCAGCATTATTTCTGTCAGGTCTGGACAGTCTTTTGGCATACAAGCAAAGCAAACTAGTTTCAAGCATACAATTTAAGATGATAGTATAATTGTGGGCCAAGGGGGTCTTATTAATTTGCTTTTTAACCATGTAGCAGTTATTACCCCCTAATCCCAACAGAGGATAACGGGACACCTCCCCTCCCAAAATTTGAGAAACAACCTTTCCGAGTAAATGCCCTCTCCAGGACTGTCCATCTGTTTATTTGCCCCATCCTCTCCAAAAAGAAAGCGTTTATTACCTCTGGCCAGAACTTTGCAACTTACCTAAAATTGAAATTGAATTGTAAATTCTAAGGCAACCTAGATATCAATATTTTTGCAAGCTGTTGAAGGACTATGCATTCACCTTAATGTTATCCTCTGGTCTTTGACTAATTTTAAACCTAATGTAAAACTAATAACATGTATTTCAGGATTGATGCTGATTTGCAAAAAGGGGACATTCCATGAGGATGGAAACACACGAGTTGATGTTGACAAAGAAATGTTTCTCATGCAAAATGTTTTTGATGAAAACAAGAGCTGGTATTTAGATGAAAACCTAAAAATGAATGGAATTAATCCATCTAAAATAAATAAAGAAGACGAAGATTTCATGGAAAGCAATTTGATGCATGCAGTTAATGGAAGATTTTATGGGAATTTAGAAGGCCTTGATGTTTGTTATGGTAAGAAGGTGGCATGGTATCTGGGTGCCCTTGGAAACGAAGTTGACATGCATACAGGTAAAAAAACAATATTAATGAGAAAGAAGGGAGAATCTGTTCCTCGCCA
The DNA here is from genome assembly GCA_964019065.1 of Catostylus mosaicus. Classification (NCBI taxonomy): domain Eukaryota; kingdom Metazoa; phylum Cnidaria; class Scyphozoa; order Rhizostomeae; family Catostylidae; genus Catostylus; species Catostylus mosaicus. Next base: position 8,406,879 of record OZ025193.1, on the reverse strand, counting down.
TGTCAAGCATTACAGTTTGAAGATTGATCAATATGTATAAGGTTAATCGATATGTAATAATTAATTGATGGATGAAGATTAACTGATAGATTAAGATTGATAATTGTGAGGACTAATCGGTCGACTCAGATTAAACGAGATGCACAGATGAGTCAGTGTGTTAAGATAAATCGGTAGATTAACATAAATTGGAATGTAAGGGGAAAACAATGTGCAGCAGAATGAATGCTTTTCAAATCATATGTTGAATTCTTGCATTAAAACAAACGGATAATCTTCCTTTTTGTCATATGTTTGAAGGATACAGTGGAATCACCCTGCAAAAATCATCCCATAACATGAAAGATGCTCTTTTAACCTTGTCCTATCTAATTTTTGCCCTGCAAATAGATGACATTTCAATCTCTAGTGATAGGGGGCCCTACAGCCCTTAAGTAAAGCCCTATTGTATCATGGCTGCCATCTGAGTCTAATCGTTTAAATATATTTGCTTATAATTTTAGCTGCTTTCACTGGTCACATGGTTGAAATAGACCACCATAAAACAGATGTCACATCATTGTTTCCTGCAACAACAGCATCTGCTATGATGAAGCCTAAAAATCTTGGTCGTTGGTTGTTTTCATGTAAAGTTGCAGATCATTTGTCTGGAGGCATGTTTGCTTTCTATAACGTCAACAAATGCAAATTTAATGGCAAAATTGAACGACCGAAGTTGACAGGAAAGGCTAGAGAATATTTCATTGCAGCTGTGGAGGAGCCTTGGTCTTATGCCCCAACCAATGAGAACAAGTTCGATGGAGGATCACTATCTTATGGTGAAAGGTATTTCATCCTAAATTATGTTTCATTTAATAATTTTTAATTGATCCTAATCTGGTTAAATTTTAAGGCAGATTTTTGATGAGATAAGAGAGATAACATATTACAAGAAAGAAATATAGATTTTCCTTGCCTTGCATAGTGGAAATGGGACATTTTTGAACACCATATGAAGGTGTAGGTGATTAAGTAGTGATTTTAAATTGATTGATTGATTGATTGATTGATTGATTGATTGATTGATTGATTGAGTAATTGATTAATTGATTGATTGATTGATTGATTGATTGATTGATTGATTGATTGTTTGATTGGTTGATTTGCAGCTCCGGCACTTTCTTTGATAAAAGCTACAACAGAATTGGTGGTACATACATCAAAGCAATGTATGTTGAATACACTGATTCATCATTTACGACACGAAAAGCAAGAACTGCCGACGAAAAGCATCTTGGTTTCATGGGACCAGTAATAAAAGCTGAGGTTGGTGACGTCATCAGGGTCGTTTTTCAAAACAAGGTCAGTAATCTTTTTAATTTTGTCAGTTAAGTATGCACGTAGGTTGAAATGTCAACAAGATATGCTTCTGGTACATTTGTGATTTATTTCAAAGGAAGAATTAACTCCAATAATTAACCAACTATATTTTAACTAATTTTATCAAACCTTAACTGATCTCTTCAAATTCACAAAATGAAATACCTTCTATGTGAACTCAGGTAAAGTTGTTCTAAAACCCAGCCTATGTTTTATGTTATTTAGGCAAGTCGTGCTTATTCCATTCACCCACGTGGAGTGTGGTATGACAAATATAACGAGGGATATTTTTATGATGATGGCACCAAATCATCACAGAAATATGACGATGCCGTTTACCCTTATTCACAATTTACTTATGAATGGTTTGTGCCAGAAGAAATGTCTCCTACAGACCAAGATCCCCCATGTGTGGCAAGGTTGTATGAATCTACAGTTGATCCTGTTAAAGATATGTATTCAGGTAATATGTTTGAAAATATGAATATGGAAATAATGTGATAAGATAGTAGTATGAGTTGTAATAACAGTTTTTTACTAACTTCATCAATAGAGAACAGAAGTGACTGTCTAAGTGTCTGTGGGGGGGGGGGCAGAAGTGGTTGTCTAAGGGGGAGGGAACAGAAGTGGTTGTCTAAGGAGGAAGGAACAGAAGTGGCCGTCTAAGGGGGGCTAAGATCCTCTTTATCTTTCGTTAGGATTTAGGATCAATTCCTTTCCTCTTGCTTGGCTTAGTTTCTTAGTTTCTTAGTTCCTAGAGGTTAGCACATTTAAAATTCCCAGAGATAATTCTTAACGTTTATGTCTAATATAATGTTTTATGTAATAATGTTTTATTCACTGTCATCTTATGCTGAAACCGATGATTTCCAATTTGATACAGGTTTGATAGGCCCATTGGTTATATGCAAAAAAGGATCTTTGAAATCAAATGGCAATCCTATAGGATACGACGCTGAACGATATATCCTTATGGCTGTTATGGATGAGAACAAATCTTGGTATTTAGATGCTAATATGGCCAAGTATTGTCTTGCCGCAAACTGTTTTGATGTCGATAAAGGTATTAATCAGTACGCTAAAGTTTTTACTTAATTAAGACGCTTAAGTATCTAAGCTGCTAAGCTTGTTGAAAAGCAACCTGTTAATTCTATCATCTCTGGATGTGCCCAATAATTTAAGCAAGAATTGGTGATTTCTTACGGGGGGTAAAGCTGTCTTTCTATAATATCTTCCTTTTTCATATTTGTAAGGCTCTTTGCTCCATCATCATCGGGTTACGTACCCCCTTGAAATTTGGTGAAAGGCATTAGTTGTAAGCAAGTTTGAGAGTTGTATATTTGATTTTAAATAAACCACGCGTTTTGTATTCAAAATTGAACCACTAACCTCAATGATCTACAATTTATCTATGTCAAGGTGGAACATGTTTTTGACTCAAATTCGAGTACTGTAAGTAAAATAGACCAGCTAACAGTAAATATGTGTAAATGAGGAATTAAAATTTTACTATTTCTCTCTTCTAGAAAACGAAGCTTTTGTTGAAAGCAATAAAATGCATCAAATAAATGGAAGAATGTACGGTCAATTGAAAGGATTGGATTTCTGTCAGGGTGACAAAATATTATGGCACACTTTGGTTGTTGGAACTGAAACAGACATCCATGCAATTTATTTCCATGGAAACAGTTTTGAAATCGATGGAAATAATAAGGATTCATTGACACTTTTTCCGGGTAAAATAATATAAATTGTTTTGCAATCTTTTTTTCGAAATTGATGCTTCAAAATAAACATGCAAGAATGACAACAGGGCTTACTTATATTATTTAACTTGATTTCATTAAACTATCCACGCTTTTGCCAGAATTTGTTGAGAGTTGTTAGAAATTTATGTAGTGTTATTAGAACGTCTGAAATTTTGCATAGCTGATTAAAAAAAGAGAATGATTGCTCACGCCAAGGACTAATTTAATGAAATTTGGACATCTATTCAATGTTTGAGGCTATTTTCTTGGGTATTTATGAAGGATTCTTCAAAAGGGCCACAAATTTATGTTGATGCTAATTTATGTTGATGCTAATTTATGTTGATGCTAATTTATGTTGATGCTAATTTATGTTTATGTAACTCAAACTTGAGTTGATATATCGTATGCCAAAACAGGCCACGTCCAAGTTTTGCAGGGGCACTTTGGTAAGGGTGCCTCCTTGCCCCTTTCCTCTTCTTACACTAAAGCTATTCGTACAAATTTCTTTGCCTTTTTAAGGTGGTTCCGCTAGCTTCACCATGACGTCAGACAACGTTGGAAAATGGGCATTGGAATGCAAAGTAAATGACCATTACATGGCAGGAATGAAAGCGCATTATGAAGTGAAAGTGTGTGGGGCAAAGAAATCAATGGCTCCAAAGACAGGGATGACGAGGAAGTATTACATAGGAATTGTGGAAGTAGTATGGAATTATGCAACTAGCAGGAAAAATGTGATTACTGGAGATATACTAGATGTTACAGACAAGTACGTTTTGATGAGAGGATACTAGCTTATACTGAATTAGAAAATAATTGAATTAAGCTGTTGTCGTTGTAAGCCTTACAAGGATGCATTTAAGGACACAAATAGTGTTTCAATTTTAGGGGGCATAGATAGGAAGGCCCATTAAGTCCCAAAAGGGAGGCATTTCCTATCAGTTCTAAAATGGTATTTCTAAGAAAGGAAGCTTTTTCAGATGAGAAAAGAATTTGTCCCTTGAAATACAACAACACATTTTCCAACGTCATTAGTAAATCAAATGTTACTCATTGAAGTTCGATTTTTGTTTCAGTTCAAAAGTTTTTACAAAAAGAGGACCGAACAGAATTGGCAAATCGTATAAGAAAGTTGTCTACAGAGAGTTCAGAGATGAAAGTTTCACACGCATAAAATCACGAAGACAGGACGAAAAACATTTGGGTGTTTTAGGTCCAATAATACGAGCTGAAGAGGGCGATGAAATTGAAGTTGTATTGAAAAATATGGCAAGCAGGAAATATTCAATACATCCACATGGACTGCAGTATGAGTGAGTCAAAAAAATTCTTGAGTTTTGATTTTAGTTGGAAGAATTTGTTGTTAAAAGAGAAAATTATGAGCAAGAGGAAAAACATCCTCAATGCACAAAATATTTCCTTCATTATCATATGTTTCAAATATTTTCATTTTATGTTGAACTGATGCTGAACTTTCCCCTTGACAGTAAACGCAACGAAGGAGCTGTCTATGTAGATGGTACAAGGAAACCGGCAGATTCTAGTGTATCACCTGGAAAAATGAGAACATATAAATGGTTTGTGCCAAAACATTCAGCACCAGGACCGAAGGACAGTGCATGCATTACATGGTCATATTATTCGGCTGTTGATGTAATCAAGGACACAAACTCAGGCCTAATTGGACCACTTATAACGTGCAGAAAGGTAAGGATGACATGAAATGAGACATTTTGCAAAACCATGGTTCACGAGTTGTGCACACGTACAGAAGTTATAAGCAACTCAATCGCTCATTCCTTCATTTACTGATTATCTCATGTAATTAATCATTCATTCATTCATTCATTAATTCACTTATTTGTTCATTCACTCATTAACTCATTCAATCATTCATTTATTTCTTCATTCATTCACTTGCTCATTCCTTCATTCACTGATTAACTCATATGATTAGTCATTCATTCCTTCATTTATTCATTCATTCATTTATTTATTAACTCATTCATTCATTCATTTATTCATTCATTCATTCAATCATTTCTTCATTGATCTATTCACTTATCACTAATTACCAATGCCAATTGACCAACTATGACCAATAAATAATATTTCAGTTACCACATGATCAAGAACAGCAATTATTTCTGTTTAAGCAGTATTTTTTATTGATTTCTAGGGAACACTGAATCGCAAAGGGAAACGTGTTGATATTGACAAAGAATTTGCTTTGCTTTTTACTGTTCTTGATGAAAATGAAAGTTGGTATTTGAAAGATAATATTCAGAAATTCGCGTTGGATCCTTCCAGTGTGAGCGAAGAAGATGAGGATTTTAAAGAAAGTAATAAAATGCATGCAATTAATGGATTTTTATTTGGCAATGGGCCTAACAATGGCGATTATTTGCGAATGAAAACAGGAGACAAAGTTGCTTGGTATTTAATAGGTTTTGGAAACGAGGTTGATATCCACACTGTTCATTTTCATGCAAATGATTTTATCCACGTGAGTTTATGTTTCATGATATTAGTTTCAACATACAAATAGTTTAAATACTGTTGTTTAAGCTATGGCTTAGTCCCGTTTTAAAGAAGCTGCAGGATGAGCCCGAGGTTGAGCTAAGGCTGAGAACATATTTAGCCTCATCATCTTGTAAACAACTTGGAATTTCCAACATGGATGGGAACATTGCTTTTGCAGCTGTCCCTTAGGTGCCTGATTGATCGGTTTCAGAGAAGCAGCTTCTCCCAGAGGCTGACCAGGTTGAACTGTAGGCTGAGCCAGTTTTGCCTCATTCTGATGATTACTTGGGTATGCTGGGATACTATTGGTGCTTTCTGGGATGCAATTTGAAAAGTTCTTTAGTTCTTTACTTGTTGTTTGCCATCCTTGTTTGAAGGCAATTTTCTCTGCAATTTTCAAATCAGTAATTTTTGAGGTTTTGGCAGAGAAAGGTAATATTTGCAAGACAAATTCACCGACAGCCTCACCCCGTTAGACATGAAATGATGCTTAGATTAAAGATTGCTTCATTTGCTTCCAGTTCTACTTTTGAACATTTGATACAATTAATCAATATTTTTTACAATCAGCGAACGAACTCAAGACATCGTGACAACACTTACAACGTATTCCCAGGAGTCTTTGAAACGGTTGAGATGCAACCGAAACACAAAGGCACTTGGTTATTACACTGTCACGTGCATGATCATTTAGAGGGTGGCATGGAAACGAGGTACACTGTTTATGGAGATTATAAGGGTAAGTAACCTTTAGTGGAGTATCTATTCACATGATTGAAATATTTTTGAAATGGCTTCTGTCATGGAATAGTCTGACTTGCCATTAGTGAATGATTGAGCTTAAACCACCATTGCCATATCATTCATAAACATTCATGTTTATGGGCTCAATCCCTCAAGTTCCCGAGGAATATACGCGAAAGAAACAAAGTGTATGGGTTTCTACCTCATTTCGTATCTTGAAATTAAAATTGGGGCCGATTTCTAGAGCTAGAATTTTCTGACTGGATTGCGAGCTTGATCTCTAAAAATGCTCCTCCTTATCTCCACTTCTTCTCTTTTCCGTCAAGAGCAGAGAAGACTAGGAAAAGAATACGACATTGGAAAAGAACACGAAAAAATCTTACTTCTTTCTTCCTTCTGCTCGCTCTCCGCATTTATGCTTATGGATGACCTAAATACTGGCAAGTCATGTAGGGTGGGTTTCTCTCTTGAAAGGAACATAATCCATTAGATTCAATTTCCCCAAACATTACAATAATATCTTCTTGCTAAGAAATGACTGGTATTGTTACCGCATAGCAAATGATTTTTGCAAGGGAGAATCGTGGCCCCCTTCTCTAGCTATACTATTTCAGTTTTCTGAATGTTTTGGATTTATATTGTGGACTTTCATATTATTGAATATCTTCCGTTTTCTATCAGATTCATCATGTAAGGACAGATTCAAATTTTGCGCCAATAGAAAGAATAGTTGTTACAACAATTGGACTAAAAGAAACTGTCTCAAAACTTGCACCAACTGTGACAAAAATGCTATGAAAGCCGTTCAATGTGTGAATCAATTGAATTCGTGTGGTACATGGAAAATGTTGGGCTTCTGCAATACTGACAGCACTACTTATAAATACATGTTGAAGTGGTGTGCAAAAACCTGTAACAAAGAATGCCAGTAGCATGTATCAGCATGCCTCGTGACTGCCTGCCTTGTAACTGCACGGCATCAAAGACAATTGCAGCAATTGCACTGAGTTATGCTCATTGATTTATTAATGATTTGGTGATTAATGGAACAGTGTTTAGTTTTAGTTATTGATTCATTGATCATTGATTAGAAGTGATTGAGATGCTGTTTCAAGGAAACTTTGCAGTGATAAGTGATTTGATGATCAATGATTCAGAAATAGTGATTCTTTTATGATGTTTCTGATGGTAAACAATTCAATTATATTTGACGTAGTGAATAGAGACTCATTGTATCTTCAAAATTGTAACAGCTTGTAGAACAAAGCGTAGCTAATAAAGAAAATGTAATCTCATTTCACTGTTTTCATTGTTGAAACTCATTGAAACGGTAATCTGTTATTCAACTAAGACCACTTCAATTTCATCGAGGCCTAATTTGATGCCCGTACGAGTAAGTTTGGGTGGGCCCAGTTCATTTTGAGCCCGTTTGAATACATAGATCAGGCCTTGAAATAAGTGAATGGAAAATGGTGGGATTTTTACAACCAACACAGTGGCGACGCCAGCCTTCGCAAAATAGGGGTGTGAGATGATGATAAGGGGTCCGGTCACGCTTTTTTATTTTCGGGAAACGCCCTTTAAACTATGATACTGTTTAAGAAATGTTTAGAAATGTCAAATCTTTTTTGCGATCAATTTGGAAGGCAGTATGTGACATAGAAACGAAACTTAAAATGGGCCTTCCCCTACCCTAACTTTTTGACCAATCTATATTACCACATTTTCAGAGAAGTGGGGGGGGGAGGTAATTATCCCCTTGGCTCCGCCACTAAACCAATTTGAGGCATAATTGCATTTATATGTACAAAGGTTTGGTCAGTCAATGCAGATGCAGACTCTTGTGTGATCACAACTTATTAGTCAAACTCAACGTGAACAGTATCGTCAATCTGATCAGTGCAAGATTGAATCCTCTTTTTTACCCTCTTTTGCTACCATCCTTTGCTACCCTCTTTTGCTATCCTCTTTTGCTACCCTCCTTCGCTACCTTCTTTTGCTACCCTCTTTGGTACCCTCTTTTGTGCACGGAGTCTTGAAGCAGACCTTTGCTCTCTGAAGGAATCCTCTTTTTGTTTTTTATTATGAAAGCCATATATGTTTAGTGTCATTTCCAAATCTCCATACCGGAAGCGGATGTATAGGTGGGGGTAGTCACAAGGGCATCAGTTCCCCTCTGCATTTGGATATCCCCATCTTCCCTAAACTAAAAAACTACGAAATTTGTATTTCTACGAATCAGAAGTGGTTTAGATAAGATGAGTTTTAAATAAAATGAGAATATAACGTTGCAATATCTTACATAAGAAACCTCCAAGAATTTTATTTCATGGAACATTTTTATTATAAGGAGACAGATGACGGAAACATGAAAATAATTCACGATTTTGACACTTCAATCGTTTTGTTTCTTGCTTTGTCAAAGCTAAAGTTATAAGTCACACACAATTTTGATTTCAGACTCGCCATTCTAAACCTTGCGTTATCTTATCATAATGTTTCTTTTAAGATCAACGTAATATTCAATCGTTTCAGACGTGGTTTGTCTGAAAGCTGCTGAAAGCAAACCATGGTCGCGTTGAAGGAGCATATAGACACGGGGATTCCACCACAATAGAATTCCACATTGTTACAGACATCATTCTAAAAGAAACATCCAAGATGAATGTCCTATTACACTTTCTGTTCTTAATATTTGGTCTGTCTTTACAACAAATTGAAGCCAAAAATAGAATCTACTACATTGCAGCGGTTGATGTTGAATGGGATTATGCACCTTCTGGTCGAAATGCCAAAAACGGAGTTCTACTTGACAAAGATGGGTTAGTAAAATGATTATTTACATTTATGCATGAATTTAGAAGTTCTTGTGAGAAAATTAAGTTCAGCAAGATGAACCCTCATAATAATTTGCAGATTATGAGTTGTTTTGTTCTTTGAACAACAAGCAAAACATCTGAAATCTACCAAATCTGACAATGAGTGGAACTCGCTTTTTGGATCAAGTTTAACGAATTATTTTGTTATGTAGCCTAGTCGAAAGGTTATATAACAAAACATAAACATGAGCACCATTTGATGGATACTCTACGATGGAATGAGCGATTTTTGATGGGTTTTAACTTATGCAATAAAAATCACGACATAAGGACGTTATGCAATACACTGAAATGTCCGGGAATTCGCATACTTTGAGCCAAGTTGGTGCAAATACGCAATAAAAAGTAGAGATGTCAGTTTTTTTGGAAAACCAGCGGGAAGCAAATGTGGCAGGTGCTCTGAAACCAAACCTGAAGAATTGAATTTGTTTCTTTGGGTTTTACCGAATGAAATTCGTAAAATGAGGCTGGCTTCAGACAATTCGGGGAATAGAATAGTATTTACAACATTAAACGAGACTCTGTTGAAGTTCCCTTTTTAACAGGGGAATACGGTAAAATATGAAATCGGAGTTATGTAATCCAGCTGGCAGTAACTCCAGTAATGTGGTTGATGACGATGATTGTTTATGATAAAAGAGTCTGCCTATCAAATATCAACTGTCAAAGCAAATATAAGCATGCCATGTCATGTTTTGAATAGTTTGTTAAGAATTTAATGTTTCTTTTCATCTTCTGTTGACAGCTATACCTCATTAGCTGTACCGAATTAGATGATAGGTATTAACTTAGACGTGGTGCTAACAAAAGGTGCGGCACAATCATCCACAATCTTTCTAATTTTTAGCTTTGTGTGGCTGTAGAATATTTCAAAAAGAAAACAAATTATTTTTGCCCCTACCTAAACACAAAAAAAGAAAGAATGAAATCACCATTTACCTGAGAATATTTGTCCTTTAATGTTTTGTTTTACCTTGGAAGAAGACACACGTTTTGTAAATTATAAAACAGTCCCTTATAGAAAAACCCTCAAACGAAATGTGGATGTGGATATGGACATTTGCTCCAGGAACACAACCTTCTAAAAACAAACCGATTTCATCTGAAGACGTGTGGAATTTATACAACCGGACTTATTCTGAAATTATGCGTTATTGGTCATCACCAATTTACAGCAAATTTTGGCTGACGAAGGGTTTCTTTGGTAAATGCCTTCTGCCGAATTTCTATATTTTTCATTTACCCTTCCCCCACCATTTTGACACTAAATCAATTTTTAGTAAACAGTACACAATACAACTCAGAGAGCCCCCCCCCCCCCACCTCTGGTAATCCTGCCTATTTGAGTTGGGCTAGAACAACAAAACGTTTTGCCATCTAAATCTATTTCCTTTCGCTTTTAGCGTTTTTGGAAGGGGCCTTGGCGAGATAAGCCGATAGTTAACGTAGACCTGGGTCGGCAGCCATTCTAAGAAAGAAGAAAGATCTTACTTTGGCATTTAGCTCGTATTTTTATTACACAATTTGTCTGAACGTAGATCATTTTATGTCAACTCAGCAATTAATTCATGGCAACTCGCAAATCAAATACGGCTCACTGAAAAGAACTATAATTACATAAGGATGTATTTTTTGAACAAGGAGATCAAAGATGAAAAATAAAATGAAAAATCATCATCATCATCATCATCATCATCATCCATCATCATCATCATCATCATCATCATCATCATCATCATTAAATGGTTATATTGTTTCATTAGAGATGCTTCAGTATTTACAAAGCGTGGATCAAACCGCATTGGACGAGTATACAAGAAAACAATTTACCGAGAATACACTGATAGTACATTCAAGACACAAAAGGCACATAGAAAAGATCTTGGTATCCTTGGACCTGTGATAAGAGGAGAATTGGATGATACAATGACAATCTATTTCAAGGTTAGAGATATCATTTCATATTTTTACTTTACTTTTTCTTCATTGTATTCCATATTGCCAAAGCTATTCGTTAATACGACTACTCGTTAATTGCCCATGGTGATAAGAGACGAGAAGGTTATCCGTGCTGTGATTCGTTCCGCTTTATTCTGAGGCAAACCCTTCTTTTAAATCATTTTAAAGCACTCTATGGCACTCATTTTTCTCATTTTTTAGTGGAAACATTTTCTTTAAAAACATTGAATTTTATTTTCCCTGCAGAACATGGGAAGACGATCATATACTATGCATCCACACGGTGTGTTTTACAAGAAGTCATCCGAAGGTGCACATTATTTAGACAACACAAAGGGATCGATGAAAAGTGACGATGCAGTGAAACCAGGAGAGGTTCATAAATATGATTGGACGGTAAGAGAGGATGAAGTACCCCGTGAAGGAGATGAACCGTGTATTGCATGGGTTTACCATTCACATTATGAACCAAGCAGTGACATCAATACTGGTCTTGTAGGTAAGCTACCATTATGAATTAGCCCTTGAGACGCAGTGAGACTAGACTACAGCAAAGTGCACTTTTGCAACCCATTTGTAGATTAATAGCAATTAAGTAAAGTACATCCACTTTAACTTATCATTAAACTAGATCTTGATCTTGATCTAAAGTTTTACTTTACTTTGGCCCTTATTTTAACCTTTACTTTGAGCTTTACTTTGACCTTTACAGTGGCCCTTACTTTGCCCTTTACGATCACATTTACTTTGACCTCTACCATGACATTTACTATGTCCTCTACTATTACCTCTACTATGATTTTTACTATCACATTTACTATCACATCTACTATCACCTTAACTAGGACCCTTACTTTGCCCTTTACGATCAGATTTACTTGGACCTTAAGTATGATCTCTACCATGATCTCTACCATGAGCTCTACCATGACCTTAACTATGACCTCTACTATGACCTCTACTATGATTCTTACTATCACACTTACTATCACCTTTACTATGACCTCGCCCTTAGCAGCATTCACCATGATTCATATCTGAATGTTGCTGGTAATGCAATGAAGGAGTTTTGATACCATAGGAATGCTGCTTACTTGCAAAAAGGGAGCATTGGATGCCTCAAACAAACGTAAAGATGTTGCTAAAGAAATGTTCATGTTACTAAATGTTTTTGATGAAAACAAGAGTTGGCACCTTGATGAAAACATTAAAAACAGAACTGGGAAACCAAGTTCAGTTGTTAAAGATGACGATGCATTCAAAGAAAGCAATCTATTACACGGAATTAACGGTCTATTCTACGGAAACCTGGAAGGAATGGAAGTGTGTGTTGGCAGTAAAGTAGCTTGGCACTTAGCTGTACTTGGAAACGAGGTTGACATGCATACTGGTCAGTAACCCGGCTTAACATACCGGTGGTTATTTATGTTAAGTGTATTATCTATCTATAAAGGATGTTTAATGTAAAGTACTATAACCCTTGGTTAATTCGCTAGTGGATAGACCGAGACATATACTTCGACAGATTACTTACCCTTATTTGTTATGCATCTTGAACTTCCAATGCAGGCATAGTCAAAGGCGACAACTTTATCGTGAGTAATAATGCGGGGTTCATGTATTCTCCAAATGCAGAAGCATCTTGATTAAGTATAAGTATCATCCTGAAGGTTAATGAAGCGAACATTATCATGAAACAACACATCTTTATTTCATAATGATTTGTCATAAAATATGCTCACCCCGGTGACTTTTTAAACTTGAAGAAGACCCTGTTACAACCCTTTATTTAATTGTAAATTTTTCCTCTCGATTTATTTCAAGAATGCTTGATTATTGAGTAATTATTTCCTTCAAACAGGCGTATTTTCTGGCAATATGATCAAACTCGACAACCATCGAACCGATGCAGCATCGCTGTTTCCCGCTCACACAGCAACTGGTGTCATGGATGTCAAGCAGGCTGGTCGATGGATGTTTCTATGCTCAGTTGCTGATCATCTTTCTGGTGGTATGTTTGCATATTACAATGCTACGAAGTGTAGTGGAGTGAAGCCAAAAAGTCATCCGGCTACCGGTGGACAAGTGAGACAATATTACATAACTGCAGAAGAGGTCGAATGGGATTATGGGCCATCAGGAATGAATAAATATGATGGTGGGGCCTTGAATGTGTCAGGAAGGTTCGTTTTAATTTATTATTACTAAAAAAGTTTCATATGAGTTAAGAACATTGATTGAATTATTTAAGATTTAAAATTTGCTTAAGCTAATTTTGGCAAGCATGACAGATACAAGAAAATGCATAAAACGGTAGGAATGTGAGGCAAATGCGACCAGCTTATAACTATATATGTTAGAAGAATATTGTATTGTATATATTATATGTATTAAAACTTAATAACAGAACGCGATGGTTTAAGTTGTAACGTTCATTTTCCCTCTATTACCTAACAGTAGAATGTAACTGTATCACCATCATGTCATATACTCTAGGGCTTTGTTGATTAAATATTTTATCAGTCAGACAATCAATCAATCAATCAATTAATCAATCAAACAATTAATCAATTAATCAATTAATCAATCAAACAATTAATCAATCAATCAATTAATCAATCAAACAATTAATCAATCAATCAATCAATCATCAATCAATTAATCAATCAAACAATTAATCAATCAACCAATTAATCAATCAATCAATTAATCAATCAATCAATTAATTAATCAATTAATTAATCAATCAATCAATCAATCATCAATCAATCAAACAATCAATCAATTAATCAATCAATCATCAATCAATCAATAAATCAATCATCAATCAATTAATCAATCAATCTAACAATCAACCGATCAGAAATCAAACTAATTTTAGACACTGACAACGAATATTTAAATTCATATTCAACTTGTTTTGCGATCACAGTACATCGGCAACATTCTTCACAACATCTACGAATAGAATCGGTGGAAAATACATGAAAACGTTATATTTTGAATACACTGATGCAACATTTACAACGAAGAAAACTAGAAGCGCAAGTGAGACATACCTTGGGATACTTGGACCAATCATAAGGGCAGAAGTTGGCGATGAAATTCATGTTACATTCAAGAATTTGGTATGAGAATATTAAATGATCTTTTAAACAAATCTTCTTAAGCAAATTAATTATTGCTTATTTCTTTAAAGCTTAGGCTTCTTCAAATTCTTAGCTGATGAAGCACCACGCCAAGAAGCGTATCTTAAAATCTTTGGATTTGCTTCCATGAAATTATATCTATCCCCATAACAATGCATTGCTAGATGTCATTCGTGTAAATGTTTCATTGATGTTGTTAAATGATTATTTGGGATATAAAAAGTTATCATCGTCATTATATATATCTGATATAATATATCGTTATATATGTCAAGAATAAAAGTTACATCCGTAATGCTGTACGTTAATTTGTTTTGATATAATGAGACACCAAAAGGAGAAGTGGGCCGCTTACTTGTAATTGATGGTCTAAAGCCAACGTTATAATGTTGATGCTATTTTTTAAGGCAAGTCGAAAATATTCGATGCATCCACGTGGTGTTGTTTACAACAGCAGCAACCAAGGATTGCTATACAATGACAATACAAACATAAATGCAAGCTTTAGTGTTGCACCAAATGCAACTTACACATACAAATGGCTGGTGCCGGAATCAGTTGCTCCAACATCGAATGATTGGCCATGTGTTTCATTGTTATATACATCAGGTGTTGATCCAGTTAAAGATACATATTCAGGTGATCCACGTTTTACTTTTTCCATATCTTATTGTTCATATCATATATTACCTAATAAATTATTGGTAAGAAGCGTCCCCTCACCCTTTTTCTTTAATTTATAGACGTTATAGGCCACAAACATTACCCATGTATCAACTACAAATATGCACATTTCTGTTCATTATCATCAATATGTGTTTGCACAGTTGTAATTCTTAAATTTCTTGTCATAACCTTTCTTTTTCATTATTTATAGGCCTTCTTGGACCTCTTGTTATTTGTAAGAATGGCACACTCGGTGCCAATGGTCTTCCCAAGGGATACGATGCAGAGAAATTTGTTTTAATGGCAGTTATGGATGAGAACAAATCGTGGCTATTAGATACAAATATGAAGAAGTATTGTAAAACTGCAAAATGTAACGGTGTGAGCAAAGGTAATTCTCATATTTTATACGGAATTTTTGAAGTTTTTTCTTCAGAAGAATGAGTCGCAAACGTTTTGAGGGGAAACAAAAACAGAAAATAAGAAAGAACACCCCTGGCCTTATAGATTGGAACGCCGCTCCAATAGAAAAGAATTTATATAACACTCTCTCTAAAGTCTTTCTAAAGAATGACATTAATGCTAAATGTTTTTAAAATTAAAAAGCATTCAATGTAATGAAAGTGTTAGATGCTCTCTTTTCTATTTTGATATTGGGAACCAGCTCAAAATTTTGTTAAGATAGTAGAGCAAGTTGCCGACATTTTGAGAAACCAGTGAAAAAAGAGAGCCCTTTAAGAAACTGGAAGGGATTTGACATCAAATAAACATCTACGCATGCCCTTGCAAACAGCATATAATTCTTCTGCTCTTCATTTCATTTATTTCATGTTTATAGAAGATGAAGATTTCAAGGAAAGCAACAAAATGCATCAGGTGAATGGTTTTATGTACGGAAACATGGATGGCCTAAAAGTTTGCAAGGACAAAAAAGTATTATGGCATGCATTTGCAATTGGAACCGAGGTTGATATGCATGGTATTTACTTCCATGGCAATGCATTTAGCACAGATATTGAGATACATAAAGATTCTATAGCTCTTTTCCCAGGTAATGCTCCTAACTACATATTATAACTATTTTTCTTAATTGATTGTTGCTAGATGTCTTTACAACGTCCCAAATTCCAGCCAAGCTTAGTTATTTCCGACACGAGAGATGCAATAAATTATTGCAACCTATCGCTGCAAAATTTCCGAAATAGATATTAATGGTGGATGTAATAATCAAGAAATTGTTAAGGGTTGTCCAGAGTGCTTAAATTGTTCTAGGTTACCAATTCGTTCGCTAGGTTACCACACCCTCTTACCAGCCTCTTTCAACCCCCATTCAGCCCCCTTTCCATCTTAGTTTTTCTCTTGTTCCAAAACAGTTATTTCTTCATAGGTGAAGGAACAACATTCAGTATGCACCCGAATAACGAAGGGACCTGGGGTTTGGTATGCAGAGTGAATGATCATTACAATGCGGGAATGAAAGTTACTTACACAGTCGATAAATGTGGCTCTTCGAAGACAGACACAACTTCTGGTACAAAAAGGACATTTTATATTGGCATTATTGAGCGTGAATGGGATTATGCTGAAACAAACAAAAGTCTTTTGCATGGATTTGATTTGGATAAACATGCAAGGTTCGATGTTCTTTCTTCTTTTTGCTTCTATTCATCATCATAATCATCATCATTATTACGATCATCATCATCATCATCATCATCATCATCATCATCATCATCATCATCATCATCATTACCATCATCATCATCATCATCATCATCATCATCATCATTACCATCATCATCATCATCATTATCATCATCATCATCATCATCATCATCATCATCATCATCATTCTCATCATTATTATCATCATCATAGTCATCATCATCATCATCATCATCATCATCATCATCATCATCATCATTCTCATTCTCATCATTATTATCATCATCATAATCATCATCATAATCATCATCATCATCATCATCATCATCATCATCATCATCATCATCATCATCATCATCATCATCATCATCATCATCATCATCATCATCATCATCATCATCATCATCATCATCATCATCATCATCATCATCAAGAGCCCTGCCTATAGGCGTCCAAGACCTTGAGTCTTCATCTGTCTCTAATTCTACTCATAAATTCGTTTCCAAACCTGCTTTTACCCAAGCTGTCACATTGTCAAGTATTTTTCTCTTTGTCTACCTCTGTTTCCTTTTCCACTGATTCTTCCTGTGATTTCTCTGATGCAGTGTCAAATCAAAGTGCATTGTCTTTTTTCATAACATTCAACAACCGTCACTTCCCTTAACTAAAGGCAAGGGTGCACATTAATTTTGTTGATCTAAGGGATTGTCTAATGTGCATCCCTAATTAGAGACCATTTTA
This sequence comes from Catostylus mosaicus, assembly GCA_964019065.1. Classification (NCBI taxonomy): domain Eukaryota; kingdom Metazoa; phylum Cnidaria; class Scyphozoa; order Rhizostomeae; family Catostylidae; genus Catostylus; species Catostylus mosaicus. The sequence continues at coordinate 8,389,443 of OZ025193.1, read as the reverse complement.
TTGTCATTTTGTAAATATTATGGTCTTACTTTTAATGTATTAATGTATGAAAAGAGCTTATTGTTAGACTGATTCCTATCATAAAATCTTCCAATCGCTGGTGCCCTGGTTTTCAAGTGAGTGAAATTTTGACTTAAAAATTGAAAAGGCCTTTTTCCACAATTAATAACGTTTATCTGTTCTGTCTTGGTGACATTGAGCTGTGTAAAAACAGACAAACGACTATTTTCATTAATTTATGATTTTATTTCTTTTATCAGTTCTATGGTGTTCACAAAGCGATCCTCAACTAGAATCGGTAAGGTTTACAAAAAAGCAATGTATAGAGAATACACTGATTCCACATTTACGAAAATGAAAGAAAGATCAGGTGAAATGAAGCATCTTGGAATTATGGGCCCCATAATACGAGCAGAGGAAGATGACCAAATTGAAATTGTCTTAAAAAACATGGCCACAAGAGATTATTCAATCCAACCCCATGGAGTATCATACAGGTGAACTGAATTTATTATTTTTTGATTAAGTTGTCCCCAAAAAATGGGGTTAGGGGCGATCAAATACGGTGATTAACCTACGGTTGAAAAAAAGAAAATAAAAGATAAAAAATTTAGTTTATATTAAAGAAATAAAATTTTAAAATTTCTTGACGGACAGTCTACTTACTTATTACAAAAAAAACAAAGGAACTAAAGAGATTCGTTAAGGTATTAACGTTAGAAGTAAAATGCTGAAGATAACGGTTTGTTTCAGATGTGAAATATTTTTATACTTTAGCAGCTGAGAGACTTTTATTGTGGCAAATCAAAACATGCATAAATACTTGTTATATTTGTTAAGTTAACATGCATGAACATTCCTCTTTAGCAAAGAATATGAAGGTTCAGTTTACATGGATCAAAATACAAAGAAGGGAAAGTTTGTTGGTCCAGGAAAAACGACCACTTATCGATGGTTTGTTCCAAGAAGATCTGCACCAGGTATTCAGGACAGTGCTTGTATCACGTGGTCGTACTTTTCTGCCGTTGATTCTGTCAAGGATACCAATTCTGGGTTACTTGGCCCATTGATTACATGTAGAAAGGTATTTCACTGCTTTCTTTATAAAGCTATAAAGGATAGTCATCTCCATCTTAATTTGTACATATATGAAGCTATCTATGTTCACGTTTTTTTTCATAGCAAGCATCGCAAACATAGAAAACATAGCAAACATAGCAAACATAGCAAACATAGCAAGCATAGCAAACATAGCAAGCACAGGAAAGATAGCAGGCATTGACAAGATAGCAAAAATAGCCAACATAGCAGAGAAAGGAAACATAGCACTCTTCATCTTTAAACTTACATCACCAAACCATTTAGCTAAACAATTTCATAAAAAGGTTCTCATTGTCATTGTAATTTTATTGTCAAAATAAAATATGCAAACATATTTTATCCATTTTTAATACCTTAACCAATGTTTATGATATTTGTTCCACATAACTGCTGATTTAAAGATATGGCCTACACTTTCTTTTGGTTTTTAATAGGGAACGTTGGATGCAAATGGAAAGAGAAAAGATGTTGATAAAGAATTTGCCTTGCTTTTTACTGTTCTCGATGAAAATGAAAGCTGGTACTTGGATGAAAACATAAAAAAGTATACTGATCCAAGCAAAGTTATGAAGACAGACGATGGCTTTAAGGAAAGCAATAAGATGCATGGAATCAACGGATATCTGTATGGAAATGGGCCTAAAAATGGAAACCATATTCAAATGAAGGTAAAGCAAAAAGTGGCCTGGTACCTACTAGGTATTGGAAACGAGGTTGATGTCCACACTGTCCATTTCCATGCCAACACGTTTCTTCACGTGAGTAACTCCATTGTTTGAAATATCGAGAACTATCCTACACAGACTTTCTCAAAAGAACGATTGCCTAATTATTTGTTTGTTTATTTATTTTTTATGTATTTCTTTATGTATTTATTTTTTTATGTATCTATTTATTTATTTATTTACTAGTGTGTTTTACTTTCTTTAGAGGACGACAACAGCCCATGTTGATGATGTATACGATGTATTTCCTGGTGTTTTTGAAACTTTGGAAATGGTCCCAACCAATCCTGGAACGTGGTTATTGCACTGTCATGTTCATGACCACTTGGAAGGAGGAATGGAGACCAGATACACAGTTTTAACAGAGTCAAAGAGTAAGTTTTTCATAAATTTTAATGTTCGAACCCTCCTCTAAGACGGAAATTTGGAGGCTGGGGTCCCAAGTGTTAGAATTTTGATAGAATGCAATAGGTTTGTCGACGTCACGCGTTCTGTGCCTAAAATTTAGCTTCTTCTTGAACTTTTCCCGCCATTTAAAAATGATTTTTATTTTCTGCTCTTATAAAATTAATTTATTTCCATCTAATTTGTTATTTTTTTTATTGCAGCAAAAGCAAGCGGTACAAGCATCAAATCATCAAAGATCTATCTTGCATTTATAATTTTGTCCGTTATCTTTTATCTTCAGAAACACTAGTAAAAAACACTGGACGTTGTTTGATGTTTCGATTGGATTTGTTAAATGGAGGTTCAAGTGATCAAAGTAGATTTAGACATTTCCTTGGAGTGTTGTAGAGGTTGACATATTATTGTAGAAACACAATTTGCTAGGTCAAACTACGGACCTCGTTGGGATACTCGGCCCACTTTTTATGATAGGATCTTCGTAAGATGGCAATTGATATAAATTATTCTTAGCCAGATTATCTTCTTGGGTAAATAAGCTTTCTTTGCAAGTCTGGAAATGACGGTGTTTCCCCCTGCAACAAAATTTAATATTGAAGAATACCTACAACTGCAATTCAATATTCTTGCGAGGATACCATCCGCTATCTTGATTCTAGATTGACTAAAAATATCTTTGAGCCATTTTTATCTTATACGTGTTTCTAGTTTAATAACAACCCTATAATTGCTGTTAAAGGAAATCAAGTTTTGTTTATCAGAGCACAAAATATATCATAGATGTAGTAACGCAGATATTTATAAATATCAGTATTATGTTTTTATGTTATTATGATGATTATACATGGAGTGTTACGAATATATGGTGTTGTTTCACTTTGTTCTAAATATTCTGTGAAAAATAAATTTATGATGGGAATTATGCACGGGCTACCAACGAGAAGAAAAACTCTTTATGAATTTCATACATTTCATTGTTATTAATGCTTACGAATTACCCCTGCCTCCACTTTGGGGCGTTTTAATTTTGTTTTTGTGTCATTCGGGATTCGAGTGTGTAAGCAGAAAAGATGGGGCCTTGCGAAAGAGGAAATGCGAGAATCTAAAATATTTTAATTTCATGTTACTTATAATTGCCTCTGTAAAAATCAGCCACATATTTTCATAGTTCATCCCCATTTTACTTAACTAAATGCAATGTCGTAAGGCAGAATTTGGCTCTACATGACATGTTTCCCTATCGGTGCGTGGCAATCATTGAAAGAGAAGCCTTTACCAGGGTATCCCATTTAACCCTCTTTGCAATGCCCCTTTCCCCTTTCAGACCTGAGACTGAGACGATGGAGGAGGCCAGCAACTACGAAGCAGAGGCTGCCGTCGAAGTGAGGCTAGGATCAAGGCCTATCTTCTGTTTCCCAAATGGCCATGTGATGTTTTGACTGCTCTATTTTACAAGGTTAATGAGGTATGTGTTCTTAGAGACAACTCAGCAAGGCTCTATCTTAAAGGCAATTTATTATGCAGCTCAATTTTGCTACTTGAATCGTTTCGGTGCTAATACAGGGCCTCTTCATATCGTGCACTCTCTCTTTTCTAGCTATGCCTTGATGGTTTTCGGTACTTTTATTGGAGCTCTCGCCCTTTTAACAAAAGCAAAAGGAGCATGCCAGAGAAGCATAATCGCGACCGAATTATGCTCATACAAAGTCCTGTTAATTCACTGGAAATGTTTAGTTTCAGAAATTGTATTCATTTGACATAAACAAACATTTGTAACTTTGTAACTGAGCCTGCATGCCTGCAAACGTAGAAAGTTTTATGCCGATGGAATTTCTTCTGCAGTATGGTCATTACTTTGATGATAAATTATGAACCTGCAACTAAAATTCCACTTTATTCTGATAGATTTGGTGATTAAATTGGCCTCTTATAATAAACATCCAAAAGTTGATAGCTGAAAATTGGTTGCTTAAGTTGGTGTAGAAATTGCATTTAAAAATGGCTGTTGATGGAGCAAATATGCAAATGTTAGCTGAATTAGAAGTTGAAATGATGACAGATATGTACAGTAGGCAAGTTTTGTAATTGTTTGCTTGATACTTCTATGAGTGGAATTACCAAATGTTTTGTAATTGTTAGAAGTGTAAGGATAACACTTATATGTGAATGAAGACTCTATGAAAGACTACATAAACGGCAGGCAAATTAATAGACAAGTACTTAAAAGTAGTGATTTAATAGTTGAATGAATAAATGAATGAACAAATAATTAATTTAATGAATGATTGAATGAATGCGTGAATGACTGAATAAATCAAGGAAAAGATGAATAAATTAATCAGTGGATGAATAAACAACTAGCATATGATTGAATAAACATGTAATTAAATGAATGAATGCATGAATGAATGCATGAATGAATGAATAAATGAATGAATTAATGAATTTATGAAATAGCAAATATGTGGTATGAATGTATTTAAAAGGATATAAAGAGTTGGACTTAAAATCTTGAAAGATTTATGCTGATGATAATTAATCAATATTGTTGTTTATTAACTTTCTGTTTTTCACAGGTTAACAAATGCATGTCAAAAGAAATGCATTTCTAGCAAATTCAAGGAAGCAGAATTATCAAAAGGAGAATCTGTTTGTTTGGATAGATGTGTAGCAAAATATCTTGAAATTCATGAAAGGGTTGGAAAGAAATTAACAGCAATGTCAATGCAAGATGAACAAATGATGCAGAAAATGCAACAACAACAATAGTAAACATTTAGTCTAATATGTTTTAATTATATGTGATTGTTTGTTAAATTTTTCTACGTTTCACTCTGTATTCAACTGTATTGTCTCCATATAACTCAAGAAATATGAAGTTCTCTAAATTTTTGTAGCATGGAAGATCTTTTTCTAAAATCAAATACAAAATGTGAATTCTTCAATGGCAAGCCCATCAAAAAACAAATGTTTTGAAAGTCATTTTGTTTTTGATTTGATTCAAGGGAAGGGCATTATTTCATTGATAAGACATGTAGTCATATGCATAGTCCTATAAGTTTGCTTCTAGTATTTCAGAATTCACCTGATATTTAGAGTTCCCTTCCGGAATCATCTAATTGGGTTCAATTTTTAAAATTTTCGACTGGATTGAAATAATAATTATCAATAGGCTCGATTCCTTGTAATGTTACGGAAACAAAAGTAATAATAAAAACAGGAATTATGAAATAGAAAAAGAGCAGAAATTATTGAGAATGAATGCCTGATACCCTTGAGCGAGAGTTGAGCGTAATTTTCACTACAATAGCATTTTCTCAGAAACATTCGATCTTTCCGTTTTTTTTTATGATGTGACATTTTGTTAAATTTCAAAGCAAAGATAATGTAATTGTCAAACAATCTATTTCTGACTTCAAATTTTGTTTGATTTCAATTTCTGAGTAAATGTTAGCAAATATTCTCTGTTATCGGTGCATCTAATACAATTGCTATGGCGTAACATTGAAGGATTACAACCATCAATCTTCAATTTGTTTTTCCAAATTTGACGTTTGATTTTCTAACGAACGGGGAAAATGTGGCGTTCGACAAATCAAATTCTGACGTTAGAATTCCAATGATTGGTATGCAATGGAATTTAAGCAGAAATCCAGTGGTGGGTTCTACTTACCTGCTTAAAGTGCTCTACAGTTGAGTACGACGCTTTTTTGGCGAATTGAAATCATCTCCAACCAACTAAAGAAGAATCGACAATTTGCAAAAATTGTCTCAAACGCAACTAAATTTAAAATCGTCATGGCTTCATTTGCTAATTTTGCATCGAAACGTGTTTTCAAATTGGTGACCGCCTCATTGACAGCTGGTACTATTTCTGCTTACGGACTGGCACAGTTTGGAATATTTCCTCAAAGTGACTGCGATGCAGGGAAGAGGGCGTACAGGATCCACCCTCCTATGAATGATTATCCAGACCTTCGAAAGCATAACAATTGTTTGGCCAACCATCTTACGCCAAGCATTTACTCTGAACTGCGTGATAAGGTACTTTTATATCTGAATTTTAGTTAGTCACATAAATTCATCATTGTAAGCTTTCCCCAAACCTTTTTTGCAAATTTTAGCGGCCATAGGACCGTTGTACCACGTTGTAACTTATTTAACAGAAGCAAGAACTTGTAGATGCTTCTTCTACGTCTTAATCCGAGGGGGACTCCTCTAAGACTTTTAATGGTACTAGGAGATCAATATTAGGATCTTAAAATTTTGCTACTTTATAAGTTTACTGGTAAGACTAATTTAACAGAATTGAAGCTCCGTTCCCAAGGGCATTAAATTTGCAAAGAACGGATCTTGTATACATGCTATTAAGTTGTACTTCCAGCTTAGGCTCATCTAATTTCCTTCTGTAATATTGCGATATGTTTTGAAATAAATCTTTGGATCAGCAAATCATCATTACTTGTTTGACAAAAAGATCAATTTCAATTACAGTGCACTTCATCAGGGTTTACATTAGACCAGGCAATCCAAACCGGGGTAGACAACCCTGGTCATCCATTCATTAGCACTGTTGGAGTCGTTGCCGGAGATGAAGAGTCTTACGAAATGTTTGCGGATTTGTTTGATCCAATCATTCAAGAGAGACATAATGGGTACAGAAAAAGTGACAAACACAAGACAGATCTCGATGCAGGAAAGATCAAAGGTGGAATTTTTGATGAAAATTATGTTCTGTCAACAAGATGCCGAACTGGACGTTCTATTCGAAGTCTGAGCTTGCCACCTCATTGCACGAGGGCAGAAAGAAGAGAAGTTGAAAGAATTGTTAAAAATGCATTAAATAACCTTTCAGGTATGCAAATAAAGCATTTGTTTTAGTCAAAATAGATTAAATCATGTAACATCACATTGTTATGAATTGTATAAAATACTTTATGTTACGCTACAATGCACAACTATGAATTGCATTACCTTGCATCACATCACATTACATTGTATTACATTACATTACATTACTTTACATTTCATTACATCACATTGAATAACATTAAATTAGATTACATTACATAGCATTACATCACATTACATTGTATTACATTTCATTACATTATATTACGCTACATTACATCACATTAAATTATATTACACTACATTGTATTATATTACACTATATTATATCACATTAAATAACATCAAATTAGATTACATTACATAGCATTACATTACATAACATTATATTACATTACATTAGATTGCATTAAAATGAAATATAAATGATTCTATGACCAGGTGATTTGAAAGGTAAGTATTATCCTTTGGATGGAATGACGGATGAGGAGCAAAATCAACTGATTGAGGACCATTTCCTTTTCGACAAGCCCGTCTCTCCTTTGTTGACATGTGCTGGCATGGCACGTGATTGGCCCGATGCACGTGGTATATGGCACAACAATAAAAAGAACTTCTTGGTATGGGTGAATGAAGAAGACCACACACGTGTGATCTCGATGCAAAAGGGTGGAAATATGAGGGAGGTGTTTCAACGATTTTGCAGAGGATTGAAAGAAGTTGAGAGACACATCAAAGCTGAGGGAGAAGGTTTTATGTGGAATGATCATCTTGGTTATGTTTTAACTTGTCCATCAAATCTTGGCACTGGATTGAGAGCTGGTGTGCATATCAGATTACCAAATTTATCAAAGGTATTTATTTATTCTTTGATTCTTTGATGTTTATTAAACCTTGTGATATTTGATTATCTCTGATATATTTCATATGGTTTGATGTTTTCTACCGTCTCGATATTTGATGATTATGTAGGGGTTCTAAAATTTCTTGAAATAGTGTAGTTGATGTGAACTTCGAAGAATAAAACTAATAAGAATAAGACTAGTTTTCAATGTGGTACATTTTTCTTTTTGTTTCTTCAGCATCAAAAATTTGATAAATTGCTTGAACATCTAAGGTTGCAAAAGAGAGGCACTGGTAGGTGACTTTATTATTTTGTGTATTGTGTCATAACCTGTAACGTGAGTAGAAATTTGCTAGTAAATGAAGTCAATAACAGTGTAGGCTTTGAAAAAGAAACAATGAGATTTGCATCAAGTATTAAGGATCTAAAAGTATTTTGTCTACCTTTTTTGGCAGACGAACTATTTTTGAAATTGCGATGCACTTTGCTTTCTTTCGATATCAGGGCTGCAAATGATTCTCTATGCAAGTCCTACTTTGGAGTTTTGTAAGAAGGCCGTGTCTTACTTCATAACTTTTAATTTGATGTGCCAGCAGCCACGACATTTTTTTAGAAATGCTTTTCCAAATTCTTGTCTCTCCTTAAGTCATTGTTTTTTCATTGAAGGTGGTGTTGATACCGCCGCTGTTGGCTCAACATATGATATTTCAAACCTCGACAGACTTGGCTTCTCAGAGGTTCGTCTAAATTTCCTTTCACCTTTTGTAAAATAAGAACTTTTGTATTTTGAGAAATAATTTCAATACCTTTTCACTTTTTGACAACCAACAATTTTGCTTTTTTTATTTTTTTCATCATACATCCATTTTACTTTTCCGTAGTTTTTTTCTCAATTTCAGCTTTATTTTTCCTCTTAATTAAATTCCAAATTTGTCTCTTTGTTGTTCAGTGCGAACTTTTGGTTCTTCCCAATTAAGCCCCCCCCTTTATTGTAGCAATTTTTCTTCTCTTCGCTTCTAATTTCAAATTTCTTTATTTTAGGTTGCATTGGTTCAAAAAGTCATTGATGGTGTTAATTTTTTGATATCATTGGAAAAGAATTTAGAAAATGGTACAAATATTGAAAAATTTCTCCCAAAAGAAATAAAGTAACTAACATCAAAATCTTGAATCAAACAATTATGGAATATTATATATGGCAAATGAATTCATGAAATATAATCATGTTGATAAAATAATAAAAAAATGTGGGTTTTAACGGCTATTAGATAACTAATTTAAATAAATAAAAATGTTTGATTTCAATTCAAAGAATAACTTTGATAGCACTGACTAGCAAGTTTGGATTGTGTCTTTTCTTGAAAGATTTTGTGAATTTATGCTGTTTTTAGAAATAAATCATCGTGCAACAATAGCTATCGTTGCATGAAATAAACGGTAATGATAAGATCATCATCATCATCATATTATCAAACTATATCGAGTGCAAATGTAATCAAGGAAATAAGTTAGCAAACAAGCAATTATTCAGGTGGGAATGCAACCTGTTAACAAATCAAGCAAGCCAAGCTGTGAAGCGAGTGAGCAAGTTTGAAGGCAAGGAGATGAACGTATGGATAGGTTAAGCAAAAAAGTAAGTCATAAAGTAAGTGAGAAAGCAAGCAAGCAAGAAAACACCCGTATAGATAACTTAAGCAAGCGTGAAGGCAAGAAAGGAGAAATGCTGCAAACAGGCAAACATAGACAACAAACAAGCGAGCAAGCGAGCTAGTAAACGTGCAGGCAAACAAGGTGACAACGACTAAGTAAAGAGAGCAGTTAGCAGCAACGGTTTCCTTTTAAATATTCAACAATGCATTTGTATCACCATAGTTCATTCCCTCTGTGGTTTTTATATACAGTTCTTTGAAGCCTTGCCTCGATGAACATCGATTTTATGTGACATCTAATAGCAAGCCATGTTAAGGTTAACCTTAAACATAAACAAAGGTTAGTTTGTTAAGAAAGCTCTCCACCGTTTTGTTATTTGCATCAAAAGTATGACGAAGCAAAGGCGAGACTAACTGTGTCTGACGTTATTTATTCATTTTACATTGATATTTATATCGAGCAGAGACGGCTATTACCTGTTGTTGCATGAAAACAAAACGGGTTTCCATTCAAAGTTTGTGTTTTTCGCATTGAATTTTATGAAATGACAAGCTGATTCTTTTGATGTTTCATGAAAGTTTAATTGGTCAACCTGCGTTTGAATTGAATGCAGATATTTCTGCAGTGCTTGAGCAATGCCTTTGCTGTAGCTTATATACATCGAAAGGCCAGCCGTGTTTCAACTTCAATTGCAAGACGCTAGAGGTTGTGCAGAAAACTTGGCTTTTTCTGTTCAATTTATTCGAAACTTGTGAATAATACTTCCAGGTAATTTTATAAACCTATACCTACCCTAAGTTTACAACCTTTTTTTAATTTAATTTTAATTTTAATTTATTTTGATAAGGAATTATTCGTCCTTAATTAACAGCTGGCGTAATCTCCAAGGCCTAATTTATATACTTTCAACAAGTTCTTTCATTTACAGTCAAAACTAGTCGGATACTGTTTGTAAGAACGTTTAGAAGGCCTGATATTGTTCAATTTTGGAAGTGGCAAACTTTCACACTTTGTATTTTAGCACAATAACCATGTTTACGTCAACTAAGTGACCAATCTGTCCATTCTGCTTCCATTTTCACGAAGTCTTTCTCTCTTTCTCCTACGTAAATTTCATGTATATTGCAAAAATCCCGCAAAGATGGCAATGCCTTGTTACCCTCCAACTGTAGAGGCAAGATATAATTTGGATGATACAGTATACTGCAAGTGAACACCAGAAAGTCAGCAAATCGACTAAGATCTTTTTTCTAGAAATATAACCAATCTTCAGTTTATTTGGTCCTAGCACCCCCTTCAAAGCTTTAAATGCTTGCTAATGAGTCTGCAAAATTTGATTGACCATTTTTCTTCATGAGAAATATTAATTTAGTTAGTCTTAAATGAATTCATAATAATTAATGCCTTTAAAGTATTTCTTTTACTCCTTTTTCAGATTGCCTTTTCCGACAATTTTGTGACAATTTTGTAAGCAATGTGAACCAAAGCTTCAAGATGAGCCTACGTCTAACCGATTTCGGAACATTTGATGAAGTGAATTGCGTCTCTTATTTTACTTTCACGATCAGCCGATTCTCAGAATTGAAAGAAAACAAAATTTCCCGAGCATTCAGACATGCAGGACACATTTGGAAGTTGCAAGTCAGAAAAGTAAATGACAATTTAGGGTTGTTTTTGAGATGGTATAGCACAAAGATTGGTCTTGAATCACATGTGAGATGTTATTGCAAAACTGGGATCCAGTTTGTTGTTATCAATCATTTTGATAATGCAAAAACAGTTCTCGAAGGGAACCTGCTGGAAGATGATGTTTACGACCGACCTGGCTCTGGTATTGGCTACGGAGAAGTCGTTGAACTTAGATACTTAGATAACATCCCTGGATTCCTTATCAGCAACACACTGGTTGTACAGGTAAAGCTCAAAATAAAGTCGACAACTTTTGTTGATAAATTACAAATCAAGACAAGACCTGATAGGATTTTTGTTCGAGGGTTGAATTTTCTGTTTCATGGCTCAGAATGGTGTTTGCTTCTTTTTCCAAACGGAGAATACGATGAAGATGGAAGCGAGGAAGATGATGGCAAAGAAGACAAAGATGGAGATGGAGAAACTAAGATTAAAAAAGCATTTGACAGTAACAAATCGACGCTTTATTTGTCAAGAGAATCAGCCAAGAACAAAAACACAGCATTACGTCATCACGTTCGCTTTTTGCTTTTCGTTGTGGGTGGACCGTGCTTTGAAATCATTCAGAATTTCCATGAGAAACAATCTTCAGTTTTTGGAACTGGGTACCTGATGAGTGCAAAAGCGCTGCAGGAATTAGGTAAAAGTGGAGTAGTGAGGGTAGGGGTAACTTTCCTAGATGTTACACCATATTTTAACTTTGGTTATGATTTTCATGATGACAGTTTTGAAGGCATCAATTTTACAGACCAGAGAGATATTCCGTGGCTGTTGAAAATTTCTGGTGAGGAAAAAGAGAATACAGATTTGTCATGTATGATGAAGCTAGATCCAAAATCAAAATGCAAACTTATCAAGGCGTTGGCAACAAAGGATAAAAAATTGAAGGCGGTTTGGCATATGAAAATAATTAATTTTAAAGATGCAGAAATGAGTTTAGATGTTTGGTCGGAGCAAAGTGGCCATGATGAATATGGCGTATTTCAATCACCATGTGAAGAACATTCAGTTGTGTTGCCAATAAGAACAAGCCAGGTAAAGTTTTGTTTCATTTAATTTTATTTTATAGGTCTCATACAATTTATTTATGGGTTAATTAAGAAATTTTATTCATGATTGCTCTACAATTATTTTTAAATAGAAAGAAAACAATATTAAGAATAGCTAAATTTATTTTTTATGATGCCTCAACATTATCTTGCATCTCTTTCATTCTGTGTTTGAATTTATTAATCAAATTTTCATATCAAATATAGTCATATCAAATTTAGATATTTTTCGTTCATTTCTCGGCATTTCTGCATTTCACCTGTGCATCATCTGATCTTTCATACTTTGAGAAGTGTTTTACAAAAAAATCTCATTTCAATATGCAAAGTTCTATTCCCGCTTCACAATGTAAATATAAAGTTTTGCAATCCCAAACAATAATATATAACTCTGTAAAAATGATTCTCGCTCGTAAGGAAATCCTCAAAACTTTTCTTTTTTTTTATTTTATCTACAAGATGATCATATCTGATAAATTTGTATCCTTTATTTTAAAGGTAAAGAACAATGATAGTCCTTATCTAGATGATGATGGACAAGCTTGCGTGCAAATATCCGTCTTGAATACCAATTTCATTTCCAATGTGGATGGGGTTGGTATGAAAATCGACGAAGTTGCTGACATTGCTCGTTTTCACAAAAACGAAACGCTTGAAGCAAAAAGGGATTATGAGATCAGGGAACAGATATGGTAAGAGATTTTCCAAATTTTACAACGCAGAATTAATTTACCAGCTTTTGAATTTTTTTGTTGTCAGAGATTTTAAAAATAAGCATGGTATATTTGTAACCTAATTTTGTATTACTTTTTGACAGGCAGCTGAGTATATCAAGTTTAGAGGATGAGAAAAATAACATATTAAACACAAGTCGAGAAGAACTAGAGAAACAAGATCACGAATTGAAGGAAAAAGAATTCATTATAAACTCATTACAAGAAAAATTGAACTCAGTTGAAGGTTATGTACAAAGTCTGGAAAGTAATTCATTGGAGGTAAAAATTTCTAATTTCATGAGTTTGACAGACAAAACTCTATTGTCCAGTTCTGTCTTCAGCATCTTTAGAACCTATTTTAAATAAAAGCATGGAAAGTAAAGGAGAATAAGTATGATTTTTGCATCCTTGACCTTTATTTTTTCATCAGCCCCTCTCTCTAATAAGCTCCTTCTCTCGCCCCCTTTGGAATTTCTAAAATTAAGTTAGCCCCCATCGAGGCTTAGCTTTTACGATAATTTTATTTTCATTTTCCATCAAATCTAATATTGTCCTTTTCATCCTTGAAGGATATTGATAAATTCAATAAAACCAGCATTTCAAAATTAATTAAAAATTCACTGCCTGATGCAAGTACAATGAAAGAAATGGATTACATTTTTGGATTCATCGAAGAAAAGCTGAAGGTTTGTTACTAAGAAAACAAAATCAGCATTTTATTTGTTTTCTTTGCTAAATTTGCCTTTCGAATAAACTTATATTCATTTGAGGTGAATTAAATTCTTTCATTTTTACTTATTTATTCAATTTCCGATGTTTTTATTGGTTTCAAAACATGAACTTTATAATCATGAAAATTAATATAAATGTTACCCTTATCTCTCTAATCGATTGCCTTTTTTGTATCGAAGAAATCATCAAGTGACATTGCTTCAGTTGTTTCTGCTGGTTCATACGGAGAGGGAACATTAATAAAAGATGAATTTGAACTTGATCTTGTCGTTTTTATTAAAGGTCTGTCCATGAAGTTTCAATTAAACTATTTAATACATAAACTCAAGCATTACACTTTCAAATTTTGATGTGCATAATAATTATTTATAACCTTTCTTTAATTCAACATTTAGATGGATTTCTCAGTTTTCAGCTCATTAATGTTCGTTTTATTGTAAATCTTACGTGTGGTTCAAACTTTTTCAAGCATTTTCCAGCTCATTTTTTATCATTTTGACATTAGGTGATCTGGAAGTTTCGATGAAAAGTGGAAACCTCAGCAACTGCTTGGAATTTATTCAGAAAACTTTGGAATCATCTGAAAACACGAAATCCAAGTTTGTTGATTTTACGATGACACCAATATCATTAAAATGCAAATATGGAAAAATAAATGTTGAAATTTCTCCAACGAAAAATTGGATTGAAAGTGGATATGATGTGATTTATGAGGCCTCGACTGGTCTTACTAAAGATTCTCTTAAATGGTAAATCTTAATATTCCACTTTCATGATTTAAATATCCTTCCTACATTCAATCTTTCATTTATTTTCGATCTACTATATCATCAGTATTTGCTTTGATTTACAAGCAATTGTGCAAAAAATTTTGCAGAAAAACTTTGCCGTTGTTGTAATTTATTTAATTACGATTTAAAAAATTGCATTTTATTACGCTAAGTCTTGCTGGCAGTTATATAAATTAATAAAAATATAGCATACCATACTACATGATATTAATATAACAAGTAAAGATTTATACAAATTTCCGAAACTTCTTAGCAAAGTACAAAAATGCAATTATTGTAAGTGTTAGCCTTCTTTGTAAAGCTGTCTTCAATGAAAATTTGTTTCAATTCAGTTTTATAACTGCAACATCCCAACGAAGATCTTCATTTGTTCGAAATCAAGATGAGCAGGTTGGTTGATGGAATTTAAAAAGACTATTTACTTTTAGTTCTAAATACCTGATTTTGTTTTGGTTAAAAGACCTTCCCATGATCCTTTTGCCAATGTTATTTTTACGATCTACGGTTCTTTTTCATTTTATCCAGTTGCTCAAGCATTTCTTTCTTTCTTCTACAATTCATTCATTCATTTATCATTCATTCATTCATTATACATTCAGTTCTTTCTTCTTTCCTGAAAAACTCAGTATTCATTTATTACTTCATTAATTGATTGATGCATTTATTCTTTCCATTATTTATTCATTTATTCATAACTTTATAACTTTATCAATATTCTTTAAATTACAGTGCAGAGATCTGATCCGAATATTAAAAACATGGAAAAATGATGTAAAATGGAACAAGGCACAAAACTGTCCTTCCTCTTATCTATTATCACTTCTTACAATACATTCCTACCAAATCATCAAATTGTAAGTAGTTTTCTTGTTTTCCTTTCTTATAACACCGTGTTCAAATTTTCTGACGCCAAACGAACAGATCGATGTAATAAGAGCAGCATTTCGAAAAGAATTAAGGTTTGGAAATCGAGGGGCTATTTAAAGAAAAATGATTTATTTGATATTGTGTGTTTGGTCTGCAAAAGTTCAATGCAGAGCTCTTGTTTCTTCTCTCTGATCTCGAATGTCTTTTCAAAAATATCATTGTCCATTGGACTATTCCCTTTGATCGATGTCTTGCCAACTACTCAAACCAACTGAAGATTTTTTCAATCATTTTCAATGTATATTTCAAATCCTGAACATCCTCAAACAACCGTTCCTCTTACTGCAAACTCTCGAACAACAAATGATGTGCTACTTCTATTTTAGAACAAAAGCCTACAAAACACCTTCATTTTGCAAAGAGGTTTTAAACGAAGTGGCAATCATATCACATGAAGGAGATCTCAGGTACTTTTGCTCAACTTGTTTTTCCTAATCCATTCATTTTATTCAATGGCATTTTTAGCAGGTTTACATTTTTTATTTTCTTTCGACAGGATCGAATGGGATGAATTTTACAAATTGGATGAATACGAAATCGATATCACGAATTTGCCAATAATTCGAGATCCAGCTCTACCCTCTTATAACGTTGCTGATTCAGAATTTGAGGATTGGACGCAGTTCAAAGAAGAAATTTCAGTATGGTTAGCATCACTCTGCCCATAAGTACATAACAGTAGATTGAAAATAGCATTCGGTTTTGACGCTGGTTGCAGTTCAGTAGAATTTTGCCCAAACTACGGTACAAATATCTACAAGATGCTCAAAATCCTGACAAGATTTAGTTTTATTTAATTAAATACAAGATTTGATTAACGTAATTACCCCCATTCTCTATATCTAAGAATCCTTTACCAACTTTGAATATTTTTTATCCAATATACTGTATAGATGAAAAATATTTGCTCAAGTCAAAATTCAAAGCGTCACTTAGTCCAACAGAATTCCCCTTTTAAAAAGAAAAGGGGTTCCCCCTCTAAGTATCGATGACTCATGAATGTTTCGTTTTTGCAAATGTCAATAATTACCTTTTTCGAGTTAGGGGGTCGAAACTTTCTATCCGCTCGCCCCCAAATGCACCATTTTATATTATGTCTAACTAGACACGAATTTTGGTCATTTTGCCATGTCAAATCTCTTGCAACAGGAGCAAAATGGCTGACATTTTGAAATGAATCGGAGAATATCTTGTTTGCAAGGTCTTGAAATTTAAATTGTCTTTCTATTTTTGTTTAATCTCAAAAAAAGTTGCTGTCAGTTTCAAATCAAATGGTCATTCACCTGTTATCTAGTGGTTTGGCACCTCGCTATAAGAATATGAAGTATTGAAGTTTTGCTTTCTTTGGTTTCATTTTAATTAATGTCTGAATCATCTCTAAAGCCAGGTACCTACCACAATTATAAAGGGGTCTTGACGTTGTTCTTTGGTTCATAACAGAGTGCCCCAAAGGACTTTTAATAAAATACTCGTAAATAACATGTTCGTGAGCACTTTTTTGCATAGAAACAGAGAGATAAAAGTGGCAACAATTGACTCAATGAACCAGCGAATGAACGATTAAGTGATTGAGTGAATGTTTGATTGATTGGTTGGTTGATTGATTGATCGATTGAGCGAGTGATTGATCGGATGAATCAGCCACTGTGCTGTTTGGAAATAATCGCTGTCTTTTTGAGCAGCTGGCGTGATGATTATCTTTGTAAGCACCACTTGACAAATTGACCATCACTAAAGCACCACTTGAACAACATTTGAAACCTCAAAACGTTTTGAAGATGTGCTTAGCAACAAAAGTTAAAAAGATTTTACCCTTTCTCCAGCCAGAAGTTGAACTAGGAAATAGAAAACTCAAAATATAGAAAACAGGTTGTGTCATGGCAAGGATCATACTTCTTTAGAGGAGAGGGTACAGGGAGTCAGACCCACTTGATTAATTGATTGATCGATTTAATGATTGAACTGATTGAAAAAGAAATGGATTTATGTACTTCTTGCTGCAAATCATGCTTCAACCATATTGCATATTGCAGGGGCTATCTTGTCCTTTTCAGAACACCTAATTCACATGAATTTGCAATTTCTAATGTTTTACGTTTCCCCCCCCCTCCCAACAAATTGTTGTGTTTGCCTAACAGATTCACATGTTCCGATCCTTTGACGTCATCCCTGGATCCACACAGTTGAAATCGTATTTATCTCATTAAGTTTTGTTGCCATGCTAGAAGTGCAAAGGAATTCCCCCCAAATTACATCAACTGCTCACGTGAGGTTAATTAAAGATCCACTCAAATTATTTTTAGAACAATATCATTTTTTGACGGGGGTCGCTAGAGCATATCAACAAGAAAAGACATGAATAAAAAAATCCAGCATAAGCAATAAAGAAATATGTCTTTATGAACTCTGGATGCTTTAGATGCAAGTTAAAATCCCAAAGTCAAGTTTTAAATATGATGATTGAAAAGCATGAACAATTTTTAGACAAAAAGTGATTGATATAGAGGTGCCCTGACCCCCGTCGTTTCAAGTAGAACTGTTGACTGCGAAGGAGCAATGTCAGCACTTGCACAAAAATAACATGGAGGTTAGACGTGGATCATTTATGAAAAATAAAAACTAATTAAACGCTGTTTCAAATAGATTATTACATGTATCATAGTGTAAAATAAAGGATTGCTAATCAAGTATTTTTTCAAGTTTCAATCAAGTTTTTCTCTCGTTGGTGTTTATGAAGAAATGCACGCTTCCTTGCGGTTGTTCATTTGAACTCGACCTGAACTTACCCGGTTAAACTTAATCAAGTTTCATCAAAATCCAAGAAGACCGAGACAGAGCTAATCATTACGCAACCAGTGGAAAAACAAGAAGAATAAATATGTAAGTTGGTGAATCTTTATTTTCTCCCGTTTAGTACCTAAAAAAAATTGCTTGTTTTATCAAATGTTTGCACTTTCTGCCCAGTACTTTTTATAAACAAACAATTGCAATCACCAAGGATGTGGCTTTCAACTTTGCTACGCTTTAATATCAAATATCTGTTCCCAAAAAACTCCCAGAATTAGCTTTATTTTTCAACCAGCAAAATGTGCACGGAATTTATTTTAATTTTATTATCTATGAAACTTCATGCGCAATACAAAAAAACTTTGAAATTTGAATGCGATCACTAAACTGAAGATTGAATTTCCTGTAAATTCATTTTTACATCTGAAAACCATATGATATTCTCACAAGGATTTAGTATTCGTCAGAAAGAAGTAAAAGTTTGTATGCTTTATCAAATTGCTTTCATTCTAGCTCAAATTATTGCACACATAACTGCAGAAATGAAATTATTTCAGAATGGTCAAAGGCAGTGATCTACTCTTCAGAACATTTATAACCAATAATATTGCATTTTTGCACTTTTTCCTCAACAACAAACACAGTAGTTTGTTTTTGCATAATTTTCTGTATTTTGTAGTCTATTTTAGCCCAATGTTAAACATTGTTCTTTTTTACATCCTAGTTTAGAGCATTTACATAAAATACAGTTATTTTCTCTACCTTCCATGCAAATATGATCCATCTACCCCCTCTTTTTCCCCACAGTTATGATCACATTTGCCCCTCTGCTGCAATCTTCTAACTTCTCACCTTGCTTCAAAATGCCCCTTTCAAGTGAAGCCAAGGGTTTCCCCCAGTTTGGCATCATATTGTTAATATACCTGCAAATGCCAGGTGCAGTCCCTTGATAGTAACTCATGACAACACAATAGAGTGCCAACATGTGTTTCTTATTCAAAGGGGAAAACTTGTGCAAACAGAAAGCTTAACCCATTCGTGAAGTGAAATGTCAAAGAAACCCTGATCTGCAAAACTTTTAAAAATCCCTCAATGTAGAAAAAATCAAACAAAAACATAAATATCAAGGTATTGGAACACAATTTGAATATTATGGAAAGTCTAAAAATGTTTAAGGTGTTTAGTTCAGAACTTTTTGATTTGCAGTTGTTGAAGAAAAGGATTGGTTGGTCTTTTTCACATCGAAATGAATAGAGATTGTCAGATACGAGATATTCATGCAGCTTGGGGTTCACTATCTGTTGAAAATGTGGATATGAGATCACCAATGGAACTTTATGTATTGGAACATCAACTGGAAGTTTGTTCTTTTCCAAAACATGCCATAAAAGAATTCACACATTCATTGATTAAAGTAGCCTTCTTGCCTGGCTCAAGGTTGGTTATTTTTATTTCTATTTGAAAGATTTTTTATGTCATTCCAAGACATTTCATCATATGTATTTTGTATCAAACCATTAAAATATGTGTACCCTCAGGGGAGTTGTTTTTTAAAGATGCGAAAACCCGTGTGGCTATTTTTACTCTCTATTATTTTGTTAGAAATTTGCACCAGCTTTGTATGGTTTCAATTGACATCATCATGTGGTTTGCAAAAATTGTTCTGTTGAAATGAGAGGCTAATTTTGCAATTAGATTAAATGATAACTTAGATTGATACACAAAAAACATGTCACTGTATGTCGAAAACATGGTAATAATTGATTAAGTATTTATATTCTTTTAATCATTGAATAAATCTGCTATAAATTGGAAAAACATGTGATTGGATAAGTGCCAAGAAAGTTAGTAAGTAAACACACCTTATCTGCCCGGTAAAGACAAAGAAAGAAAAATTGCGAAATTGAGGGTCACTTTGGAGTGTGCTGAAATCCTAGGAAGTGTAGCCTCCTGACAACTGATTACACCCATCTTTACAGCACAGGCCCAAGGCTTAAGGGGGCTAGGAGGGGCTTAGCCCTCCAAACAGAATGATGAAACAAAAGATATTATAGAAAAACAGCAGATTTTGTCAGGGCCGCCGTGAGGTTTTCAAAAATTTTTTGGTATTAGTTGATGAGGCCCCTTGGAGCCTGAGGCCCTGGGGCAAACTGCCCCCTCTGCCCCTCCCTCTCGGCGGCCCTGGATTTTGTAATAGTTTAGGTATACTTTGTTATTTGTGATAAATTGGAATATTACAAAACTTAGTAATATTTTGTAATATATTTAGAATTTATCCCCCCCCCCCAAAAAAATGTTATCTTGCCTTGGGCTTGTCACAGCATGGCCGTTTGACTTTTGCCGTACATTTTTTGTACCATTGTAAATTTTACCATTCCCTTTATTTTTGTGATTTCAAAACAATTTTTGTGATGTTAAATGATGATGGTTGTGATGGTAATAGATGCAGCACGAACATAGCATGATTTGAGTTGCATGGAAGTAAAGGGCATACCTCTTGAAAGTGAAGTACCTACTGGGGAGACTTGTTGGGGGTTTAATTGGGAGACTTGTTGCATCCAAGATGTCCGCCCTTTTTCAAATTAAAGTCTAATTTACTTTGGATTGCAGTTTTTTTTTCTCCATAATTTATTGTAACCAACCCATCCCCCCCCCCCCCCACCTATGAGAACAGTCTATTCTTTACATATCCACAGCTATTAATTCCCAGTCATTGCTAAGGTCACGTTTCATGGCCTTTCTATGCAAACACGATACTGTTTCAGCTTGCATCGCTTGGTATGTAACGTTACGTAAACATAACAACACAACCCCCGTCACACCTCCTCGGGTAAGCGCTTTCTAATCTCCTGCTCCCATTGACCATTCGTTTCGATGCCCTTTTGTTATGTTCCTAATTTCAAGCATTGTATCATAAACATGGCGTTTCCCATTGAATAATTTAGATGTGGTTTGAGAAGTAAGTATCATTCCACTACAACTTATTTGCTTGAATGCCTGCCAATTTATTCAACCGCAGACATTTTAATAACTTTTATGCGGGTTGAAACGAGATGAAAAGAGAATATTAGCAAGCAACCGTCGTACCTTTTTCATCAAATTCGATTAATAAATAATTTCTAGTTGTTTTTAATCAATAAATTTTTCATTCCTTAATTTTGCATTGCAGCCCAGAGTTTTTCAGCTTCACAGAAACATCGGAAGACTACACTGTTATTGTCACAAGGGAACATTTTAAAGGTATTATGGGAATAAAGTGTTCAAGGTTTATTTAGACAACAATATAATACAGGGTCTTTGTTTCTTTGCTTTGAGTTTTGCCGATAAAAGCAAGGATGGGAGTGAGAAGGCAAGCATGCTGAGAAACCTGGAAAGTAGTATGATAGCGAACCTAGTGGGAAAGCAGGATGGCATGAACAGAAATGAATTATGCTGTAAGCATGCAAGTCAGCAAAATATTGGCATTCTGAGGATAGGAGTTAAGTGTGAGCGAGGAAGAAAAAGAAAAGTCAAGAATGAGGTAGAAAGTGAATAAGTGAGACTTAATAAAATCGAGATTCTTCTTGAAAACGAGATTCTTCTTGAAAACCAGAACCAGCTTGAAAATTGCCATACGTAATGAAAGTGAAATGCACACGAGGTAAACAAAAGAGAAATTGATTTCGTTATGGTCTGTGCTATTGCATGTTTGTCCTTTTGCATCATACACATTTTGAGAAGACTTTTTTCTAAAACCAGCCACTGTTACCATCGTCATTTCATCATTTCTACTGAAAATTCAGTTTCTTAATCCTAATCAATTCTTATTTTCCAACATTCTATCCTTAACGTTCCTAAACACTTTTTCTTTCTTTTCAATTAGATCTTCCAAAACATGAAAAACTTCAAAAATCATCCGACCCTTGGCGTGCTTTGACCGTATCTGTTGGTGAAATGGGAGCAACTGAACTTGCTGGTGTTAGTAAAATTGCAAGAAATGTCATTTGTCCACTTGCTGATAAAGGAATCTCTGTTTTGGTTTTGTCAACGTATCAATCTGACTACATCTTAGTAAGTTGAGTTCAGTTCAGTTCTCATTTTAAATTTGCTATATGCAGTTTAATGATATCAATGAAACAAAATGAGCTTAAAGCCCAAATTGATACAGGAATACAAAACACAATAAAGATGCCAGAACGCAAAACGATTTTACTCTCTCTGGGTATATGTGAGACAAAACAATATAGCATATGTGTAACTTCCACTCGATGATTACGTCATCATTCACGGCAACATCATGACAATGACGTCATCAAATTAGTCACATGATCTTCCTCAGTAACCACAAGCTCCTCCACATCAGCATCATGCTTGATATTTCATCATTGGCGAAGACTTCATAGATGCATCAGCTGTGTTGATCTTTCTAATGCTATTTGTATATAGTTGTATGTGCTCGTTACAATATATTGTATGAAGCTATAAATATATTGTTGATTGAAACTCAGTAGATTATTTCTGGTAATTGAAAAGCTCTTTATAGCCACGTGGGAACAGCAGTTTTTACTTTCTGATAGTACAATTATTAGCTCAATTAAAAATGAGATTAAAGGCACATAAAATATTTTAACATTCTTTATGAAAGGGACACAAAGCAGGCCGTTAATAGGTAATTGTTTAACTTTGTTGATTAAATAATTATGATAAATAATTAAAAATGAATAAATTTGTGTTTACATTTCAAGGTGCAAGAACCATTTCTAAAAGATGCCGTGACATGCTTGGCTGCTCATTTTAAAGTTTATGATGAATACGAAGAAAGAATTGGAAATCCTGAAGAAAACATTGTCACCAAAAAATATTGTTTTGATGAATTAGGTATGGTTCTCTTCCTTCAGTTGAAATCGAATAATTTTGCTCGAGATCCACATCTTGATTTATATTTGCATTCATCATTTGATCAAAACCTAATGCTTCATTTTCTGAGAAATGCTTTACGAGAAAGAAGCATTTTTCAGTTTTGTTTTGTAATGCTCGCATTTTCATATTGAAGATTTTCTTTTCAGCAAAAAGTCGACCGGATGTGACGTCATTGGTCAGCCCTGAATCGTATCATATTGCTGGTTTGAATTCAGCGTTGCTTCCATCTGTGGTTCAAATCCTCCTGGAATTAATGTTCTATTCAAGGTATCTCATCGACTTTGTTTGTATTTCTCGCAGTCAATTTAAAATATAAGAGATTTTATTGATTTAAATGACAAAGAAGAAAAGTAACTCTTATGTCAGATAGGCCATCATTAGGCCAAAATAGATAGGGAAATGACAACAGGGCATGACATAAGCATGACACGACGAAAGGCAGAGGACATATGGCAAAGGACACAAGGCAAAGGATACAAGACAAAGGACACAAGACAAAGGATACAAGACAAAGGACACAAGACAAAGGACACACAGCTACGGGAAACGTCAAAACAATTTTTCATGCCTCCTTTAGAAGCAGAGATACAAACAGAGGTGCTTTACACTACTGTATATGGTTTACAAATGACAAACAAATGTATTTTCTTTTTTATCTTACAGCAAAGCAAAATCCGAGCATTTTTTCCACTATTCGATGATCGAAGGTGATATTTCCATGGTTCTTGATAGCCATGCTATATCCAGGTACGAATTTTGTCTTGGATGTGTTCTAGGCACTGGTACACTATCCCGTGCTGGTCTTCTCTCTTTTAAGTGGGACTGTTTCTCGTTGCTTTTCATGTAAAAAATAAACCTGGACTACAGGGAAAGGGATTATATATGCGACATTTTGCAAAGTGCGAAGCCAGGTGCATCATGAACCTTGAATATTATTTGTTATGTTGAGATGATAACCGTCTCACTTCTTCTTTTTCCAGATTTCCAAATAATGCACTTCATACATCATCTGATGGTGACCACTGGCGTATGATAAATATTGGCGATGCTCCCTTTGATTTTGGTATGTATTTTCATTCAAATCAAACCTGCTCACATCTCGATGATTAACAGCTGTCATCTAAAGGCATTATCTAACAGCCCCCTTTCAGTTCTTTTTTCTCTTGACCTGGGACTATTTCGCCATTTTTTAAGGAAGTGATTTTATTTTTGTATTTGTAAATGGTTTTGTATTTGTCAGATTTAAACTTTAGAAACTGTTTTTTATAGAAACCTATGGAGTTGTTGCAAGTGTAGCTGAACCATTAGCGCAAGCTGGATTGTCGACTTATTACATAAGTACATATAAATACGGACATACTCTGGTAAGTATAATCAAGTGTTCACTCCAACAATTTGTCAGTTTTGAATTGATAACCATGCAACAAGACAAAGAAGCGCGTGTGATTGGCCATATATTCCGACCAATCAGCGCCCTCTTATTAACGTAAAAAATTCGTATTCGTTTTTTTTTCTTTAAGAATTAAGTAGTTCTTTCTGTACTATTCAAATCAGTTTTCCGTTTTTCCTACAAGTGATATTTTGCAGTAGCAGAAATTTATTCATTCAATTAATTTTTTTGTTCAGGTTTACGATCAAGATTTGGACAACGTGCTAGAAATCTTACAAGAACACAGAGACACTTCAGTTGATGAATCAAGGTAGAAATATTGATAATTAGCAAAATATGGTATTGATTTCTAGATCGTGGGTTCCAAATCATTCATAATTATTTAGTGAATAACCTTACCGCTGGTTGCAATTCACCTTACCTCCTGCCAGTTTTAATATCTTGACCTATTGTCACTATATTCTGCAGCAATCGTTAATGATACACGAATAATGCTTCTATGAGGGTGACGGAGGTATCTGAGGTAGAATTAATTTTTCGGAGTTAGTGTTATTTAGGAGAAAGTTTTATTGTAAGTAAAGTAAATAATGATGGATATTTTGGGGGTGTTGTAATGCTCGTTGCAATTGTAAATTACCACGAGGCTGCACTGTGAAATGGTTTAAAACCAGCACAAAAGTAAAGCGAAAGTTTCGATTGATTTGTAAATTTATGCATGTATATCACTCGTTTTTAACCCTTATTATAAATGCCCTTTGGTAACATGCTAAATTTGTTGAGTTTTGTTTATAAAATGACCTCAATGTTATCATCAGATCAGTTTCTAATTAAATTCCTTTGGTTCTGTTCGGAAAAAAGGCTAGTTTGTATCTTCTAAATCTGTTATGAGCGATCCCCAAATGTCTACCCCCAGTTTTTTAAAAATAAACCAAGGATAGGGTTAGGCATATCCATCCCCCTAGATGAGATATCACAGCCCAAAACAACACACTCTCCTAGTAATCCCAACACTTCATTTATAACACTGTCTAGATGCCGATATAGTGTGGGAAATTATATTACTGACATTATATTATATGAAATTATGTTGCTTCATTTTTCATTGAATGCTTTTTTCCTAGTTTTACAGATTTATCTAGCATTAATTCTCGCACATCATTTGGCTTTTGCACTAAGAATAAATAGATATGAAATAGATGCTTTTATTCATTGTAAAGATTGTTAACTTGTGTAAAGATACAATTTTAATAATTTTATTGGGTTAATAGTTGGTTTATTAGATTATTAGGAAATTCTATTTCAAACTCAACCTTTGAATATAATGGTTTTTCGTCGATGTAAGTAGCTAAATGATTATATTTTATAAAATTGATTAAAAGATCAAACTTCTTGATTAATATTTAGAGACTTTGCTGCAAACACCTGATGAAATATGATCTTATGATATTATCAATTTAAAAAATGATTAAATAATTGTCATATTTGTAAATTTGGGCAATTAGTGGCAATTATTTCTGATAGATTTAGCTCCAATCAAAAGGGCAAAAAATGAGACATTTGAAAAGTAGCCAATTTTGATGAAAAATACAAGGCTATAGCCTTACTCTTTGGGCAAAAATGAGGCATTTCAAAAATGGCCAATTTTGATGAAAAATGCAAGGCTATAGCCTTACTTTTTGAGCAAAAAATGAGTCATTTGAAAAGTGGCCAATTTTGATGAAAAATGCAAGGCTATAGCCTTACTTTTTGGGCAAAAAATGAGACATTTGAAAAATGGCCAATTTTGATGCAAAATGCAAGGCTATAGCCTTACTTTTTGGGCAAGAATTGAGACATTTCAAAAATGGCCAATTTTGATGAAAAATGCAAGGCTATAGCCTTACTTTTTGGGCAAGAATTGAGACATTTCAAAAATGGCCAAATTTGATGAAAAATGCAAGGCTATAGCCTTACTTTTTGGGCAAGAATTGAGACATTTCAAAAATGGCCAAATTTGATGAAAAATGCAAGGCTATAGCCTTACTTTTTGGGCAAGAATTGAGACATTTGAAAAGTGGCCAATTTTGATGAAAAATGCAAGGCTATAGCCTTACTTTTTGGGCAAGAATTGAGACATTTCAAAAATGGCCAAATTTGATGAAAAATGCAAGGCTATAGCCTTACTTTTTGGGTAAGAATTGAGACATTTCAAAAATGGCCAATTTTGATGAAAAATGCAAGGCTATAGCCTTACTTTTTGGGCAAGAATTGAGACATTTGAAAAGTGGCCAATTTTGATGAAAAATGCAAGGCTATAGCCTTACTTTTTGGGCAAGAATTGAGACATTTCAAAAATGGCCAAATTTGATGAAAAATGCAAGGCTATAGCCTTACTTTTTGGGCAAGAATTGAGACATTTGAAAAGTGGCCAATTTTGATGAAAAATGCAAGGCTATAGCCTTACTTTTTGGGCAAGAATTGAGACATTTGAAAAGTGGCCAATTTTGATGAAAAATGCAAGGCTATAGCCTTACTTTTTGGGCAAGAATTGAGACATTTCAAAAATGGCCAAATTTGATGAAAAATGCAAGGCTATAGCCTTACTTTTTGGGCAAGAATTGAGACATTTGAAAAGTGGCCAATTTTGATGAAAAATGCAAGGCTATAGCCTTACTTTTTGGGCAAGAATTGAGACATTTGAAAAGTGGCCAAATTTGATGAAAAATGCAAGGCTATAGCCTTACTTTTTGGGCAAGAATTGAGACATTTGAAAAGTGGCCAATTTTGATGAAAAATGCAAGGCTATAGCCTTACTTTTTGGGCAAGAATTGAGACATTTGAAAAGTGGCCAATTTTGATGAAAAATGCAAGGCTATAGCCTTACTTTTTGGGCAAGAATTGAGACATTTGAAAAGTGGCCAAATTTGATGAAAAATGCAAGGCTATAGCCTTACTTTTTGGGCAAGAATTGAGACATTTGAAAAGTGGCCAATTTTGATGAAAAATGCAAGGCTATAGCCTTACTTTTTGGGCAAGAATTGAGACATTTGAAAAGTGGCCAATTTTGATGAAAAATGCAAGGCTATAGCCTTACTTTTTGGGCAAGAATTGAGACATTTCAAAAATGGCCAAATTTGATGAAAAATGCAAGGCTATAGCCTTACTTTTTGGGCAAGAATTGAGACATTTGAAAAGTGGCCAAATTTGATGAAAAATGCAAGGCTATAGCCTTACTTTTTGGGCAAGAATTGAGACATTTGAAAAGTGGCCAATTTTGATGAAAAATGCAAGGCTATAGCCTTACTTTTTGGGCAAGAATTGAGACATTTCAAAAATGGCCAAATTTGATGAAAAATGCAAGGCTATAGCCTTACTTTTTGGGCAAGAATTGAGACATTTGAAAAGTGGCCAATTTTGATGAAAAATGCAAGGCTATAGCCTTACTTTTTGGGCAAGAATTGAGACATTTCAAAAATGGCCAATTTTGATGAAAAATGCAAGGCTATAGCCTTACTTTTTGGGCAAGAATTGAGACATTTCAAAAATGGCCAATTTTGATGAAAAATGCAAGGCTATAGCCTTACTTTTTGGGCAAGAATTGAGACATTTCAAAAATGGCCAAATTTGATGAAAAATGCAAGGCTATAGCCTTACTTTTTGGGCAAGAATTGAGACATTTGAAAAGTGGCCAATTTTGATGAAAAATGCAAGGCTATAGCCTTACTTTTTGGGCAAGAATTGAGACATTTCAAAAATGGCCAATTTTGATGAAAAATGCAAGGCTATAGCCTTACTTTTTGGGCAAGAATTGAGACATTTGAAAAGTGGCCAATTTTGATGAAAAATGCAAGGCTATAGCCTTACTTTTTGGGCAAGAATTGAGACATTTCAAAAATGGCCAATTTTGATGAAAAATGCAAGGCTATAGCCTTACTTTTTGGGCAAGAATTGAGACATTTGAAAAGTGGCCAATTTTGATGAAAAATGCAAGGCTATAGCCTTACTTTTTGGGCAAGAATTGAGACATTTCAAAAATGGCCAATTTTGATGAAAAATGCAAGGCTATAGCCTTACTTTTTGGGCAAGAATTGAGACATTTCAAAAATGGCCAAATTTGATGAAAAATGCAAGGCTATAGCCTTACTTTTTGGGCAAGAATTGAGACATTTGAAAAGTGGCCAATTTTAATGAAAAATGCAAGGCTATAGCCTTACTTTTTGGGCAAGAATTGAGACATTTGAAAAGTGGCCAAATTTGATGAAAAATGCAAGGCTATAGCCTTACTTTTTGGGCAAGAATTGAGACATTTCAAAAATGGCCAAATTTGATGAAAAATGCAAGGCTATAGCCTTACTTTTTGGGCAAGAATTGAGACATTTCAAAAATGGCCAATTTTGATGAAAAATGCAAGGCTATAGCCTTACTTTTTGGGCAAGAATTGAGACATTTCAAAAATGGCCAATTTTGATGAAAAATGCAAGGCTATAGCCTTACTTTTTGGGCAAGAATTGAGACATTTCAAAAGTGGCCAATTTTGATGAAAAATGCAAGGCTATAGCCTTACTTTTTGGGCAAGAATTGAGACATTTGAAAAGTGGCCAATTTTGATGAAAAATGCAAGGCTATAGCCTTACTTTTTGGGCAAGAATTGAGACATTTCAAAAATGGCCAAATTTGATGAAAAATGCAAGGCTATAGCCTTACTTTTTGGGCAAGAATTGAGACATTTCAAAAATGGCCAATTTTGATGAAAACTGCAAGGCTATAGCCTTACTTTTTGGGCAAGAATTGAGACATTTCAAAAATGGCCAATTTTGATGAAAAATGCAAGGCTATAGCCTTACTTTTTGGGCAAGAATTGAGACATTTCAAAAATGGCCAATTTTGATGAAAAATGCAAGGCTATAGCCTTACTTTTTGGGCAAGAATTGAGACATTTCAAAAATGGCCAAATTTGATGAAAAATGCAAGGCTATAGCCTTACTTTTTGGGCAAGAATTGAGACATTTCAAAAATGGCCAATTTTGATGAAAAATGCAAGGCTATAGCCTTACTTTTTGGGCAAGAATTGAGACATTTCAAAAATGGCCAATTTTGATGAAAAATGCAAGGCTATAGCCTTACTTTTTGGGCAAGAATTGAGACATTTCAAAAATGGCCAATTTTGATGAAAAATGCAAGGCTATAGCCTTACTTTTTGGGCAAGAATTGAGACATTTGAAAAGTGGCCAATTTTGATGAAAAATGCAAGGCTATAGCCTTACTTTTTAGGAAGAAAATGAGGCATTTCAAAATTGGCCAATTTTGATGAAAAATGTAAGGCTATAGCCTTACTATTTGGGCAAAAATGAGGCATTTCAAAAATGGCCAATTTTGATGAAAAATGCAAGGCTATAGCCTTACTTTTTGGGCAAAAAATGAGTCATTTGAAAAGTGGCCAATTTTGATGAAAAATGCAAGGCTATAGCCTTACTTTTGGGGCAAAAAATTTGACATTTGAAAAGTGGCCAATTTTGATGCAAAATGCAAGGCTATAGCCTCACTTTTTGAGCAAAAAATTTGACATTTGAAAAGTGGCCAATTTTGACGAAAAATGCAAGGCTATAGCCTTACTTTTTGGGCAAAAAATTTGACATTTGAAAAGTGGCCAATTTTGATGATAAATGCAAGGCTATAGCCTTACTTTTTGGGCAAAAAATGAGTCATTTGAAAAGTGGCCAATTTTGATGCAAAATGCAAGGCTATAGCCTTACTTTTTGGGCAAAAAATTTGACATTTGAAAAGTGGCCAATTTTGATGAAAAATGCAAGGCTATAGCCTTACTTTTTGGGCAGAAAAATTGACATTTGAAAAGTGGCCAACTTTGATGAAAAAAGCAAGGCTATAGCCTTACTTTTTGGGCAAAAAATTTGACATTTGAAAAGTGGCCAATTTTGATGAAAAATGCAAGGCTATAGCCTTACTTTTTGGGCAAAAAATGAGGCATTTCAAAAATGGCCAATTTCGATGCAAAATGCAAGGCTATAGCCTTACTTTTTGGGCAAAAAATTTGACATTTGAAAAGTGGCCAATTTTGATGCAAAATGCAAGGCTATAGCCTTACTTTTTGGGCAAAAAGTTTGACATTTGAAAAGTGGCCAATTTTGATGCAAAATGCAAGGCTATAGCCTTACTTTTTGGGCAAAAAATTTGACATTTGAAAAGTGGCCAATTTTGATGAAAAATGCAAGGCTATAGCCTTACTTTTTAGGAAGAAAATGAGGCATTTCAAAATTGGCCAATTTTGATGAAAAATGTAAGGCTATAGCCTTACTATTTGGGCAAAAATGAGGCATTTCAAAAATGGCCAATTTTGATGAAAAATGCAAGGCTATAGCCTTACTTTTTGGGCAAAAAATGAGTCATTTGAAAAGTGGCCAATTTTGATGAAAAATGCAAGGCTATAGCCTTACTTTTGGGGCAAAAAATTTGACATTTGAAAAGTGGCCAATTTTGATGCAAAATGCAAGGCTATAGCCTCACTTTTTGAGCAAAAAATTTGACATTTGAAAAGTGGCCAATTTTGACGAAAAATGCAAGGCTATAGCCTTACTTTTTGGGCAAAAAATTTGACATTTGAAAAGTGGCCAATTTTGATGATAAATGCAAGGCTATAGCCTTACTTTTTGGGCAAAAAATGAGTCATTTGAAAAGTGGCCAATTTTGATGCAAAATGCAAGGCTATAGCCTTACTTTTTGGGCAAAAAATTTGACATTTGAAAAGTGGCCAATTTTGATGAAAAATGCAAGGCTATAGCCTTACTTTTTGGGCAGAAAAATTGACATTTGAAAAGTGGCCAACTTTGATGAAAAAAGCAAGGCTATAGCCTTACTTTTTGGGCAAAAAATTTGACATTTGAAAAGTGGCCAATTTTGATGAAAAATGCAAGGCTATAGCCTTACTTTTTGGGCAAAAAATGAGGCATTTCAAAAATGGCCAATTTCGATGCAAAATGCAAGGCTATAGCCTTACTTTTTGGGCAAAAAATTTGACATTTGAAAAGTGGCCAATTTTGATGCAAAATGCAAGGCTATAGCCTTACTTTTTGGGCAAAAAGTTTGACATTTGAAAAGTGGCCAATTTTGATGCAAAATGCAAGGCTATAGCCTTACTTTTTGGGCAAAAAATGAGACATTTGAAAAGTGGCCAATTCTGATGAAAAATGCAAGGCTATAGCCTTACTATTTGGGCAAAAAATGAGTCATTTGAAAAGTGGCCAATTTCGATGCAAAATGCAAGGCTATAGCCTTACCTTTTGGGCAAAAAATTTGACATTTGAAAAGTGGCCAATTTTGATGCAAAATGCAAGGCTATAGCCTTACTCTTTGGGCAAAAAATTTGACATTTGAAAAGTGGCCAATTTTGATGAAAAATGCAAGGCTATAGCCTTACTTTTTAGGAAGAAAATGAGGCATTTCAAAATTGGCCAATTTTGATGAAAAATGTAAGGCTATAGCCTTACTATTTGGGCAAAAATGAGGCATTTCAAAAATGGCCAACTTTGATGAAAAATGCAAGGCTATAGCCTTACTTTTTGGGCAAAAAATTTGACATTTGAAAAGTGGCCAATTTTGATGAAAAATGCAAGGCTATAGCCTTACTTTTGGGCAAAAAATGAGACATTTGAAAAGTGGCCAATTTTGATGAAAAATGCAAGGCTATAGCCTTACTTTTGGGCAAAAAATGAGACATTTGAAAAAGGGCCAATTTTGATGAAAAATGCAAGGCTATAGCCTTACTTTTTGGGCAAAAAATGAGTCATTTGAAAGGTGGCCAATTTTGATGCAAAATGCAAGGCTATAGCCTTACTTTTGGGGCAAAAAATTTGACATTTGAAAAGTGGCCAACTTTGATGAAAAATGCAAGGCTATAGCCTTACTTTTTGGGCAAAAAATTTGACATTTGAAAAGTGGCCAATTTTGATGAAAAATGCAAGGCTATAGCCTTACTTTTGGGCAAAAAATGAGACATTTGAAAAGTGGCCAATTCTGATGAAAAATGCAAGGCTATAGCCTTACTTTTTGGGCAAAAAATGAGACATTTGAAAAGTGGCCAACTTTGATGAAAAATGCAAGGCTATAGCCTTACTTTTTGGGCAAAAATGAGGCATTCGAAAAGTGGCCAATTTTGATGAAAAATGCCAGGCTATAGCCTTACTTTTTGGGCAAAAAATGAGACAATCAGACAATGAGACATAGGTTATAGCCTTACTTACTTTTAAATTTTGCTGATGGTAATGGTATTTTGAAATCAAAATTAAAAACCTTTAGGCAAAGAGTATGCTGCAGATTAAATTGATTAAGTTTGATGTTATATGCATAAAGATTTAACACCAAAAAAACAGCAGCAAAACATAATTATTGATTAAGTATCATCAAAATATAAACACTAGGCTATTCTGAATACCAACATTTGAAAGGAAGAGACTTACACAAACTGTTAGAATGCTCAACTTTGTAATGGTTGCTTGTCGCTTTATCATATTAAAACTTTTAAGTGAAAGAAGGTAATTCGAGCAGAAATAAGTCTAAAAAAACGATTTTGACAGTAACAAAGTGAACTCAAAAGCTTTAAAAGCCTAAACACTGTACGACGTAAAATTATTATCAAAGAAAAGAACACAATGAGGTAACCATTACATTGTATCTAGGTGGAGAACAATTTTAGCAGGTGCGTTGTAACATTTGCATAAATTATATATGATAGGAATGGCCATCAAAGAGTTAAATTTATTGGGTCCTGATCCTTCCGTGAAGCAAATGAAAAAAAACTGAATCCAGGGAAACTGCTCAATTAATGGCAACTGTGATAAAATAATATAACTTCAGTGTCAAAATAACATCACGGCTTATTCCCTTTGTTTATAGTAAACAAAAGCTAAAATGCTGCGTGCTGGAATAGGCAATCCGAAAATTATTCTCCTGAGCTGGGACCAGCTCCGTAGGGTAAGTGGGGTAAGTGGGGATTTCAAATAACAGTGTCAAAAATAGTATTTGAATCACAAAACTATTTTTGAAAACTTTTCCGGTTTTATGAGATCTATGATAAATAATGCGAGAAAATTTATGTTTTTATTTTATTTTCATTTATGCATTTACTTTTGTCTCAAAACTGAAAAGCAAATTTGACGGCAGAAATGAGTAACAAAGGGGGGGGGGATTGATGACCGATATAGCATGAAATAAAAGGGGCAATCATCTAGAATGAAACGAATAGGCAGGAAGATGTAAAGATTTGGGCAAACATGAAAGCTTCAAGAACAGAATCATGATGAGAATCGACTTGATGAAGCTGTAAATCTTGTCAAAAGATATAATTACTTTCTAAATTAATTAAATAACTGAGGCAACTGCCTTTCGAACAAATACACCCTTAAAAATTCTAGTAAATACAGCGCAACTTACATGACAATAAAAACGATAGATTATATTTATATACTTTCGGTTTGATATCTGAATTTGTTCATTACAGGCCTTCACCCCGTGTTGGTATATACTACCTACTATCTTCCCGTTTTTTAATTAAAGCCTCAGACAATTGTCTATAACTACTCGCCTTTTTAATCCAAGGACTGTTCAGTTGATACAAAAATGCAGGAACGTTAATTGTACCCGACCTTCTAAGTTCAGTTTTGGGTGTATTCTGGAAGAGTGCGGCTCTGTTTTGATCTTGGTCTGGCCACCGTTTCACCCAATGAGAATACATTTTGAAAGCGCAGCTGTCAATCATACGACGGGCTGGCTTGTAGCCGTAAGGGTCGTTTATCACAACCTCCTTCGTAGCGGGCTGATGCCGGATATGATATGTGTAATAAAGTTCTTTCATTGTTATGATAGCAACAGCAATTGCCTGGAAAATATGGACAAAAAATAAAAATAAAGAGACAATAATCAAATTGAAGCATTTGTCACATCTATTTGTACGGGTAAATGTCACTTTTGTCCCTTGCATTTCATATAATTGTGTATGCAACAACAATAAAAGGAATCATTTCTCTCACGGCATAATTAAATAACACATTAAGGTTGTGCTCATCACTGTTCCGCTTAAGATGCGATGGGATATTGCTAACACGACATTTTGGGACACTTTGACGTGGGAGTGTCTAATGAACTTTCTAGAGCCATTATTAAATGTAAACAAAGTTATGTTTGTGAATAACAGAATGCTTAAAACAGAGTGCTTAAAAACTGTTTACAATTGAGGATTCAAAGAAAAATAAATGTAAAGATGAAAAACCGTTTGTACCTTGAAACGCCTTGAAGCTTTTGGCCGTGGTGTCTGAAAGAAAAAAATAGTTTATAAACTAGACTACGTTTTCTTAACAAAAACAAAAACTAAAATATTCATTTGAAATTCGATAAAATCTCTGGCTGCACGAAGAAGATACAAAAATTGACGTAGAAAAATCTACAAATGTCTATAAACCAGACTCATTGGATTAACCATTGTTGAAAGAATTTCAGACAGGCACTAACAACAATAAAATCATCTCAAAAGCATACACTTTTGCAGTAATTAGTCCATTTGTACTGAAAACGTCTTCAAAACTCAGCCTGTTTATTCTCCAAATAATTATCTTGCCGATAGTTTCAATTTTCGGTTACCTTTGCATGTAGAGTTTCATTTTCGACATTTTTCTGTGACAAATTCACAACAATGTTCCCATTAATAATCTTCAAGTTATCAAAAATTTTCGAATAATCGACGTCAAAACTTGCTTTGGTTTTCGCTTCAATCAACATTATTGTAGAGAACTCCTTGCAACACTGCTTACAACTAATTTCAATTATCAAACAATACTTTTCAGCATTTCACCAATGCTATTTTCGGTTTAAATTTTTGACTTCGCGATAGAGCCAACTCTAATTCAACTCAAGGCAAACAACATTCCTCTAGCTTCTCCGAGAAGTTTGAACCGCCAGAGGCAACAAACAGTCCTTATAAACCTTTACCAATCGCGTGTTCGACCACCCATGTCTGAGAAAAACTTTAAAATTTTTGAAATAGGATGCACAGCAGTAGTAACTGGAATCCACAGCCTCCTAGTGAAATTGCATTGCGTTGCTAGGAAACCCTGAATGCCAATTCAAGATGGCGGGTTACCTGGAGCTATTTTTAAACAAATTGAAAACGTTTTGTTCTATTGTTTAAAGGGATTAAACAAGTAGGATACCAGAATAAAATGAATAACCTGCCGATGATATTTTGTTATATAATCGCGTGTTTTGGGGACAAAATACGAATCCATCCAGACATATCTATGCAGGCTGTTGTGAGCACAGTTTCTCAGCTCGTGTTTTTGCACGATCGTATAACATAGCTATGATGTTTTGATAAACAACAAATTATAAAACACATGTCTAAATTGCGTTGATTTGTTGGTACCTCGTAGGCAATCGTGACATTTCATTAGCAGCTAGGATGATATCAATGCATTTGTAGCAACATTATTAGTTTGGGATTAATTTTTTAGGTTTTAAATGCGTAAACAGGTACACTGTACCCATTCTCATCGACTGTTTCGAAAACAACAACTGTCAACAACCATTAATGTCAGCCTGCGTCTAGACTTTGCTGTTAAGCATGAATAAATTATAAACAGAGGTAGTTAAGTTTGCGGAGGAGCTAAGTCAGTCTGACCAAAGTCTTATCATGTCTTGGATAGGTCTCATGTAAAAGCAGTGAATATCAAATACCCTGACATTTTCTGGCTCTGTGCAGCACCAAATTATCGAAATCATAGCAAAGACAAACTTACCATCAGGCCTTCAAACCAAGGATGCGACAAAGCTTGTTCGGCTGTTATTCTTTCCTTTGGGTCGACAACCAATAATTTACGGATCTAACAAAATGAAATAAAAAAATAGAAAAAAACAACGAAAGAAAAATCACTTGAGCTCACTGCCTACGTGTGCCAATTTTAAGAAATGTTCAAAAAAGCAAGTGATGCAATATCAAGATTTATGTTAAAAAGCACTGAAGTGTCGACTAAAACTATGGATGCTTATGGATGTTTCAATTTCAGTAAATTTAAATAATTAACTTTCTTGAAACATTTCTTCCATTTTAAAAAAAGTGCATTTCAATGTTTTCGTCTTCATATCAAACATTTTCCAGGGCCTATTTTGCAACATTCCCCTTCTATTTCTTAATTCAACCTGGAGTGCTATGTTAAAGATGCTAATTTCTTTTTCTGATGAAACCTCAAAAGTAGGGTAAGAACTTCAAAATAACAACTATAAAAAGAAATGAACGTGAACATTTAAAAAAAACATAATAAAAAATTATAAAAGAATACAAATTTTTGCATAAAAGTAGTAATTGCCAATCAGTCGGTCTGGATAAGCTGCGTTTCTGTTGGTATTTGAATTGAAAGATACAAGTAAAAACTGTTGGGCTTTAAAAGCGTAAGTTCTAAAAACTGAAGTTGAATCGTCTCAGCAATTTTAGATCAAAGCAAAAGTAAAATAAAGTGAAATAAAATAAAGGGAAAACCATGGCAGCTTGCTGCACTGCAGGAGTAGGGCAATAAAAATTTAAAATAACAGCAAAACAATAGAATAAAAGAATCGGGCATATTATCTGTGGGCAGGGGGGGATAACGATTCCTTCATGCACAATAAAACATCTATTAAAAAAAATGGAAACCTACCCCTACACAGCGTCACGTAATAATACCTGGATGTCATACCGTGTCCAGTCGTATTTACGTCATAATGTCAGATGTCACGTCTTGTCATGTATGACTTAATTTGATAATGTCCAAATCTGCTAAATTTTAAATCTGCTGAAAGTACTATACCACATACTATTTATACTTGATATAATAAACAATTAGTTGATAAAAATGATAAAGTTAATGAATTTAAAATCATAATAAGGATGAACATCAATTTAAAAAATTAAAATGACATAAAACTGCTACAGGATGACATACGAACAAAACTAACGAAAACAATACAGAGGTGATGTAATTTTATGATGTAATTTTGCAGAAATGATTGACGACAATCTCTAGCGTTGAATCCTCAAGGCAATCAAAAGTATGTGATAAACAGTGATTACATGCCGACAGTTTCCATACATGAGGCTTATTTTGAGCTTCATTTATCTTCCTAACACATATTCGTATCTTCATTGTTGTCAAATGGAATTCAATTTGATCCTTTGCCTTATTTCGTATCAGTATTGGACATCAAAGCAGTAAGTTAGCACTTTGCAATGTATATTTCATAGTAGCAAGCTTTCCTTTCAAGATTAAACAAAAATCTGATGCAAATTCAACGTTTTGGAAAATATAAACCGTTACTAATTGGGAAATAAAAACACTGTCTTAAGGGAACCTAACATAATGATGAAATCGATGATAGGGGAAAGAAAAATACAGAAAAATACAGAAAGGTTAAGAAGGATTAAATAGAACAAAAGAGAAAATAAAAGCAAAGGAAAGCAAGGTTGGAAAGGAGTTAGAAATGGACAGTTATAAAGATCCAACAGGTTGGTTAACTATCTTGAGTTGATAGCTTGTTAGCAAAGATTCGAAGCGTGGAAATATTTTGGGGCTAGCCTTGCGCAAACGAGCAAAGTAGAACTAAAAAACAAACTTACAAGATCCTTTGGTGCTTCAGATATATCATCCCATTCTGGGCTTCCAAATTTGTATTTTCCTTCTGTTATATTTCGAATCATTTGCAGTTGTCTTCGATGCCAAAATGGTGCAAAACCAACTAGTCTGAAATAAGAATTTGGGAATGATTAAAAATTTATGAAACTATTAAAGATAAACATTAGTCAGAAAATTAAGTTGAAATGTTCTAGTTTGGTGTTATTACATTAACCAACGCCAGCTGCTTTGGCGTTTTTTTTACCTTAAATGCTTCAACAAATGGAGTTCGCTCTTGCCATTTGATCGAACACAATTCTTTCAAAGCAATTCTACAACTTCAATTTTGTAGTAAAATGGCAAAATACTCGTAAAAACAGCTGGGATTTCAAAAAATTAGGATGGCAAATCAGTCTCTGTTCTATGCTGACATTAAACCACCTGTAAAACGTCAAAGCATTTCTGATTATTTTTATTTAAGGATAGGAAAATCAGGCAACCAGATATTTGGTATCCTTGAAAATAAAAGGAAAGACAAAGGCAGCTACTGGCTAAAGGTAATACATTTCTCTCTTCTCATGCTTGACCCATATTAGACTTTTTCTACTGTCTATGGTAAGTGAAACATGAAAAACAATAAAAAACTTCAATTTTAAAATATATAGGAAGACATTTTTTTCAAGTAAGATGCTGCCAAGAAAAACGCTTTTCTGAAAAAGCATTCAATATTTTTAATCTTTGTTCTACTGAAACATTCCAAGTCATATTTGCTACAGACAAAAAAGACATTACTTACAGTGTATAAAGAATTACTCCGCATGCCCACCTGCCAAAAAGAACGAAAATACATCAGAATTTCAGATATCGAACAATATAAATCTTCAGATTATGAACTTCCATTAAATGAAGATAACATTTTCATCCTCCCACTTATTAATTTTGATCAAAACGAGGCTTGTTAAGTAGCCGATTAAATCAAATCTTGCATTTTCCAGCAGATTTTAGTGTAAACCAAACAAAACTAAAGGTTCAAATTTGTGAATAATTACTGAATTATAAATATTTATCAATGTAAATAGGTGGATAAAAAGAAGTTAAGAAACTTAAGAAATTCAAGCAATAAAGCACCAAAAAATGTCGAGAATTGAAAAGAAATGAGGTGAAACAAAAAGAAATAAAATAAACAATTTAAGTTTGCTCTTCGTTTCTCAAGCATCAAATACTTTCCCTTATGAAAAAAATTATAAAAATTAAATACTTACAAATCAACTTCTCTGCCATAACCTGGCATATTTTCAAACATGTAACACTGCAAAGTTTCAGGTGCAAGGTATCCATATGTTCCACAGAATTCTATAAATAAATTCAAATAGTTTGTATATCACCATATTTCATTGACGAATCACCAAATAACCAATGGGAAAACTCCCTCTTTCTCCCTCAATTATTCATCCCATTTTCATTAGCTTTATCTACAAATTACGTAAAAGTAAAAAAATTAAAGCTATGTTCTTTCCCAACACATTTTCGAATAGAGCAACATCTGAACATGTCTTCTTCTGACCAACATGGCTATGCGGTGGCAGTCAATGATAGAACAGAGGGAAAGCCCAACAACTGCACATAATAACTGCCATTTCTACCCTCAGTTGATTTCTTGTTACTATTCTGAGAGGCAGGATACATTATTTGTAAATGATAAGTATGATTTAAAAAGAAATGATGCAGAATACCATCTTCATAGAGAAAAATTGTTTCACTTAACATTGTAATATGCAGGTATACTGAATCTTATGCCAAATAAAAACATTCATAGTTCCGAAGCATTTTAATAGGGGTATATGATTTAATAAAAATAAACCTTTAATTGATTCATCCTCTTTCAGAGTGACAGCAAAACCAAAGTCTGTTATAACAATCCTATCTTCACTGTCAAATAAAATATTCTCTGGCTGTAGAAAAAAAACAAAAATGATAAATCGGATGCCTATTGGTAAATGAAATTGTATTCACAGCAAAGTATGATTACTCTGTCCTTATCAAAACTACCATGAATAAATAATGATAAATTATATGTTTAATTTGAACAAAAATCAATACCTTTAAGTCTCGATGAATCACATCATTTTTATGCATATGAGCTACTGCACTGAAAATCTGGCCCATTATTTTTCTAAAATTAAGGAGATTTAAAACAAAACTTCAAACTTTACTGAGAAGTAACACAATATTATGTTAATTAACGCTTAATATGCTTGAAGGACCAAATATGATACAGTTAGTTAGCAAGGCACTCATGAAAACTATCTTCTAAATGAGCCTAGCAAAAACATATTTAATGACCACAAATTGCCTCAAGTTAATTTTACTCCATGACAACATTCCCTTGTATAAATTTCTATCATTTGGGAACTTCTTCATTCAATTTCAAAGTAAATAAGCCTTTGGCACTCAATTCACATAACTTGAAAACGATGAATGATGAAGTTATTCCATATATGATATATGCCATTCCCACCCAAGCTAAACATTCCCCTTCAAGAATTACTTAATATCGTACCTTGTTTCCTTTTCTGAAATTGTCACAACCCTTGTTAAAAAATCAAACAACTCTCCGCCTTGGGCTCTAAAAAGATAAGAAATACTCATTAAATCAAGCTGTTTAGACAACTGTAATTACAGGTTATAAGTCCGTTATTTGTCAGTATGCTTTGTTGCACCTGCCTGCACACAAGTTAATTGTAATATGGCATATATCTAACGAATGGGTATGTTGCTGAATAAGCATTTCACTTTGGAGATGGAGTGGGCCTTTACTTGGTTCCAAGTTTATTTGTTAAATTGCCCATATTTAATTGCCATATGAGGATAATGGAGATAAAAATCAAAATTTCAAGATATAAAAGACAATTGTTCACAGACTTACAATTCAAAGACCAGAAAGAAGAAGGCAGTACTTTCATAGACATCAACCAATTGAACTGGAAACAAGACAATTACAAAGAATTAGCTAGTCTCTGGATGAAATAAATTCCAAAAGGAAAATAAATTTACAGAGTAAACAATGTTGAAAACATAAGAAGTGCATGCTTTGCAAGCATCTACCAAAAGATTGCTTTGGCCAGATATATCAAGTCTTAACTGAGAAAAGGTTTGGGCCTTTGCATAATGTAAGAAAAGGGAGTAAGAACCCCCAACTGGCTTACATAGTTACTTTTGAGAAGCCAGTATAAAACTAGACATAAATGCAACTTTTGTAAGAGGAGAACTACCCACATACCCTCAATGAATGCAACTGCTTTAAAACCTCAGCACATGAAGGCACTATAAATTGGAAAGTTTGCTTAAAACACATTAGCAAATTAAAAACCGAATGCATACTTATATTTGGATGTCCAGCAACTCTACTCAAAGATTCTATTTCAGTCCTCACTTGCTGTTCCTCATCAATTCCTTTCATTACTTTTCCTTTTTCGCTGTATCTGTCTATAATTTTTACAGCAAATTCTTTTCCTGAATCTTTGTTGATACATCGCCTAACTACACTCGATAATCCACTAGAAGGAAACAAAAAATGTTTAAAATACAAAACAATAAAAAAGTATGAATTTCTTATAAATGAAGTAAACCTAGAGAGTTATGTAGCTATTTTGTCTTGAAGTCAACCAGATGAGACATTCTGAAATGGGTGGAGATGCACAGAAGTTTTGACTAATTACCTTACCTAACTCTGTATATAAACAGGGTTGCTAAAACATTGGGTCAGCTTTGCCCCCAGCCTAACTTCTTATTTTCTTACTGTTTTTTCTTGCTCTTCACTGATTTGGGCTGCCCCTTTTACTGTAGGGGGGGGCATTACATCAATTTAAAGTGATGAGAGGTGGCTGGGTATTAGTTTTCTGCCTGATCTTTTGGTATAAAATAAACAAAAAATGAATCTAAATGCATCTAAGCATGATGCTAGCATTTCACGACACAAAAAACAAAAGCTGGTGGGCAGATAAGATTTAATTTGATGTCAAATAGCCTTCCCTAAACAGGAAGTGTTCTGTAAAGACTCTCTAAGAAGGATGAATTTTCAATTCATTCAAATAAAAGGAAAGTAAGTGAAAGTGATACTATAAAATGAGGTAGCAAAAGTAGACCAAAAATTGAAAACAGTGGTTTGCAAAAAATGTTTAGTGCCCAACCTCTTTCACTGGTACAAATTTGCGAAGGAACTCTGGGATGTTTGCTACACTTCGAGAAAAGGGGGTAGGCAAAACCAAGGAAGATAATGGAAATATGGCAAAGTAAGGGGGTTAAGCCTTTTATGACAGTAAGAGGGGCATTCACCACGAATTGCCCCCTTCAGCAAACATTACATTGAAACGCACTGTAAAGCAAAGAGAAAAATGTTTTGAAGGTGTAACCAAACCATGCAAGCAAGCACCATAGTGCTGTTTGATTGCTATCATCGAGTTAATCAAGACGACGTAAAACGGCGGGCGAACTATTGACACGCCATTGACACACCCTCAAAACCCAGTCAAGGTGTCTTGTTTACACTGGTTCATTTCAGATTGAGTATATAATGGAAAACAGAATAGAATTGTGGTAAAAGAAATAGCTTTTTAATAAGCTTTTACTAAAATCTAAGAATACAAAAGAAAGCAAATAGGCGAAACGAGTAATGCAGATAATTTTAATTTATAAATTGAAAGGAAAAGTAGATGCAACTGCGGCACGTGCCTGACAGGAATAAAAACAGGGTGATGTCAACATTATCCTTTGAAAATCGGCTCATTTCTAACTGACAACACGAAAATTTTGAGAATTGGGTGGCTTAAAACGGAGATTTCTTATAAATCCTCATTAAATTAATAATAGTATTACCTACTGTATGCCACTTCCCCTGTCTTGAGACCGGGCGGGGAGATTACTTACTGGCATCGACTCAGGACTAGGATATTTTCAAATATGATGAGTTTGCTTGTGTGGATATGATGATGATGTGCATATTCATGCATTGTATCGATTCTCCTTGACAGCCTGATCTTATGCCGGTGCCTTTGTTTTACATGCAAATATTTTGTGGTGGCAAGGCTTTTAGATTTTAAGAAAGTAGGTAGACTGACCAAACTTGGTTTTGGCCGATGGTCCATTTGCCTTTCTAGCAGAAGCGAAAGTCGTAGATTATTTGCAACAGGATGATAGATTTGGCAACTTACAACAGCAACTACGTAACATGATATATTTACCTTCCAAGGGTCTCCTTCGGTTCATATTTTTCGTAGAAACCTTTCGGTTCATCTTTGGATATTTCCGCATCAAACTCCATCTTGAAAAAAACTAGCTAGCCTATCTCTGCTTGACGACTATACAGTATTCCTTACTTAGCGCCGACTGATAATGAAAAGATGCTTGATGTTTACGTATTGTACATGATTAGACGCTTTAAAAGTGCAGTTGTTTCATTGATAGCAAACAGTCTTGTTTCACCAGGTGCATAGAAGTGGCGACGCTTAACAATCCTCAAGCCATATTCGGCCTACGTCAAGCAATGGTTGCAAAGAAGCATGCTGGATTCAGGCAGTTGCAAAATCTATCTTAAAAATAAATGTGTTGAAGCCGTTTCTGTGTGCATCAGATAAGCGATTAACCAAGGCAAGTACGACACTATCGCAATAAGCCGGAAAAAAAACTGCAGACAAGTAAAGGTTACGATGCTATGTTGTCCAACCGGTCACGTACATCCTCCTCGTGATGGAAACAAAACGTTATGTCATGGTGCTCAAGAAGATAGTCCTTCGCAGTGACACGATTAAGGCTGAACACTTTTCCCTTACCTATTGAAACAAAATTTATCTAATTCTCGATTGCAATTTTCTTGCTTTTTTTCCTAAAGTATTGCTCCTTTTCCCATCTTTCTTGTAGGTGCAACCTTTACAAAAAAGTCACTTAATGTTTGGTGCTGGCATATGATGCCATTTTAACCCCAATAAACTTGAAAATCAAAATTTTGCCTAAGAAATATTCTTAGAAACGGCGCTTTTACCCTGCAGAAAGATATTATTTCACAGTTGGGAGGGGAACATCCACTAACCTCTTCCCTTATTTGATGCTCTTGCACTTCAGCATTTGTCTGACTCTAACAGATTTTTCTTTCCTATTTTCGCTTCAAAAGTATCTGCAAATTGTCTACAATAAAGGAAAGAGAATATGTTATCATTAAATCGCTTTTCCTTACTGCAAGAATTTTTTTTTAGAAATTAGCCCTATCTTTTATCTATACAATATTTCCTCCTTCAATTCAAGTAACCCCATTAGTATCTAGTGTCTTTGTACTTGTAAATTGCATTAATTCTCCGTATCAGTGTATCCATTTTCTTTAATATTTCCTAATAGGCTAATTATTTCTGGTTAAGTAAAACTATAAATTGTATGTGGCAAATTTAAAATATGAAATAGAACTGAAATATAATCTATGAAACTAATTTTACCTAAAACTTCCAAACTTCTTGCCAAAAATCAATTGCAAACCATTCGAAATGGGGGGGGGGGTCGAAATGTTCCAAAGTATCGTTACCAAAATCTTTAATTTTCATCACAGAAAACATGAAGCTTTTCATTTTAGCAGGAATGTTATGGTATGCGTGTCACAGAACTCCAGACAGAACTGAGACCACGGTTGCAG
Source organism: Catostylus mosaicus (assembly GCA_964019065.1). NCBI lineage: Eukaryota > Metazoa > Cnidaria > Scyphozoa > Rhizostomeae > Catostylidae > Catostylus > Catostylus mosaicus. The sequence continues at coordinate 8,344,586 of OZ025193.1, read as the reverse complement.
CGGGAGCAGGATGACATTGAAGTGTCAGCATGCAACGGCTGGTAAAAGACGTCTGGAATGTTGTGACGTAAGATCGACAAACGACGGATGCGTCCTCGGCAACGCAGCAAGTTACTTATGCAACTTAAGAGATTGATCTCGATGCCATCGTGCACAATCTACTCGTGGCTGACACAAGATTTCCAGCAGTTTCGAAAATCATCATATTGTTGACGTCATAAGTTTCGGAGGCCTACATCATGACGTCAATCTTCAAGTACAAAGCCGTTTCCATGGTATTCTGTTCAAGGAGAAAAAAATTTTTGTAATAAGCTTTCTGTAAGGATTTGTTTTCTGGTGTCCCAGACGACTCATTAATGCATCAATTAATCATTGGATAGCCAACAAAAAACAAAATGCATGTAATGTGTCTTTGCATTAAAAAAAATAGTCTCCCAGGTGATAGGAAATTAACCCCCAGATGTGATGGTTGTTCATTTACATGGAAAAAGTTACACTTGTTGGGAAAACTTTCACTTGAAAGAGGCAATAGAATCATCCAGGAAACGAATTGCATTTCTTCAAGTAAAAATTTGGAGGCTTTCCTCCAAACCCTTACTTTTTTAAAAAGAATCTTTGAAACCTTGGACTTGAGGGGTCTCGGGTGGTCTTGGCGAGACATTCACCATTTCAAAAATCAAAATACGACTGATCGCTTGTCCATTCAGGCAATTTTTGCCTTCAAAATTTGTACTTTTCACGTTTTGACAGAGCAAATGGCGATTCCAAATGGGCAAATGTGCTATCATCCTTTTTAATTATCAAAACTGAGAGCAAGGCTACTTGCAATGCTACCCTTCCAGCAGCGGGGCGGAAGCCATCATGTCCCATATTTTTGGGACGCCTTGCCATGTGACCCGAGAAACAACCACAACAACAAGAAATCTTGTCAACACAAGATTGATTTTCCACATTGCAAACTTTTCCAAAAGATTGCTTGTGTTCTAACGATTTTGTCGCGATTTCCCCTCACAAATTGCAGAAACGACTGTTGAAGATGCAGTCGCACTTTCCCCATCGTTATGGCAATGCAATCTGGAATTGTCTATGGTAAGTTGATAGTTGGACAGGCAAGACAGATCGTTCGCAGTTTGGTCGTTAAAGGACTAGCACCTTCTCAATCGTTCCGCCTTGTTACGGCGTATTGTGGATTTGCAAAACTCAATAGTAACCAGCCCAGAAAAAAATTCTTGTACGGAGAAGACTCATTTTTCATCGCTGAAAACAAATTTGCTAATGTTTTGGGTACGTATTTGTGGTTTGCATAAACCACTGCGCGCTTCTAAAAACCATTTTTACACGAGGTTGTTCAATTAATGGATCCCAAATCAACATATTACTTAGTTGCAAATAGATGTTTGCTTTAGAACTATCCAGGCGCGCCAGAGATGACCTAGATAATCGTGCATCCTATTGCTATATGGTCAATCTAAGTGCTTGCTTTCTTATCTTGCCCCTCGCACCTGTTTTTGGTGTATTGTTCTGCTGATGTGTGTGAACCTATATAATGGTGCAGGAAATGAAGTTTATGAAGCCTTATTCCCTTTCCTGCCAATATACTTAACCTATGAATATGGGTTTCATCCTGATCTGATTGCATTATTTGCATATCAATGCTTTGGTCACTCAACTTTTTCCCTTCTACTAAATCAAAGCTTTTTTAATGCATGTTTGTTGGAAAAGCTGGGGAAAATGAATGTTGAAACATATTTTCCCATAATTTACTTATGATTTCTAGAAAGCTTGGGAATAATTGATATGAATGTATCTGCCAAAAAGTGACAAATCATGTGATTCTGTGAATACTAAACTATGGAAATACCCTACCTACATTGGGTGCTATAAAGGCTGTTTCCAGGGACCAGGGGGCTCATTCCAAAATTCTCTGATTTGTATGTTAAATAACTTTTTGTATGCGGAAGTTTCATAGATTTGATTTTAAAGCATTTTCTCCTCTCTCATTTAGAGGAGTTTATCGTAAATTCTCTTGCCTGCATCAGTATCTTTTTGAAGTGAATACCAAAACTTAATCATTTGGAACTGAAATTATATGATTTCCAAACAGCTGCCCTTGAGGATTATTGTCCTACATTGTTCAACCATCTGCTTCAATTTCATGTTTTTTTATTTCAAAATCAATATTTATTTTCTCAGGCGTTGCAGATGGCGTTGGTGGGTGGAGAGATTATGGAATAGATGCCTCCAAATTCTCAACAACCTTGATGAGAAAGTGTGAGCGTTTTGTGGTAGATGGGGGGTTGACCCAAACCCCAACCGCTGCTAAAATTATAGAAGAGGGATATGAAGAACTATCTTTGGATAAACTTGCCAATTTTGGTAAGGATGGACTGTCATATCTTACAGCTTGTGGTTTTGCTAATCATAAAAAATATTTAAATTCAGCAGATATTTTTTAAATGATTTAAAGCAGGCTGTTTATGATCATTTGCCAGAAATAAGCAATAATTGATTTGAAGTGATACAAAATGAATATAGTAGTTGATGAGCACAATTCTTTTCAATTATGGTTATAGCCTGGAAAAATATTTTGTTTTCTAGTGCTGTAATTGTCATAATATCTTTAAACTAACCTTGAAACTATTGTTGAAAGAAAAACAAACTGTTTGGTTGTCTCAATAAATTTGTTGACTAGTGGTTAGTATCATGGAAATATTTTTTCCACAAGATTAAAAAATATGGGAATCTTGTGGTTAATGTATGGAAAGAATTGTGGATTTCTGTTACAATAAAACTGGAAAATGATTAAAGATTAGCTTAAAGATTTCTTTCAAGATTTTGATATTTCTTAATTTAATCAAAAGTCAATCATATTTTGATGTTTTATGGCTTACCAGTATAAACTTTGTTCAAATGTAAACATTTAATTAAGAAATTTATTGAAGTTTATTATTCAAGTACATACCGCTTTTTATATTCAAAAATAAAACTTGTTTGCAAAAATATGCATTCAAAGTCTGTTGTATTATGCATTAAAGGACATAGCTAAACCCAACCCAACAATCTGCTCCTATCTCAACTTGCATCAGATACCCTGTTATGCTAGTAAATTTAAAAAAACATCTTAAAATCAGCCAATGTTAACTCCCAAGTTGGTCTATAATTTATCTTAATTTCATATTCATTGTAGGAAGTAGCACAGCTTGTGTTATCGTTTTTGACAAAGAAAAAAGTATTGTAAATTCAGCTAATATTGGAGATTCTGGTTTTGTGATATTTAGAAAGGGGAAAATAATACACAAATCAATGGAGCAGCAACACTATTTCAATACACCATACCAACTTGCATGTCCACCACCTGAACAAGAAGGGGCTGTTATCCAGGATAGGTCAGTTCTGTTTTTAACAAATTAGCAATCCAATTAATCGTTTTTACTGATTTTTACAAAAATTATCCTCTTTGCATGTGATTTGATTCTGTCAGCATCAATGCAATTCTTAAGAGCCCTTGAAACCCTTTCAAAGTATATCTAACCTATATATAAGCTTCTAACACTCAAACGACTTAGTTACCATAGATTTGTTAATACCTTGTGTTCTTTCTTCCGTTAAATCACTTCTGATCCATTTCACATCCAATTTCTGTTTGTCATATCGTTTTCTTGTATTTCATTTCAGCATCGAAGAAGCTGATGTTTCAACTTTCTCTCTAGAAGAAGATGATATCATAGTTTTAGGTAGTGATGGCTTATTTGATAACTTATCTATGCAGCACATCTCAAGGGAAATTCATCAATTAAAGGTAATAATTAGCTACCAATCTACTTTTAATATCTTTGCAATCATCACAACCATCATGTTCATCACAGTGATCAATATGCTAAATACCAACACGATCACCTCTATTACTACCTATCTACATTTAAAATCATTGCATCATTATAATCAGTGAAATCATTGCAATCATTGCAATCATCGCAATCATCCCAATCATCAATACGCTAATTTGCAAAATGATCTCTTCTATCACTTCCTACTTTTAAAACCATTGCAATCATTGCTTTCATAGCAATTATCTCTAGTATCATCAACGATTATGCCACTTCGATTATAAAGGCAAACATTTTTACATTTCTCAGGATACTTCAAAAGAATCGTTGCAGTATTTGGCAAATTGCTTAGCAGGCAAAGCTCGGAGATTGGCCTACGACCCAAATTACCTTTCGCCATTTGCAATCAACGCAAAGAGAGTTGGAATTGATATAAAAGGGGGCAAGCCAGATGACATAACAGTTCTTATATCGGTTGTATCCTGCAAGAAAGATACATGAGTAAATATATATTTCTGTGCCGCATTTTATGTCTCGTGTTATCATAAATTTGTACATAGTATTGACAGTATTGTAATCTCATTTTCAAACTGCAAATCACTGTCGTAAAAATGCAAGTTGTGAGCAAATAATTAATAATTCCTGTCCTTTTTTTCTCTGGTAGCAAGCAAACAAAATAGATCCAATCAAACAATTATAGCAATTTAAATTTCCATTTTATAAAGCTTCTTGGTTTGCAACAGACACCAAGTTGCGCTATGTTGCGCTAACTTACGCTAACTTGCGGTAATTTACGTCAAGATTAAATTCCGTAGCGCGCCTTACGGCAATTCCAATCAATCTAAGCTCGTTTTAAGTCTGTTGTCGTAATCTGGAAACGAAATGCTTTGATCTATCATTTTGTTGATTTTTTGTTACTTTCCAAATGTATGGAATCCACATGTGAATAGTCTCAATTTTTTAGTCGTTGATAGTAAAAAATGCTAAGAATGAGAACTATACCTTAATCCATTCACTATTTATTTGTTTATTTTTTGTTATTTCATATACACTATAGAAAGACTTACTTTGGTAGTGGTTTGTAATTTTGAGACAAATGAATGTCAAAGATTTTATGAACTGCATTTTTTATCGTTCTTATCTGATTCTGTCTTTAAAACCTTGATCAATGTCAACGGCCTTTCTCACGCTTCGTAGGTTTCTACTAAATTATCCGACTTCTCATGTCTACGGACATTGGCTGTCAGTTCAGTGAATCTTAGGTAAAGCCAAATCTTTGTATTTCCCTTCTAAATATCAGCTTTTGCCATGCAAAAAACAGGAGGAAAGGCTGTGATGTCTCTGTTTTGCCTTGCAAGACCACCCTTTATTTGTGGCTAAAATTATTTGCCTTTCACACCTTATCCAATTTCCCAATTATACACAAGTACCGAATAATCAACAGATAGAGGAATGCCAAAAATAGGCATTTCCAAGAGGGTACTCGCTCTTTCTCCCAAGGTAAGGATGGCAGATGGCCTATACATTTCAATTCCTCAAACGTAGCTCTTAGGTGTTGCCGTAGAATCTATTAAACATGCATTTAAAAAACTCCAATTGTTCTTAATTTTTCCAAATTCTTGTAACTTCCACACCGCTTCACACTCGACTCGAATAAGCGTCAATTACTCTCTTTAGCAATGTAATAAAAGTGTTTAGATCAAAGGAAGGCGAAGAATATCAACTCATTTTGGATTTGGCTAAGATGCAATGATTTTGATGACCTTCATTGTGAATGTTTAGCATTCCAGAATGCATCTTTCCAATAAAGATTTACACCGATAGCACCTGACGACTTTTTGGTTTCTTCACAACAAAAAAACAATAACAAACGTAGTCTTTGAAAAGATTTTTACGAAAACATAAGCTCGGAAAATTATCTGATATTTCGCAAGACTAAATTTGTAAAATTGCACACCGTCATTGGCAAAATCTATGGTCAGTTCGAGTAAAAATAAAGACATCTTTTTTCCTTTTTTCTTCTGACTGGATCTCGACTTGAATCTTGTTGTATGAAGATCGCATCAAGTCTGAAGATCGCGCCAAGTTTAGACTTGAATCTAAATACTGTAGTCAGTGACTTGAAATAAGATGGTGGCTATGGCATAGAGGCACAATTTTCTGTTTGGTTCGCAAAAGCCCTCAGTGCTAAAGAACCTTCTTGTAAGATTGTTTCATATGCAACTTTTCCCTGCAATCCCCCAGTAGTGTCTCACTCCCTTTGAAGGCGCACAAGCTCTTTTGAGGAGGGAGGGAGGGGTAGGGGAATCTTTCCAATGGTTGAGTTTCGTTGGGAGTCTAGCCTTTTGGCTGCATTGTTATTAAGCATCCTATCAAACTACCTGTCATTACCAAATGTTTATGGATGAAGACTCAAAACTTTATAGAGGATAAAGAATATTTCTTCGCAGGTTAAATAATAATAACAAAAACAACTGGTATCCCTAGACATACCAAATTAACTATTTATTACATTTAAAAATATTTTTTTGAACCTGCCATCGATCTTGTTAATACAGTTTTTGCACAAGCGCTTCAATTTTCGGCTTATCTCGTGCAATCATCGATGGATGCACTACGTTTTAGCACTGTTTAAAACAATTTGATTTTTGATCACGTCGCAGCCCCTATTTCATCAAATTACTTTATGTCTTGGTAAGTGTAATTCATCTCCTTTAACAAACAATCAAACTTTCAACAGGGAGGGGCATATTCGGAGCAAATATGCGGAGAAGTCGGTTCGTGATTTTTTTGTTGCACAGGGGTGTCACTTAAGCTGGTAAGAGTTTGGAAAGCTCCCCCCTAAAAGGGGAAGCATCTTCTTGGAGAAGTAACTTTACATAAAGCTGCAGTTTGCGTCTGCCAATCGGGCATTGTTTTTGCTAGTTTTAGCAAAATGAAAACAGTTTTTGCATATCTCTTACATCCCTTGGTCATTTGCAGTCGTTTTATACTCTGATAAGTGCTGGATCAAAGACTTTGTTGGCATGTAACGTAATCTTTTCTTATTATCATGCAACTTCTTATATTTTGCCTTGCTATAAAGTTTCCTGGTAACTTGCGTTGTGAATAGGTGAAAAAAAAGATATTAGTCTAATTAGTAATGATGATAATGGTAATGATGACAGGAATATCCTAACAGGACAGACTCTTCAAAATATGTATTGCTGTTTTCACTGCCTGTCTTGCGTAAGAAATGTCCGGTTGGTTAACACCATGGACCGAATTGCTCTTAAAATGCTATGCGCCATCAGGAATAGAAAAGCACCTTGATTGGCTAGTTAGCTTCTAGGAACACATTCCTTGTAAAAGCAACGACAACATTCTGGATTGCCAATTTTGCTAGAAAGTTAGGAAGCGCTCTAGACACTTGATCTACGAATTAACGAACAGTATTGCAAGGGTTCTACTAAATGTGCAGGTACTGTAAATCAAGAAATTATTCATCCCTCCAAAACATAGATGTAAACTGTTATTCAGAGGACATCAAAAATTCAAATTTGAAAACTCCAACCTAACTTGTTTGTCCGTGACACATGCAAAATGCATGTTGTATGCAAGACACACACAGTAGTCTATTCAGAGTTTGTTTGATATGCAAAAAAGGTTGGCCTTGAAGTTCCAAGCCGAACTAAAATTTGTTTGAGGGCAATTTGCAAAAAGAAAGTTGCATAGCAAAGCATTTGATTGCAGGAAAAGCTCCGGTTATATTAGTGGTTTTAATGGTATGTTGACAAGTATTTCCAAGTTGACATTCAGGGACTGTATACTGATGGCAAGCTATTGAATAAATAGCATTCAATTGTCTAAGAGAATCATCGATTCCATGTGTTTGCTACAGTAAAAACACTTGTTGCAGGTAGCATACGATTCAATCGTTTTCTCAAACGCTTCTTCAAGCTCCAAATAAAACAGCGAGATCGCCTTCGAATATTTTGCTGACATTTGCTCGACGACGAAAGCATTATTTGTTGGCCTTTCATCACCAGATTTGATACACCAACAACTGAGATACTCTATGTTTTACTAGTAAGTATTGCCTGACTTATGCATGCATTCATTAAACTATACGGAGTTGTTTTATGATGCCTCGTATCGATTCTATAAGGACAGATTTTATGGCACAGAGTAGAGTTGCCCGGATAGAAAATCACCCGGATAGAAAATGGCGTCGAAAGAATAGAAAAGCATATAAAGTTATTGAAAATGAATGTTAGATGAAAAAAAATGGTAGAAGACAGATGCATATCTACTACAAAATGAAACTGGAATAGAATGCCAAGGAATTTCATTTCTTTTTGAAAAGTTTGGGATTTATACACAGAGAAGAATTTGAAAAATTTTGAACAAACATAAAACTATTGCAAATCGGTGATATCGATGCAAATAAGCTCAATTTTCGAACAATTTTTGAAGGTCAAAGAGGTCATTGTTCAGCTTTCGTTTTCTGCCAAGGGTTTTGGCTATGAATCTAAGCAAGATATCGTAACAGGGAAATGCCTGACTTTTTTTGTAAATTGGAATTTGAAAGAACCATCGAAATGGTTCCAGCATGTCAGTACTTGATATTTAACGAGGAGACTAATAAATTCTTGAGAATCAATACATAACAGTTCCTTGAAGGAAAATCTAAGAGTTTTTCTATAGTCTGAAGTTTTTTGTAGTTATAGGTTTAAGGAATTTCATTCAATGCTATTGTTTGTTTCAAATTCATGAGAATTCCAGATGTTTAAGCGCAGGAAATTAAGCACGACACAGTACAGTGAGAATCATTTCTCATATCACAACAAATATATCAACTTGGACTGAAAATCAAGTCAATTAACTATACTTTTCAGCTTGATGCATCTTTTCAATAAAGGATACCCTGTGCAGTTCTTTGAACGCCACATCTTGAAGCATTAGCACTAATTATCATAATAACATTGGAACTCCTTGCTAGTAAAAATTAATAATTAATGTCACTAAAATGTCTTTCGTGGGTCATATCTTACTACGAAAGTCACAGTTTGTTTGTTTTTTGTCACCATGAAAGCCACTTTTTGATAATGGAAAGCTTCAAAAATTCATATGATCTTGCGGCAGAAAACAGGGAGAAAACTTCGAGGTTTGGAAAGCTTTTTGCTAACATGGACGTCATCGATAGAAATGATTGATAAAATTGAAATGTAAATATTGTAACTTGATAATACAAAGAATAACACGATAAGCAGAAATATAATCTAGCAAACCGGAATTGATGACAGTATCGTAAAATTTGGTACTGAAAGATCAGATGCAAAGGGCCTAGACGCACCAACCATCAGACAACTGCTTTGCGTGGGGAAAAACTAAATGTGAATCATTGAATAAATTATTGTGGTTTAAACAAGCTCGTTCTATTGTATATATATTCATAAGCATTATACAACACAGATTTTTGGGTAAAATAAAGACATAAATGGAAGAGGAGGTGACTGTTTGAATTAATATACCGCAGGTTTGAATTTGCATTCGGAATTCTGCAACCACAACTTGCCTTGCTCAAATTATTGTTCAAAATATTGCTTCTATCACTGCTGGCGTAACACCAAATTACTGACACATCTGGCTCTACTTATAACGTGTCCTAGAAATCTTTGTGTTAGGTAGCATACAATACAGAACTATTTTTATTGCAATTGCTCTATTAAATGCTAACTAAATATATTTCAATTGGGCAGCTGAGGATTTAGTTATGTGATGGTGAATAAATTTTCGTTGGTTAACTTTTCATTGGATGGATTCGGGTCCCTTAATTTGTTTTTTTAGGTACAAAAACTGTCCCAACAGGAAAAGGTGATGTGGAATCGTACCATGAAGTCATTCTGGTACAAATTTTTCACCTGACACTCATATTTGTCAAAAACAGGCATGACAAATCGGCTTAAAATCCATTCTTGTCCAGAGTGAATATCTCCGCAGTTCATTGAAGTATCATTGAAAATGCTCATTAAACATCAAATAACAAAAGTTTATTTTCTCGTTTTATTCAGTTGATGGTGAGAAACTGATGTGGAGACAAGATAAAAGATGCTATATTGTAAGGTAAATATTGTTATCAGTTAGACAAAAAACTGTTCAGTGTTACTACATTTGGTTAATGTTACAATTTTAAATTAGGTAGCGCAGCGGCAGCCAGATACGCCACAGCAACTCTTTCCATCAGAGTTCTCTCTTGAAATTAACATATTTACATATTTGACAGACAATTAGCTACTATTTTTGGAATCTGTAATCGGAAGGAACGCAAAACAGCTCATCAAAATGAAAGGCCTATGGTGCTGCAAAAGATTTTATTTCCTTTTCAATGGTCAGAGATAAGGATCTGGTCCATATCGAACACTGAGGCTGATCAGGCTGTCAAACAAGTGGTCATTTCTTCGATATGTGTCAAAGCCTTATCAAATTTGGCCGTCGATAGCTACCGTCTTTATGTTTCATATTTCATTTATGCGGCATTCACCAACGTCTTTGCGTACGCAGATCCAAAATGCGACATGATATCGAACTGCCTACACATGAATCGTGTATACCGAATATAAATAACGAACAGCAGCGGACGTTTGAGAAACACACTAAGGCTACGTTTATACGAGCAAAAGTGGATTGGATCTAAACTGGATCTAATCTAATTTGCGCTGTAATTTAAACTGGATCTACTTTGAAAGGGATCCAGAAGTAGGTCGGATAGCGGACCAGAACTGGGTCGGATCTGCGACGTCTTGTGTAAACGCTAGGCGTATCCGTACCAAAAGAAGATCGGATCCAGTTTGGATCCGATCCACTTTTGCTCGTGTAAACGTAACCTAACAATCACGATCTTAAAGTCAAAATTGTAACAAGAAGCCAGCTAATCTATTCATTATCACTCTAATTACACTCAAAATCAATATATCTCTATCTCAATGTTTCCTCTTAAATGTGAGAAAACATCAAATGTGCAGTTGATGGTCGAATATAAATTGTTATAACATTGGTCCTCCGCGCCGGATACACGCTATTTATATGCTTTCAGTTCACCAAAATTCACATGTTTTGTCTCTGCTTTCTAATAATTTGATTTTAAGCCATTCGTACACACTATATCATTATATAACATATTATTTCACCTGGCCTAGGAGGCCTTCCTCAGTTTAATGTGATTTTTTGTTACAAGTTTTTTTTACGTTCAATTCAGTATGATAATGTTTCAAAAACAACTTAAATTTATTGAAACCTAATGAGCTTCCTATGGAAAACTAGACGTGACATATAACATAACATAACATAGCATAACATAACATAACATAACATAACATAACATAACATAACATAACATAACATAACATAACATGACATAACATAACATAACATAACATAACATAACATAACATAACATAACATAACATAACATAACATAGCAAATAAATTAAATAAATAGAAATAATCAATTTGCCATTAAAGATTTATCTTTAACTTCAAAAGTCAGTCTAGATATCAAAACCATCAAATTTGTATTTTGAACTTCCCTGTCTCGCAAAATTTCTCTAGAAAAATTCATAATAATTTTCAAAAGCCCTATCCATTTTGATTCTTGGTTTACAGGCCAAAACATTAATACCGGGATCATTAGTTAGTTAAAAGCTATGTTAGTCGAACAATGGTCGTTGTCGTTATCATATGCGGTTTTCGTAGGAATTAATTCATTGATATTAAAGATTTTTGTGGTTCATGAAATACAATGAAATGTTTATCAGGGTTAACAAAGAACGTGCTAGAAAGATTTGGTCAAAGAACAATGAACGCTATATAAAATAATCAATTGACAATTGCCACGCAACAAGGAAGCGATTCACAACAAAGAACACTGTTTTTCATTGCAGTATACCGCACATTAAATCTTTTAAATAATGATGCTTTATAATTTTGGGGCCCAATTATTAATGCTTCGAGCCTTAAGATTGAACGGAACATGGTGTCAGGTGTAAGCTTGCTGACTAAGATCTTCATGCCCTTTAAAATAGCCCTGGTAAGTAAGATACTTGACTGAGATGGTCATCAATAGCGATCTATTGTACTGAAACAAAAATGATGCCCCATACTAACTAATGCGAGAAGGTACAACTCTGATGAATTCTGAGATTGTATATTTAGGTACACTATGTATTGAGATTGTTAATTTATCTCTGTTTTGAAACAGTTCTAAGTATGTGCCAATAAACTTAGTCCAAATGACTTCTGATGAGTCTCATCTCTGCCCTTTCCTGATGACAAAGGAATCGAGATTTTCTTGAATCCCATCCCCAATAATTCCCTTCAATGTCAGTTTACTGCCTACATGCTTGGTAATAGTAAAATTTCCTTATTCTGATGAAATTAAAGCTCTTTACGATTCAATACTCTTTATTAAGTAGATTTTCAGTCTTCAGACCTTTCTATCCGAAAACAATTATTAGAGCATTATCATTGCCAAATCAGATGAAAAAGCTTTAGTTTTCAACTCTCATTTCATCAGAATCTAAAATCAGTTTACTTGACCCGAACAGATCAACTTAAAATATCATGACCCAACCAATCCGAGGTCACTTCATGATTGCGGCTCCACATTTGACATTCTCATACCATCAGCGTTTACATTATTTATGATTCGTCAATCAAACAAAGATTTGATACATGATCCTTTTCAGTTTCTTGGGTCAGTCACATTAACTCAAAATGCTTCATGCTTCTCGCCATCGCTGCTTCACGACCTCACGCAACTCTCCTGCAAACAATTACAAAAGCGGCGATTTATATGTAGATGACATTGCTCAGGATTCAGCATGTAACTTCTATAAAGGGTGGAGCCTATGTAACGTAAACTAGAGATATCTTCAATGGAGACATTATGTCATCGGCGAGGAAGAGTAAATTTGTTAAAATGACAATAAACAGGTATCAGATAACGTCTGCAGTTATATAATGGAATATTCTCAAACGATTTTGGTCTCATGTTTAAATAAGAAACTCAATTAAACTTGTGGATTTGCAGTTTGAGCTGGTATCGCTATTAAAAGCTATCATGGGTTCTATAATTTTGTTTCTGTCTTTGAAATGCTTAAACAGGACTCAAGTTTCAACCTCCCATCTTGTGACTCCAATAGAAATAAACTTACTTTATATGATTGACTATGAAAGGATCGATTTTTCTGATTTTAAACGGGACTGCTTTCATTATAGGATAATCTGCGTTGGTTTTGTATAGTAACACGTGACCGTGTCATGTGATAGATGCATACGGAACCATCGGATTGTGAGAGAGGGAGTTGTGGAGGAGAGAGAGCGAAAAAACCAGCAATCATCAACAGTTATTTATTTCTTTCTCAACAGATATTGAATGCCGGTCAACAATAGTTGCTTGGAAAAGAGCTAGAATAATTACTAACTATTGAAAATGATTAACCTCTTTGATTTCTACATCAAAATTCTATCACTTTCTTCCCACTGTCAATCAACAAATCACTGTTTGTGATTATCGAATTGAAAAGACCTTGAGCCACACAAAATTGGTAAAATCATTTATGGAACAAAACTTGATGGATGTTTTTGTCTTATGGTGAAGGTTGTGACAAGGAAGAAGAAAAGCTAGCACGGAATGCGATATCATATTTGTTCTGTCAATGCTTACTGGTATGTGGGTAGTGTCAGGGAAAAACACATCAGAGTTTGCTTCATAGATAATGCAGAAATATAGAGCAGAAAATAGAAAGACACCTTAGTAAATAGCTTATCCTTTCCTCGGCCTAAGCAATCAAAATTCACCCAAACGTGTCCCATAAAAAGCCAAAAGGCTGCGTGTTTGATGCAGTATGGTGGATTGTTTGGTCTCTGTAACATATGTTAGGCTCTTAGTTTTGAAAAGGTTTCTGGGTCATTGAATTGAAAAGGAACAACAGAAACCTGTAAAATATCTGTTTTGGAAAGTATTCATCATGTATGTAATCAAAATGCTAAGATCCATTTCAAAATAAACGGATAACTTGTGGCAAAATATAACATACAAAGAAATGATAACCTTGGATAAATGACCATAATAAATCATCATATTGTACTTTTGTTTCGTGTCTCGATTTGCAGCCTTCTTACGGTTATGGCTGAGCTTTAAAATGAATAAGTACATTCATCAAACCATCTGCAAAAGTCCTTTGTGTAATGGTCTTTGTTTGAAATGGGATCGAAGCACAATATATTCCAAAGGCGGTTTGAAATCAAACACTTTCTTTATTCCAGCAAGATCGGCTGGCGTCACATATCTTGCATGAAGTAAGTGTTTTATTTGCAATAATTTTTAAAAAAACCTCAATTTTTTCCATAAATCTTTGGTTAAATTGACTAGCTACTTTAAAATACAACGAATATATATGAGTTTTAAACAATTTTGTTTGAAAGTATAGAAGGTTTATGCATCATATTCGATGGATTACAATTAACTACATTAAATAAATTTATAACTAGAAAATCGAAATAGAGATAAAGGATGACTGAAAATATCTGGATGACTAAAATGATTAAAGATCTTAAATATGTTATATAAAATAAGTTGTTTATCTATACGATGTTTTAAATTTTATAAATTACTTTAATTACTAATCAGAATTGTATGTCGAGGTAAGAAATTAACAAAAAATCAATTTTAAATTGATGCCGATTACTGGATCAGTAGAGGCGTTAATTTCGTCGTCCTTAAAACCACTGGTTTTATTATGTCTTCTGGAAATTAAATTTTGCAATTGTTTAGGTGGCGCTCCTAGCACTTCGGCCAAACAAGAACTCGTTTTCGTCACCAAATGAGAGCGGAAAGTTTGTGAATGAGATAAAAAAACTAAAATTAGGGGCGTTTTCGAATTCATTCACGTCGAGGATAATGATTTAGAATGGTGTCAATCTTGATGAGAGACTTCAGGAGTTGAATAAAACAATCAATAACCTCTTGCATATAGAAATCATAGCAGTGCTTGTAAATAACAATCAATGTTTGCTTTGAAGATACCTTTACTCTTCATTGGTTTCATACTTAAAATAAATGTTCTCTATAGAGTTTAATTTATTGTTCGTTGTTCATAAAGTGAGGATTCATTTCTTTTGCCACTTATTTACATGGCAGATGTTTCATATAAGTTATGCTATGCAATTGAATTAGAGAATATTTGAAAAATTAAGGTAAAATTCTAGTTTTTAATTTGAAAAAATACTAATCTATTTCCTTTGGACAGATCATTAAAATATGCTCATCAAAATGCCTTTAAATTGGCATGTTGAATCAATGTAGGGCGGGAACCATTTTCTGAAACATTACCTAAAGAAAAACACACTCGCCAAAGCATCTTCTTTATTTCACAGCATCAGTCAATAACCGTGTCATCAGCGAACTTCTAAATGTCCTATTTTGACGAAGTCTTTTGTCATGCAGTCAAATTGCCATGCAGGTAATTCGTTTTGGTCACTCATGGGAAAATTTTAATTTTAAGTCAATTTTAAGTAATTCTGACGATCAATCAACATTACTCGAGGCAGGCAGTTTCGTTTCCTTTCATTAGCCAGATCTTGTTTCGCAAGACACAGCAGTAGTGTTTCGTAACAATACCTATTTTTATACCCAGACTTTTTTCGGTCATCTACCATGCCACTGTAACAATGACCAGGCTTTGAATTTGGCAATTACTTTTTTCTAAACCTAAAATAGCCACGCCCAGTTGGGCCACGCCTATTTTTAGTAATCAACTAGCCACTGTAGTATTTGTTGTCATAAGGAGGCTAATTAAGCTGATAGCCGTAAAAAATCATTGCATTGCAAACGGAGCCGACGGTCAGCTATGGTAACATGCTCATTCAACATTGGCTAAAGATACATCATCAACAAACGAACATCAATATGTCAGCAGGTGTTACATGACATTGACTACACTATTAACCTTTAAATCGAATCCATCACCACCAATCACATATAAATTTTATCGCTGATGTACCTAACCTTAATTATAACGGTTTTTTTATTACTATAAGTCAAATTAGTAATATGAGCCAGTTCATGATTCATCATCATAGTCATAATCTCTTTCATTCTTTCCTCGTCAAATCAGAATAAATTTGTACGGTTGTTACAGAAGAGAAGACTACTGATTCCAAGCAAGCGGCTATTGATATACATTTACTGTAAGCCTTAAAGAAGTGTGCTTCTTTCAACATGAGTTATTCAATCGCTTCATAAAACGCAAGTGCATTCGTAGAAATTTCTTGGAAAGGAAGTTTGAAGTTGACTTCTTGCAAAAGTTAACCAAAACGAATAGTATTAAGAACCCTGCGAAAGCAAGTAAGCAAGCAAACAAACAAACAAGTAAGCAAGCAAGCACGAAAGTAAGCAAGCAAGCTAGCAAGTAAGTAAGCAAGCTAGGAAACTAGTAAGCAAGCAAGCAGATATAGCTACTGTCATTAAGCAACAAAAAAGTTCGACAAAACTATATTTTTGTTGGATTCAGCTGATAATTTACTACTTAGCCTAGAGCCAAATGCAATTATCAAACAAGGACTACATATCTTTTGCATGATGCGATCGAATAATAACATCAAATGTTGTTTCTCCTCAAATGGACCATTTTCTTAAAATAGAATTTCTAAATTATGATGTACTCACTCTATCCTTACTTAATGCTAATTTGCTAAATCAACTTGAACCAGTAAACATCGCCCTATTGAGCATTCATCGTGACTCATTTGTAAACGTTAATAGTTATAATTAGAATAATGAATTTAATAATCACTTTAATTTGATAATGAAATATTTGATTGGGCGAAATCTTAATCCGCATCACGCCAACCCTCTTCATTGCCATATGGTGAACATTGACGTCAAATATTTGAGAGATAAAACAGAACCTATCAAGGTTGTCATGCTGTGATGTTCTGGTAATGAAATAAAAAGATTCATTCAAGATTTAATTGCTTGAAGGTTCTGTAATTACGAGAATGTGAATTCTTTTTCATGCAGCATTGGCAAGAGATTATCTAATAAACTGAAAAGAGAATTTGAGAGAAATTGTTTTAAACTTGCCTTGTGTCCAATGCATTTAGGATAGTCCCTGGGTCTTGCATTTTAGTGGGTTAGTCATTACTTAGTCATATGCTGTTTATGATCGAAACGTTGATTGGAACTTTTATTGTTGATGATTGTATGGGTTGAGAGACCTGCATACTGTAAACATTAAATTTGATTTTTACCTGTGATGCTTGAAAACTCGAGGCAGTACAACTAAATTGACTCCAGGAATATAATATCTCTTCTCCACTTAAAGGAGGATCGAAAATGCTCTACACTTGCTTAGACTGAAAACTCATAATTCTATTCAACTGGTACTCTAATTTTTATTTTTTGAGAAACTCAGGCTCAATTTCCCACATTTAAGCAACAATTTTAGACTTATTTCAGACTAAAGTTCTACATTTTAATGCTGTATTCTGCGCCACATTTCATTCAAATTCTTCAACTCTTCGAAAAGTTGAGAACATTGTTGTGTGTTACTGTGCATGTCATCAACCATACGGTTGAAAGTAAATTGTTTTGTTTGATCTTCTTTCCTATGAAATATTAAAGGAATCGATGGAGACGTGATTAAATATTCTTGTCAAAAGGGGTATTCGATTAAGTCTGATTCTTTCATGTAATTACGAAGTGGTGATAAGATCGTCGACATGCAAGTCCAGATTTGACTTGACTATAATTCTGTTTACCAAAACATAACATGCTCATAGTTTTGTTTAACTGTAATTAATATGATTACAAATCACAACAAAATTCCATCACTTATTGAATCCTGTTCAATGTAACTAAAAGACGAAATAATGAACGGTTGATTAACATCAGCCATCAGGCTGTATGGGAGATTTGCAAAATGGCGCGCCATATCACGAAGGCTAGGAAGCTTTCAGAAGTCACCTTGTTAAAGATACCAGCGTGGAACCAGAGAAGAGATGATTAATCTAACGAATGTATGATTAGGCGAAGAAAGCGAATGGAAGTTGTTGTCTATGTGAATGAGGTCAGCTAGCGTAGCAAAAAGTAGGCCTATTTGCAACCAATTATCAAGGATGAAAGTCTTCATTTCATTCATTTCATTTCATTTCATACTGTTATATTCTTCATTTCATGTGCTAGGCAGAGTTTTGCCCCGTTACTCAGCGCCGAGTTTTCACCTTGCAATTTTGTAGCTGGAATTTTTGTTGTCATTTAAGTGTCATTTTGTCCGTTTACTAGGCTCCAGGCTTTCCACCACCAGTGCGAATGTTAAATTTTTTCATTTGATTTAATCTTTTTCTTTGAAAGTTTTTAATTTTCTGCACCCTTACCTTAAAATCTCTAATTGCTTTTTGGCGTTATACCATAAGGCTTAAAATATAGTAAGATTACTCTATATTTCCTAATGATCCAATTACTTCACACTAATTAAAAGCTATTAAAAGCTTCCATCTGCTTAACAAAGGAATCAAAATTGCTTTGTTGGAACTTTGCAAGGTGTCAAGCGCATAATCACGAGATAAATTTGCCTACCTAGAAAGTAAATTGCAACGATGGAACTTTGAAAATATGAATGGGTGTTTAGATAAATCAAAATTTGTTAGCAAGCATAGTTAGCATAGTCAGCAATGCCAGTTTCATTTTCTCTTTCTGAGGAAGACAGTCGAAAAAAAACCTTGACGATTTAATCAATCATTTCCGGTGAGAGGCATTTGTTTCTCATATAAAGCTTGTAGTCAAGGCGTAAAGCGATGAGGAGTTGCCTGGCTTAGCCCCCCATTCAACCTTAATTTCTTGAAAATAAGAGTTCGCCGGGGTTTGTTTCGTATCATTTTCTAAATGATCTGTTGTTAATCAATTATCAGATAAATACCAAAAATTACATTGTTTTGTTCTAAATTGATGAAAAATTGAGCATTTAGAGACCAACTCACACCTCTTTTTGGTTACGAGGGAAGCGCATTATGACGACATTTCAAATTTAACCACGCCCTCCTTAACATAACCACGTACAATTCTTACTTGGCCATGGTACCATTACGGGAATTCTCTCCAAATGAATAGGAAACATTCGCGAATCATTAGTGCTGGCTTCCTTGATTTTGAAATGCATTACTGGTCTTTTATGATTTTGATGATGAGGAAATAACGAGGCCGTCTGTCTGCTTGATGACTCATTTTCCCATGAAATTACTAAATCAGGACAAATCTCTTAATCCTTCATTAAGAATATGAAAACCAGTTGGTGAAAAGCTGGTCATTTTATGAAAGAAAATCAAATCCAATCACATCGACTGAAAAAGCTGCTTCAATGGGGTGAAATTAAAATGGTTTTAAACGGTAGAAAAAGTCGTTATTGGCAATCATAAATGTTCAGATGGTGGTGAATAAATCATCATCTTAAGGAAACTATGAAGCAGTTTATACAAAGAAGGCTAGACTAGTTAATGCAGGTTTTCACAAAAAATAGTCGATGCATAACCGCCCACCATTGGTAATTCTAAAAGCAGCTTTGCCGGCCTTGAAGAAGTTCTTCCGCCGCCACCGCTCTTGCAGTTTTACACCGAAAAACATTCCAATAGCGGAACGCCCAAAGAACATTTGTCTTTATTTCCACGTGATTAAATCTGTCCAATCAACAGCAAACCTTTTCAGACCTATACCTTCTCATACTTTTAAAACAGTTTGTGCGACTGGAAGTAAATAGGATAAAACAACGTTCATTTCATGCGGAACGCACCATTCAGCATTGCAAGTGAACAAATAGCAGATGAACAACCCCATTTGGGCCTCATAAATTTCTAAAACGCTTTTAAATTGTTAACATGCAATTTTTCTCTTGGCATAATTACCAAGTTAATATTGTTTATTGCAAATGGAATGATTTAACCTTGCAAATATCCTTTAAACTGTGTATTATAAGTTGGTTAAACTATAGCAAGCTATGCAATTATAATTTCTATTTTTACAGGTAATAAGCAAATAGTAGAAGAAAGGACATGCTCCGAAAACTTGTAGCAAAGAAACAAGACGATGGTGGAATAAAATCAGAACTCGTCCCATTGACACAGGTAGAGCCAGAAGATAACATGGCTGCGAACAATAATAGTAACGGGATGAATATCAACAACCCAGCTATGGTTGATCATGGAGGCTCCTCTCAAACGAGCCTTCCCCAGGCTACGACGAGTAACGGCGCACCTGGCCTAAATTTGTCTGAGCTTGGAATATTGAGAAATGTTGTTAGCAAATGGAAAAGTTTCAGCACAAAGAGAAAGGAGACTGGGGACAAGAGTAGCATGTACAGGAAAGGACCAGCCCCCCTGGATGAACCGGGAAAAAAGAAACGGAAGACAATGCTGAGGTGTACGCATGGAACATTGGATAGCGATGTGGAATCTGTTGGGGACTCAGACATTGAGCCGGGGGTTGACAACTCTCTTGCTAGTAGCAAGGGACTGATACTGTATTTTGCAAAACTTGCTACGTCTCGAGATGAAGACGAGACTGTTGATCTCCAATTCGTTTACTCTTTATTGCAAGGCGGAGCAGATATAAATTTCACGGATAAACACGGACAAACAATTCTACACGAAATATCACGTGCGTGGCACTCAGATGTGGGCAAATTTCTGCTATCCCATGGAGCAGATATCAACAAAGGGGACAAATTTGGAAGGACACCTCTTCATTTGGCAGCCTCGGTTGGGTACACTGATATGATTGTGTTTCTTGTTGACAACGGAGGGAATATAAATGCACGAACTGCGAATGAAATGCAAACTCCGATTCACTTTGCTGCAAAAAATAACTCGGTGCCAAGTTTAAGGACTTTGATAAAACTTGGTGCAAGCATTAATGATCGAGATTATAAAAGTAGAACTCCATTGTTTGTTGCTGCTGAATCAGGTAAGACGACATAAAAACGATGCTAGTTTTTTGTTTCTTTTGGGTGAAAAATCTCAAACGCATGTATCATCTAGCAAAAGTTGGAATTTTTTAAACACTCGCCAAAAACCTTTTTAAATCAGAATATGAAGAATAGCAAGTGTTTATGGAGTTATCTTGGTACCAATTTTCTATGCACCTGATTGCAAATGCCATTCTCTTTAATTTTTCTTTGCAAAATAATTAAAAACCTCTTTTCTCGTAATATCATAACACATTGCTAAATTTTAAGTTGTCTAACAAAGTTTTTCATTGCTTTGGAAACAAGAATCATCATTTTCAAAGAAAACAAATTAAGCTTTGATGGATTAAGCTATGATATCAACCAATGTTTGGATTAATTTCTTATATTTTTATAACATCATAATTAAATTTCACTTATGATACGTAAAGTGACGTTGTTGCAGTCTCCATTTAAGGAATAATATTTCTACTGTTCATATCAAAATAAAGATAAAATTATGATAATCGATGTAATAATTTTGGTTTTGAAAAAATTCACTCATCAATGCATTCAATCATTATTTAAAAACACAATTTTACAAAAAAAATTTTCTACATCCCTATTTAAGAGTAAAGCATTAAATTTATAACCTTCTTATTTATCAGGCAGGACTGAGGCAGCAAGATTTCTATTAGAGGCTGGTTCCCCCGCAGCGATATATGACGACATGGGAAATTCATGCCTCTCATTGATGGTTGAAAAAATGCCTGGTATTGCAATCGAGGCTCTGGAGCAATTTCATAGTATGGACAGGGCGCTCAGGAAAAAATATTATTATTTGAATTATCTAGAGAAAATGAGTGCAACGGACAATGGTGAAACTAGCGAAGGGTCTGCAAAAACGGCCTTGGAGGTAAAATATCAGATTGTATTATCGATGGTTGTTCTGCTTGGATGTCTCTAAGGTGGTAGTCTCTAAGGTGGTAGCAATAAAGGGGAAAAAAGGTGAAACTTCCTGAGTGGTTGTAATTAAAACAGAAGCAATAAAAGTGGTAGGAACAATAAGATGGAATAGCGATAGTGGTGATTGATTTAGTAGTTATAATGTTGATGTGCATTTACATTAAAGGTGCATTAAGACTTATCATTAAACAAAGTTCATTGTTAACGCGTTTCCAATCCTGTTGTTAGGGCAATTGATCACGCGAAACTATCTTGGCATGAATAGCAAGAACCATGGTAACGGGAAGGGATCACAATGAAGTTGTTTAGTCTTAGCCTCCTGGGCCACTGGACTAAGTCATTACTATCCGTTTCCTTCATGTATCATTGACTAAAGCAATCATTGTATCATTTCATTTTGTAGGTGATTGTTCAATATTCTGAACTGGAACTTATCATGCATCCAGCAATCCGAAGATTACTTGATGTAAAATGGGACTTATTTGGCAAATGGTCCTCAATTTGGATAGTACTTGTAAATTTAATTTACACATTCTTATGGACAATCCTTGGATTAATGCTACCAAGGGATGGTAATTATTACAAACCATTATCAAAATATTGGTGGAGATTAGTACTAGAATGCATTGGTTGCATAATGACTATATATTTTATCCTAACGGTAAGCATGCTTACATAATTCATTCTTTTTTATATCAACATGAAATTTGATAGTGCTGAAAATATTCCTTTAGCCTTTAAGAAGCTTCATCTAGATAATATTATTTTAGATCTTAGATTTTAACCACTAAATTAAAAAGATCGTTACACAAACAGGCCTAGATATAAAACTTAAGGCACGTGTTTTATCAAAAGATTTACGAGAGACAGAAATCCACAATGTTAAACAATAGCTAAATGCTCACGTGAAGCTGCCAAGTGATCAGATGAAAGTCTATAGTAGGTCCTCATTGGCTGCCCCTTTTAAAGCTACCCAGGCCCCTGATTGAAGCTGCTTGCTCTTCAATCGTTTGTCCTTAAACCTATCTTGGTCTTTTAACATGCTAAATAGGTTTGCTAGTATCCTGGATTTGTTAATTGCAACTAGTTACCACAACTGTTTTGCATCTCACTACAGCAAGTGTTAGACGCAAGAAACGTGGAAAAAAGAGAAACAGTTTATAAAGAATGGAGGGCAAAGCAAGTAGAGAGAGACTTAGAGAACTGTCACCCGAGGTGGCCCGAAGAAAGGAGATATTTAGAGGGAGAGCTCGAACGAATTCGGCGTAACACACGCGGAACATACTTCAGAAACGCGTGGAATATTATTGATTGGGTAACACATATAGCTGTGCTCATGGTTGTTATAACTAGAGCAATAACAGTGTTATGGAGAGATGAGAACTCTGACAAAATACATCCTAAAGTATTTGCATTGTCTCTTATCTTAATATGGATGAGGTTAATGAAGGCCTGTAGGGCGTTCAAGGCTCTTGGTCCGTTTATTACACTGCTCGGTCACGTGGTTGAAGATACGTTGAAATTTGCGTTCTTATATTTTGAGTTCTTCATACCTTATTGCTGTGCGTTTTGGATAATATTTGGCGGACCAGAAAATGCAGCAATTATGGAAGCAGCGGGCAAAAGTTCAGATGGTTGGAAATATTTCAATGATCTTGTTTATTCTGTCTTTGAAATAACATTGGTTGGAAATTATCCATGGGAGTCGTTATTGGCAATAGATAGGCTTATGGCACAGGTATGCTTTCGATATAATACGAAATAATTTGAAATAAAATGATTAATTATTTACAGAAACAATAAAATTTATATCTTTATGGAAAGTCTTTTCCATTTAACATCTATCATTTCAATCATTTGACATCCAACGGTCACAGAAAATGTTCTAATAAATAAAGATACTGTACGATTCTATAACACATTTTTCCCCATCACTCACTTAACAATAAAGAACCACGAATAAATTATTCAACTAAATTTGACATTCATTAATACAATTACTGACATATCCATTCACACATTCTGGAATCAACTCAGCTAAATGTTTATTCATTCATTTAGTCATTCATTCATCAATTCATTCATTAATTCATTCCATTATTCATTTATTGATTGATTAATTAATCTATTCATTAATAAATTGATTAATTCATTTATTCATTAATTAATCGATTTATTCATTTATTCATTCATTTATTCATTTATTCATTTATCAACACTATGTGCAGGTACTATGGCATCGATTGATCTATAGTTTAAAACGTTGTTTGCAATAATCTATTAAGACTTACGTTTTAATATATTCCTTTGCCTCGAAATAATTACCAGTACATTATAAATGTTTGTTTTAGTTTCTTGTTGGAACATATCTTGCAATGTCAGCAGTAGTATGCTTGAATTTGTACATTGCATTGATGTCAGATACATTTGCACGTGTGTACGAGAATGCCAAAGCGAATGCAATCATGCAACAAGCGATGCAGATACTAAACATTGAAAGAACACTTAGCAAGAAAAAGCTGCAAAAAGTCAAGAAGTTTATTGCAATTGAATGCGCCCCACAGGTATGTAATTAACATCTAAGAAAATGTTGGCATTGCTGTCAAAAGAAGAGTTTCAATCAAAACAACTGCTTCTATGTATTATGATACTCTTCTGTTCTTAGTTTGTAATGTTGTCGAATAATAACTGGGCAGCAATGCCAGGCAAAATAGAAAGAGTTTGTTGGTCATGTATACAACAAAAGGTGGAGATACTGTCCTACAATCATAACCTAAAGTGGTTTATAATATGGGGATGGTGAAATATTTTTTATAACTTCATGCGGGCATTTGTTTCTTTTGATCAATTTTCATATTTGTTGCAAATGAAAATTCCTCAGATTCACAGCTGGGATTACACATTTGATCGGCAATATGTTATCCTTAATTCATATTTTGAACAAAATTCATTCCTTTAAAAGCAGCACAAGTTTATATTTATTTCTTAAACCCCATGCAACAAAAAAGGCCCATAGTTCGATCTATTTAGAACTTGAATCCCTCAACTGCAAGTGAATGATTGCTAGAAGGAACCGCTAGTTTGCTATCAGCATCGAGCAACATAATGCCTTGTATAAACATGTTAAAGATGGCAAAAATGAATCTTTACAAATTAAATGTAGTATTTTCGTTCTTTAGGAAGTCTATTGTGCTAATGAAGAAAAGGAACAGAATCCAAGAAATCGAAACGCTGAAGTAATACATCACATGGATACTGTAACAGAAAATCTTAAAGAAATGATGCGAGAAACTCGAGCAGATATAAGCGAAATAGCAAAACAAGTAGGCCGTAGTAACGGACCTCGTAATCAAATATCTTCTGATATAATGGCCCAAAGAGAGGCCCGTGAATGGAGAGAGAAACAGGACAAGCAAATGTTGGAAGTGATGAATGCGATAGCTGATTTGCGAAGGTCGCAAGAAATGTTGATGCGAATCATAAAGAGACGACAAAGCTCGTTTAGTTCGCAAGGAGATCCTGGTGATTTGCTAAAAGTTGAGTCAATGTCAACGTTAAAAAAGAAGAAAAAGAGAAAAGGGTCGGAGAATTTGGAGCGATCGACGAGTGAACCAACGGCAGAAGAGGTGGAGAAAAAGAAAAGCAGTAAATCGAAGAAAAAAGAGTAATACCTTGCCGTGGATTGATCAGTTTGGCATTTCGATTACCGCCTGGGTGTCCGGTTATATGAATTGTCCGGTGATCTGACTTTTTCTAGTACCCAGTTAAAAGTCGAGTTTCCGGATCGTTTAATTTGAGTTTACCCAAGTGGACGCACGTTTTAACTTATGTGCTGCGGGCTCGTGAAGATGCAATATCGAAGCAAATGCTGTGTGATGCTTTAAAATGATGAATTATCATTGCCTGTCTTTTACAGGAACGATATTTGCATAATATTGAGAGATATTTACGAATCGAGATACACTTGTTGCAATAATGAACTTCAATACCACATAATGTGACCGAGAGTTCTCAACAAAACCTTGCTAGAATTTTTGCAGAAATAAAAAGATATGCAGTAGCCTCAAGGTCGTTGGACACGTGTCGAAAAAATTTAAAATACCAATCTTTGCTGAAAGATGTTTCTGTATCTTAAAAATACTCTTACTACAAAATAGAACCTAAAATCTAATTTTAAGGGGCAATTTTTGTCCCATCTGCAAGGGAAGAGACACATATATGTGACAGAAGATGCGACTTATAGCAATATAAAATTTCAATTTGATTTGGAAACGAAGTATCAAAGAAACAAAAGAAATTCATTTGCATGAAATGAATGGGCTGCCAGTGAAGTTTCAAAGATCAAAGAAGATTGCCCCTATCACGCCCCTATCATGCCCCTATCATGCCCCTATCATTCCTCTTCCTCAGCATAAATAGCGAATAAACATCCATAATGGATCTACTTCCTTAAAATAATATTTACTGTTGAAATCTTTTCTGCACATTAGGTTGATTCATAAACAAGGACAAATATCTTGTAGGCTTTTAAATTTTATCGAACTGTAAACAAAATATGCAAATAATTCTGTATTCAAGATAATGTGTTTAATTTACAATTTTAATTATAAAATATAATAAAGTGTTAATGACAAGAGAAGATCATTTGTTTGGAATTTTTTGCTATTTTTACTTCGCATCCATTTAAAAATGCTGCACTTTACGTAAATCATGACTTCGTTTACCCATAGTCCATTTATAACTCAAAATCTATCAAAATTAACAAATTGAAAATATCACAAATCGTCCTTTAGTGGTCACCCATGTTTTGTCTTATCCAAAATTGACTTTTATTGACCTTTTAAAACTTCAAAGAAAAGTGTAAAAGCGTAGATGACA
Source organism: Catostylus mosaicus (assembly GCA_964019065.1). Classification (NCBI taxonomy): domain Eukaryota; kingdom Metazoa; phylum Cnidaria; class Scyphozoa; order Rhizostomeae; family Catostylidae; genus Catostylus; species Catostylus mosaicus. The sequence goes on along the minus strand of OZ025193.1, from coordinate 8,317,939 downwards.
AAAAGCCATACTTCTCAAGGATGTTTGAGTTTGATTTACATTTTCGATAAAACGTAGTTTATTGGGACCACAAATTTCTTAGAAATATTAATGACGAAGGATTAACCATCTTGAGCCCTACAGAGCTGTCAACATAAAAAACACAAAGACTAAACAATAAACTGTGTTAGCCAAAATAGATTTTTTTCATTATATTTAACATATTCCACATAATAACATCTTAACAATAATCTTCAAGCAATTAATAACATTAATCATAACTGCTAATGATTATTGTTTTCATCTTTCCATTAGTTCTCAAAATATCAGTCTATTAGTATTCATCGTACTTTCCTAGTTCAACATATTTACAATTTAGTAGTTGCTTTAAAAAAAGCAAAATTAATTAAGTTAGAATTGATGGACATACATTACGAATAAATGCCAAAACAATTTTAAAAGGTAACAAAACTGCTGAAAAAGTAACTATTGACGTTCATGCATCGAGACAATGAACCGAGATACAAACCATTACTCTCTAGAAAGCGTCGCAGGGGGCACAACCAAGCAGTTTTAAAGGGCAGTCCATTGGTAAATTGAAAATATTTTACATCAAGCCCCAGCTTACCCTGACAAATTACATGTCAAAGATCACGTGGAATAGTGAAAGATCACAAATTGTCGATAGCAGATGTGAGGAAAAAAGAAGGAAGTAGCAAAGGTGAGTTGAATTTAAGAAAGGAAGAGAAAATATTCAAGGCTGCTCAAGTTAAAAGAGTATTTGTAAAACCTCTTCAAAATTGCTTATACTATGTTTAAATGGACAACATTTGCGTCATGACCAATTAGGTCATCATAGTTTGTGTCAATATGCAAGTTAAATAGCAATAGATTATCGATGATCTCCTTGGTAAAGATGTATTCATCTCATATACACTAAATCTTACTTGAAAACAGAAGCTTTTCAATAGTGCATTTTACCTATGTGTATAAAAAGTCTTGCTAGATCTTCTAACACTAAACCTAATTCGAAGTCTATCTCGCATTCAACCACTAATGAAACTTGTCAGCACACCTACACCAAAGTGCTGATACTAAAACAAGTAATTCATTCTCTTTGTTAAATTTCGCTCAGAATGTTCTCCTAGGGTTTATCTGTCTAATCTATTCACCTTTGTAACAATAGATTCAAAGTAATTTCAAACCAAAAACCTAGTTAATATTCTGTTCACAAGTTAATTACATGAAAAATATATGCCATTTCTCTACTTTTTATCTTGGTGTTCTACCAAGATTTAATCCTGTGAGGATCGATGGATTGAAATATCATAAAACGACATGAAACAAGAATTGATTTAAGAACCAATTAATTTTTCTTTGTGGAATTAATCTATAAAACTATAAGAATATATATATACATAATATTCAATCAAGTACCTCCAATCATTTTGCCTCAGGATTTCGTCAATGCCAGATCTGGTCGCTTTTGCAATGCTTCTACATGCATCCTTTTCAAATCGTTCTTTGTCAACTTTAAACTTAATGCCTAAAGAACAGAAATGCACAGAAATTGTTAAAATATTGACACGAATGTCATTGGCAATGGCTATCATTAAGCATCATTAAGCATCATTAAGCATCAATAAGCATATAATTACAAAATGTTAACTCGAGATGCCAGATAACAGACAGCAATCACTGCCTACAGACAAAAACTGGCAGTATATATTTTTTAGAAAATATTGTATTGGTCTGACGAACCTTTTCAAGCAAAATCAATATTGTGTATAATAAATACAATAATTATAGCTAATAACACCAAAAAAATAGAATAGAAATAACTAAAACAAAACAGCTTGTGTATGATAATAACGGAAAACGTTTTCTCACCAGGGGAATAAAAACAGTTTCTTTCAAATCTTCCCTTGCGACGTTGTTAATCCTCTGAATAGTTTCATAATCACTGAAATTTAAATAAAAGGAATAAACTTCAATCCATGAAAATTATTTTAGCATAAACTAATAAAACTTTTCACAGAAAATTAATAATTTGTTTTAAAATATATACATAATATGCGGAAACTTACTCTGAATAGGAAAGGAGAGTTTTCTCCGTTGGAAATGCAAGTTTTAAAACCGATAACGCAGCTCTGAATAACATTTTAACACCTTGAAATGGAAATAAAAATCATCTAAAAATTAATTGCAAATGAGCAAAACAAAGAGTAATTAAGTCTACTTGAATACACAAAACATTCGCAGAATTGTAAAACTGTTTCTTTTATGGCATTTAAGACACACTGCGGGAAAGTTGATACCAGTTTGACTCAAAAATTTTTTGAAGGAAGTTTTGCCAAAATTTAAAAGAAAAACTCAAGAAAATCAAATTACCTTCACAGAAGAAAATATCCCATACTCTGAGCGCCGTTGAAAACGGTAAAGTCCTTGAAGAGACAAATAAAGATTTCATTAATATGTTGGTAGAACTGACTTAAAGAGACATTGAAGAACTTGAAGAGGCAGAGACCTATGACAGAAACATGGAAAATCATAAATAATAACTTTAAACGGTTTGCATTTCAACGTGAAAAATCATTTAACTACAAGTTGATAAGCTTAGTGGTTATATCGTTTATAATTGTAAAGTTAAATTTCTGACAATACTATAGCATCAAGTTCAATAACTGTAAAACCAACTAGGTTCAAGAAGCAGCTGAATAAGATTTAAGCCAATTAAAGGTTCACTGATAATAGATGCAAATGTTGATAAGGTAGTTTTACTGCTTTCAAATAAAATGTGAACAGGTTTTAACAATGTTTACCTGGAGAATATACACATCATCCATTCAACAATGTACATAACAGGATCAATATTGTAGGTTTTCTGTTGTAAAATGTAAGAAATTTTAAATAGAAATTCCTTTTTGACCAAGGAAAACACACGTATCAAATAACAAATCAAACTTCTTTCTGATGTATTTTAAAAGAAACTATCGTATAATCAGATCCATCTATACTTGTGCGGCGCCATCATCTGGAAACTGGGAGGGTAAGATGACGATAGGTTTCTGGCTACGAATCATACGGAATCATATTTTAAATATTTGCTTGTCATTAATTTTTATAAATTCGGCTATGCCATGCGTCGATAAATCTTGCACAATCACGTATCTTGTTTACTGGTTTCCATGCATGGACTGTTCTGTGATGTATTTAGTGAGGCCGCAGTCTCAATTTAGAGGGTGTATGTAGTGGTAGCTCTTTCAAATGGTATCTTATGACAATTTTGACAAATGTTTATAAGCAAAGACAACAACGCTTATCTTTACATTGTCGTGAAATTTCAATAAATGCTGCATAGATCACTCAGCGTTGCTAAGCTTTTATAAATTGATTAAACTCTTCTAAGAAATATCTAATCGTCAAAAAGATAGATTTTTCAAATCGGGTGTAATCAGTCTCGGGAAACTTTTACCTTGCACGTTCGTAACAAGAGAATCATGTACAAGTTAAACGGTTACTATGAAGACTGATCCTTTAGAGAGAAAATGTGAGAATGTCAACAATTTAAAGTAGATAAATTTATCCACCAAAACATGTTATTTGTTTTGCTAAGCTGTGACATGGATGTAGAATTCTTGATTAGTTCATATTTATCCACCTGCCAGAGGGTTGGCAGCTGTAGTGCCTGTTGTCTAGTGGCTCAAGTACTCCTAATGAAGCTGTCTTCCTATTAAACCATAACATAGTCATGTGCAACATGGGTCTCTACAGTTTAGATTGAATATAAAGTTATTACTCTTCACTATCATTCTTTAAACTTTTCCTTTGGCCCATTCAATAAAACCAGATTATAGAAACAGTAGGCCAGTTTCACGCAGACTAAAAATACTTAAAATTGCGTTGATTAATGCAAACAAAAGATCATTGAATAAACATTTGATACTTACAAGATGAACAGATATATATGGAAACGTTTGATCCAATAATGAAGAGAAAATCAAAGAATCTAGTTGCACAGATTCCTAAAAACAAAAAAAAGGATTTTTATTGGAACATGAAAACTTGATGAATTCATTCTATAAATGCCATTAGATTAATGCATTCTTGCAAAGATGAAATGATTGAAACAAAGGCAGGATAAAACAAGATTGAAAAAAACAAGATTGAAAAAAACAAGATTGAAAAAAACAAGCCATCTACCAATTTTTTCCCAAAATATCCTTGCAAATATTTTTCCGTAATTGATACAAGAACCCAAAATGAATCCTAGAAAAAATAACAAACTGAATAATTGAAAATAAATGTTCTCTTGAAATTAATGCATTGTTCTTGGCAGCCATGATTTGATCAAGAACCAATGACCCAGGTTTATAACAAGCATCATTTCAATATTATCTATTAGACTCATGTTAACAGATCAAGACAAATCAAGAAGGTCAAATAAATAGATGACAGCATTTCCAAATCTGTGACATTCTGCTTATTCAGGCTATGCCAAATTCACCATTGACGTGATAACTTTATTCTGAAAGTCACTGGCTCATTTAACAACATAAAGAAGCTTTGGGACATTAATACATTTGCCAGAAGCATTTAATAACAAATTATTAAAAATCATGTGAAAAAGAAAAAAAAATCAGCTCAAAAATCCTTCTTACTTCTTCTGTCATGTGCATCAGCAGGACTGCAACAATTGGAGAAAGAGCCTGAAAAATTTTCAAAATTTACAATTTATATCAAATATTCAAACTAAAAGCAAAATATGAAGCTTTTAGCAAGACCCACATTGCATATTTTGGGTTAAAAACTGGACTTGCTGACTGATTGCTTTCTTTCAGCATAAGATTGTAATTGTTACACAATATTTCTGAAGCAATTGATTTCTTACCTGGCTATACCCAATATCTGGATCATACAAACTAAATGCTTTTAAAACTTGAAATAGACTTGTTTGCCTAAAACAAAAAGATATTGATTGTAGACTAAAAAACTGTTTAATTTTGACAGGAAATAAAGAGCAAATAAATTCTTTTACTACAGGTTCATAGCTTTACAGCCTTGGCCACATCTTCTGGATTATGGACTTTTCAGCTTAGTGATGTTACATAAATCATGGTTTCAAATGATGCCTATTACATTGATCATTATTCTTGGGACGCCCTGAGTGCAAGGGCAATTTATTGTTTCACCATTTTTAACTGCAAACATCTTTTGAAATGGCAATGTCCTATTATAGCAAACATTTTTGTATGCATTTTGATGTTTTTCTGTGAATTGCAGCTTTTTGAATAATTTTCATTTGATTTTGCCACCTTCTGACACTCTTAAATAGCCTCTCCTAATATTTTTTTTATTATTAATAATTATAAAAGGTGGCTGGAAAAAAAGTAAACAAATTTACCCAGGGCCACCATCTTCAAGAAACATGGTATGATACGGAAATGTTCTTGGAACATCTTTTCTTATAATTGGTTCCCATTCAGGGCTCTCCTTCACAATCAACTTCTTCAAAAGAAACAATAACAGACTATCAATCATCGTCAGAAGACTTTAAATTTAAAAATAAGTGATCATAAGAGAGACAGTCTTAAGAGAAATGCCATCCTTGATAACTCAGGAAAGAGAAATTCATAAGCATAATTGGCAACTTATGATATATCTGTAACATAATATATCTTAGCAAATCTCAAACTAAGAGGGACGAGTTTATAGCAAGACTAATTTATTTTATTTTGAACCCTTAGTTTAAAAACACAAATGTTCTTTACATACCTGATACAAACCAGGATTCTTCTCTTTTAAATAAATCGCACCTGTCAATTGTTGCCACACCTTACCTCGCACGGCAGGTGGTATACCCTTCCTGCATCTTTCTTTTATTTTCTCCTGTGAAATCAGAAAATGATTAATCAAGAAAGATTGTTTCATGTGACACAGCTTGAAACAAAATCTGGCATCTGTATGTTAAATATAATTTGGTTAAATCAATTAAACTGACCGCTGTTTTAAGGAATGGAGAGTGAAATAGAGATTGGTAATCACTTACCAGCATTGTCATAAGAACTTGACCATGTTTTATATTACAAGGCAATGCATCTAATTACAAATTATATGAACACCAACAGATGCTTCTGCACTTAGATCACAAAATCATCAGCCACTTAATTTCATGATTGCTGCTAATAATTTGCACTAGAATACATGAGCTCTTTGCAGCAAAAGAATTAAAGAAGTCCATCCATAAATATTCCCAATCTATTTTACATTTTCTATGTGTTTTGTGATATCAGGGTTTCTTCATTGAAATTTATTTGGTTCTTTCTTTATTCAAACATGAACAAGTATGCATGGCATGGAATGTGACATGTTCAAACAAACTTTCACACATATATTTTACCTTTCTTTGGCTTGATTTCATATATGTCTCCCACTTTTTGAGCATCGATAGCCACTTTCGTTCTCTCTTTCTGAGAATTTCAACTGGTAGATATTGCTCTCTATAAGAAACACTATTATAATAAAACAACTTTTAGTTTCATATCTATTCAAATGTGGATCTACTGGAAGAGATTTCGGCTTCGAATTTGATTTACATTTAAATCTGGAGATAGCCTGAAGACTTACTGTGTAATTTTGTATTGCGTAAAAATATGTGTAATGCACAAAACTTTATGTGATTGGCAACCATGAAATTTGTTCTTCCATCTTGTAAAGGAAACTTTGAGTGACAAATTTTAAATGCCGGTCAACATGTCCCTCAAGCTAGGCAGATGCTTAAACTATCACTGATGTCAAGATTCAAGATACTAACATCATTTCAAAAATTATTTTTTTGAATTATCATTTTCTGCAGATATTATGCAAACTATGATGCAAGCTAGTTTCCTTCCTACAAATTATCATATAATTTCCTGGTATTTGTTGCATGGGATGACCCAATTTAATTCACCAGCCTGCTCGCAAAAGGTTTTTGCTTATTAAACTATTATTATCTTGCAGATATTTTATGAGTCACATAAGGTTGGTGGTTGCTAACGATTCGAGGTGTGGTGGTGGCACAATTGCCCCCCCCCCCCCCCCAACAAAAATTACTTATTGCCCTGTCAGAACTGAAATAGGACGGCATTTTCAACACCTGCCAATACATACACCTTCCCAAGCACAATTCCAACTGTAACTCGGTGCCCTCTTTTGTGCAAATTTGACCCAACCCAACCCCTGCTCAGACATCAGCTGTTCACATATTCAAAATACTTGTGGAATGTCAGTTTGACAACAAGAAATAATCTGCTTTAACTTTATTATTAAGATTCCTTACGTTGACTGAACTGTGCCATTTGCCTCATGTATAATAAATCCATATCTATCAGTCTGTATGTCTTCATCCAGCTCATCCAAATTCTTTGATCTGTCTATATCTTTTGAATAATCTTCGATCTTTTTGTAACTAAGAACCGTTACACTCTGCAAACCGTCATCAAGACTTCCCATTTTATCAGCTCTAGATGACGTATCTTATTGATATAAGTGTTGTAAAATATCATTATTTGTTTCTTCTTTTCAATCAATTCATGTTTGTTATTGTCACTGTAATTAACTGTATTTTTTATGTAAATAAAATATTTGTTGACTTCCGACTCGCACCTTTCAGAGTAACTGATTTACTGGGCCTCGTATCCACTTACGTGTTGCTGAGAAGGAGCAAGAAATTTGGCGGGAAATTTGAAACCTTCTAAAAAATCTGAGAACAAGCCTCGCTAGACCTCATCCATAAAAATGCATGGATGATAGCTATCAAAATAACTTGATAGTCCCTGAGGTAGCAACAACCCTTCAGTTTAAAAGCTGAAATTTAAATTCTAAAATTTCTAAAATTTGGTCTCCCCCCCCCCCCCGATTTGATGGCGCGAATTTCTCTCAACCAGTTGACTGCGGCGCTTTCCCCGCATTGCGATGGAGATTGACGTCACTCCTTTCAGAAAATGTGCTCAAGAATTCAATATGGCCGCCCACAGCAATGTTTTGTCTACTGGTTGTTGCATTTGATCACAACATATCGCTAAAATCAAATTGCACCTAGTTAGCAGGTACCCGAAACTGATAAACCAATTCAATTGCAAAAGATTTAAAAGCCGTGCGTGTTAAATTCACCGCAGACTGGAAATAATCAGCGTGCATTTCATGTTGAATCAGGCCTAGGCCCAATCTGAAAGAGGTAGCAATTTTAAATTTGGGGTTGTAACTTATTCACAAAGATGTCGGTCGAGAAGCAAGACGTGGAAAAGAAACTTGCAGATGCGTTTTCACCGGTACATTTGGTAAGAAATTTTATTTACATTACTTTGACTATCTCGGCCTAACAGCTTGTGCTATGAGAATGAGTACAATAGTCCATTACAATTGGTCTTGAAAGGTGTAAGGTCCATTTCTATGGGTACCATGCCATGCCATGTGCTTTCTTGTAGTCCATTTTAAATTTTGAGATTTTGTGCAATGACATTTTGATATTATTTTTTGGATAAAATGCCTTTTATGTTAAAATCTTCCTTCAATTCTCTAGACGATTGAGGACATATCTGGTGGCTGTGGAACAAGTTTTTCAACAATTATTGTCTCTGATAAATTTACTGGTAAGCCACTTTTGGAAAGACACAGGATGGTAAACAGTGCATTGGTGGATGAACTAAAAGTCATTCATGCATTTACGATGAAGACATGGACACCAGAACAATGGGAGAAACAGAAACAATGAAAGGCTGCCTCTTCCTGCATCATTTCAGATCACATTCATCTCAGATGGAATTGCAAATCGTAACTTTTCTTTTTTTGGCCAATATATTTCTAGAAATTTTCATTGTTCAAGTAGCAATTTGAGTTTTTATGCCATGTCATTAGATGAATCATTTATTTGATAATAAAGACACCCTCCTATAGGTTCTTGACTAGATTATTGAATGTATAAGTCACAAAGCTTAAGTTTTTTTTCTCACATTTCAACGAAATTGAGTAGTTTTTACTTTACTCTATAAGATTTTATCTCTCATATGATCAAATAAGATGATCAAATCTATATGTTGGGTTGAAATTTTTTTCTTCTGAAAAGAGATCGTAGTTTTTTCTATCCCTTGAATCTCATTGCCTGGGGTAGCTCCTTACTTGCTTCAATGAACCCTTTTGGCCCCTTTCTCACCAGCTCCAACGACCCTTGCAACACACGTCATCCTCAGATTGGCTGCCAAAGTCCAAGGCTATTTAACAAAACTGTGTATTTGGTTTACGGTACAGACACTAAATTAATTATTCCGTAGTTTGAAAAGACCTTACGTCTCTCAATCAGCAAGTTAAAGAAATGTTTTCAAGAGATTTTATCACGCAGTCAAACCAATCCAACGTAAACTCACGGGTACCGGCTGCACGAAATATTTGAATTGAATGCTGCACGTGAAACATATGCTCCAGCTTTACGTGTGGAATTAAATCTTTTTTTTTTTCACTGCGTGAATCGTTTAATTTATTTATTATACCCACCATCAATAAACGGATTAAACATTGCAGCTTGTTTAGGACAGCGGAGTTAAAACGTCTTATGATGAACAACTACCACTTGAACCGTAAGCTGCGGGACCGTAACTGGCTGACAAACTTGGGTTTTTCTTTAAGAGAGGGTGGGTTATTGATAAGCCCCAACCCCAAAAACCACAATATTGTCAATTATACAGACTGATGATGGAAAACACTTGGATCCCCAAAAGCCACCCTGTTGCCCCACAAAAAAAAACAGTGGAGGACACTCAAGAAACAAAGTGTTACAATCTTTTCCTACCCGGATTTGACGGAAGAAAATTTAAGAAGCTTATTAAGAACTCTACCCTCTGCAGATTGGTTATTGATTATGCTACATAACTACAAATATTTACACGTCGTTAATGTTGTTTGAAAAGGTTTAAATGATTTTTTGTACAATATCTTTGTTCGATCGCTGTCTCTGTACGTGACTTGCTTGTGCTTTTCGTTGCCTATTTGTGACTTTGGTGCCAAGAATTGGCCGTAGCGCTGGAAGTGTAACAATTTCATGTTTGTTTCGAATTCCAGAGTTGGTTTTCGCGGACCTGGAAAAAATCGTATCTAATGTGAAAAGACGTCACGTAATGCTTCCATAGGGGAGTCAAGGGTCTTGGTTTGTTATGAATCGCTATGGAAATGTTGAAGGATGGTGGGAATTTTTACTGGTGCTACATAACGCAAGAAAATGGCCCCAAGGTTGCATATCGTCACATATCCATCCCCCTCCCCCAAAAAAAACATCACATTTTCGAGACGACTATAAATTTGTGAAATGGTTGGAGAAAAGATAAAATTGGTTGTCCCGATGATGAAAAATATGTAACTTGAGATCAGGTGGATAGCAGTACTTTCATTATTTGAAATGTTTTGTGAATATTGTTGATATTGTTGCTACTGGATTGTCTACTAACAGTCTGGACCATGATTCAGACCAGGAAGTAATCTGCCATTGCTAAGCAACTGCACTGTACATCCTCTCAAAATATTGACAGTAGAACACAACTGTTTGAAAAGCAATGCCACGACAGCCTATTTATTAAATTTGATTAATTGCAATTGTACTGAAACTGCAAGATATTTTAAAGGAAACTTACTTTGAGGCGCTTCGAAGATCCAGTTTTGGTAACCGATTTGGTGATGCACTATTGATAAAAAGGTTAATAACATAGTCAGAAAATGTCGTTGAAAATCGCTATCTTCATTAAATATCATGCACACTTGATATCTATCAAATAATAATATAGATCCATCCAGCAACAACTCCTTCCTGAAATTTGTCCATGGAGGGGTGTGAGGGGATGGGGAGTAAATTCTGGGAATAGAACACACCCAAAAGAAGCGTTTAATACTGTATGTTTAGGTTGCTACTGTAAATTTGTCATGTGAACATCAATTTTAGACTTGCGAAGATATGACGAAGAAGGGAGTACTGCAACAGCTGGAAAAACAAATTTGCCTATAAGATAGTTTTGATTGGCAAGATGCTTTGCAAATGTTGGGGTTAGGATTAACCTAATCTCTAAACACTCAAAATGCGGCTTTAATGATGAAAATAAGCAATTAATAACTTTATACCAATACCAATATTTGCAAAAACTTTGTTTTAGCAAAGAAACTCGGACAGTAGACTTCTCAAGTTCTTCTGGCCTTACTTATGCGCTGACAAGAAGGTCTACTTAAGAAAAAAAAGGCATACTGCAATCATGCAGAGTATAACTGAAATGCAAAAAATACTGTAATTCATAAACTTACTAATGGGAATCGTCATTGCGACCTTTTTGCTCTGATAGTTTTTCCTTCAAATGACTCAACTACAAAACAAACAATATAAAAATGAGTTCCACTTGTCCTTCCAAATTTGCATAGAAAAAACAAACATAACACCATGCGTATGTACATAATTGGTATTATATATTTATATGCAAGTCTTTCATTTCATTATAAAATTCTCTACACAGGGTAAATGTTTTAATATTAATTTATTTCAAAACTGCCCTCTTAGCACCTTATAACAGTAAAAATGAATAAATTCAGTAACTAATACATTAATAAAAGAAGAAAAATATAGTATAAAGATTAATATATAAAAAAATGAAGGGAAAATTGCGTTTGCTGAGTTTTCAATTTTGCTTAAATCTCGAGAAAGAGTTAGTTAGTTTTGTCTCATAAGAAAGAGCATTCCAGATACATCCTCTTTAAGCAAAGTAATTCAGTTCAGAGGAAGTCCTTAATAAGGGAACATTAAGATCTGTTTTGAGTTACATAGCAGCCCACTTTGAGTATTAGAATAGCTTTATTGAAATATAAAGTTTATTGAAATAGCTTTGATTTACCTCACTAGCTTGTTTTGCATTCAGTCGCTTTAAATCTCTGATAATTTCTTCATAATCTTCTGACGAATATTGCCTTCCTGTGATCAATGCTGATGCTGTTTGCATTGAAGGGTCATTCCGCAACATATGCTGCCCGTCAACTTCATCATTAGTCTTGGTTGGTTGTTGTAAAGCACCCTTGCCACTTTGATGACGTTGGTAGGCCTTTCTCTCTTCTGATTGGTTATGTTTTGCAGACCTAGTTTCAGGCTTCCTATTAAGAAGGCGATACAAAAGCCGTTTAATGTTCCATAATTGTTGGGCATTATTCATTTACTGCTACAAATATGAATGAGGATTGAGAAGACGAATAATTAAGACTACGTAGAGGAATAATAACAGGTCAAACAGTTACATATAACTATATGGAATGTAATCAATCTGATGGCTTTACTTGATACAAACCAACAATCATCTCTCCGAAACTAGATAAGTAATATTGCATCGCCTCCAATTTGATTTCGGTTCATATTTTCTCAAATAAAATCTGCATTTGCTTGGCATTTCTGGTTTTGAACTATCCCTATTCTAAGCCGTTGTGAAGTCTAGGTCCAGCCCTTGATCCTAGCCGAAAAAGTCCAAGATCTGGGTCATATTGGTGTAGATTTATTCGGTACAAGGATGCGGGAGTTAGAGAACCTACCCATCAAGTTCGCCCGAGGATTTGTTTCCTGCCGATTTGAAGGTCGATTTGATCCTTTTTGTCTCCTCTTTTGAAAATGAATCTCTTCTCCCATCACTTTTTTTATCTGAAAGAAAAAATAAAATCATTTTAATAAGTATAGATGGATAAAAATGCATCATAAAAAATATAATTTTATCATAAGAAAGATATGAATGCATCACATAAACTACAGGCATTGGTAGTGAGAATGACTGCATGATACAGCTATATCAAAATAATTCATTAACTGGCTTCACATCAGTTCAATGTTCTCTTTACACCTAACAAGCTGTCTCTTCAGTAAATGGTCAACAGCAGTTGAGTTAATTAAACTCCTCCATCTGGAGTATTTGAATCAAAATAAACTTATAACTTTAATGATAGTAAAAGCGTCTTGAGATTTAAGAAACTGATTGCCACCCCCATTTTATTATGAAAACAAATCAGTAACTTGTAAGAAAGCAGTGAGGAAAAAGAAAAACACAAAATAGTTGCACATGTGTAAATGATTAATCACAAAAATTCACCTGAGGAATCTTTCCGGGTTGAAGAAAATTGGTGACGTTTCTTAGCACTGTCATGCTGCTGATTTAATTCAGTAACAGCTAAAACAAATTCAATCACAAAACATAAATTTTTAATAATGCCTTTTTTCAAATCCCTTGACCATAACTTATCTTGAACTTGCATCAACGTGTTTGCAAAAAGTGAAGAAACGCTAATACAATTTCATTTTCCAGCTGCAGGAAACCACTCAATTTGGAAATTTGAAAATCTGAATTAGAATATGCTAATAACATAATTTCCTAAAAAGATTTGTTCATCAGTTAATTACAAGTACCTAGATCTGTTCTCATCTATATTCATCTCTTTTTCTAATCATCAAATTAATTTAATTTGCTTTTACATGGCAATATTTGCACAAATTTTTATTGAATCGTCAATTTCTACGCATTTATAAACACATACCAACTCAATTAGTGATGGACTAATCAATTTTTCAACAACAAAGTTTATTTTTTTAAATTCATTGACATATTGGTTTCTTCGTTCATCCATTTGCTCATTTTTTCATTTATTCATGCTTTTCTTCATTCATATATTCATTCATTCATTCATTCGTTCATTCATTCATTCAATAATTAATTCATTCATTAATACTTCATAAACTTTTTTCATTAATATATATTAATATCTATCCATTAATATACCCATTTATTTAAGAGGGATTGTCTGTCAATAGCCATATAACCATTTACATTTTTGATTAAATTTTAACAGCATATCTTTGGCTGTTCATATAAATTATTAACCTCATTATGATGATAATCACATAGGCCCAAGGTAAAACGGGGGATAGGGGGGCTTAGCTCCCTCAAACAAAATGCTAAAACTAAAGAAATAATAGAAAAATTACACATTTTGTAGTAATTTTGGAATTTAGCCCCCCAGAATATCAAATCTTGCCTTAGGCTTGTTATCAATTAAGAAACAGAGTATCAATATATTTCAAACGTTCATTTGTGTAGATTTAACTTTTTATATCAAGTTAAGTATTGTTATATTAGACTTAGTAATGTTATTATTAGATTTCGCTTATTAATTCAAAACATCACAAGATCAGAAATTCGAAGATGTTGAACAGGAGGACCACCAAAATCTCAAAAAACCACATGATCAAAATGTCAAGTTTAATTCTAATGATGTTACTGCTGAAACAGGTTTCTTTTAAGCTTATAAAGGCCAAGGTCAAGTATTTAAAATAAGAAGATGACTTCACAACTCATAATAAAAATCAATATCACTTGAATTAGATTTGTTAATCTTCCAGTTGCATAATATGGGCGACTATCAATTCAGCTTTTGACTTAACTCAAAGCAAACGTCAGTCTTCTAAGAAGGTCTCATCAGGTTACATGAAATTAAGCCACACGTGCAATTAAGAGCATCAAAATTAAGCAGAAATTTATCAAGCCTGAAAATTTAAGAAACTCAAAAATAATGATGCAAATTAATCCATGCCTAGTGATTAAATTGATAAAAGTTTGTTTCTTGCTATCTCTTTTAATTTGAAACTTATTATAGAGCTGGGATTTTGGAGCCACAATGAACTTGAACTGAATTAAATAAGTAGCTTATTTTAATGGTTTTGCTTAATTGAAGCAATGTCTTAATTTTATGCATAACATTGTGAAACAAACAATATTTATATGAGCTAAAAATGCTGGTATACATTTTAAATTTCTTGATTCTCTGCCTTTGCATCCCAACCAGAACAAAAGGCAGTTAATCACCTGAAACATTGGCGACCGAATCTGTTTCTCTACCCGCTATTATGCAATGTTCAGTAGATTTAATCCCCGGAGACATATCTCCTATTCACGGCTAAACTTACTTAAACCCTAAGTTGCAAATTTGATGCCCTAATGACAGTTTTGAGATCAATCAACTGTTGGAAGATTATAATTCAAATGAAAGGCCAAAATCCAAATTTCCTGGATTATTTGACCTGTTAGATAGTAGGATAGTAGAAGGTAGGGCTGGAGATATGCAGAACAATATAAAATAACTCTTCATGTAGACCACAGGAAATTTTGGGGATAATTAAATTCCCAAGAAAAGTACATGATAACAACACCTAGATCAAATTAAGATAAAAAATTAAACTTATGGATTGTTGATAAAGACCAAAGAAGATAATTATCTATTTCATGTTGCTCTCATTCTTTCTTTCAGCTCATTCATTCGTTCACATCAACTATTAGTTATGTCCTGCTAAAGGACTATCCACACTCCACTACCTCCAATTAGTTTTTCACTTTTTTAGATTGTTTAATCTACAATATATATTTATATATATATATAAAACATTCATTTGCTCACCCACAGAAATTTTTAAATTTTAAATAAGTACTCAAGAAAAAAACTTCAATTCTTAAAACGTTTTGACTTGCGTCTTCATCAGTTGTACATATATAACTGATATATAAATGATGAAGACGCAAGTTGAAACATTTAAAGAATTAAATTTTTTTTCTTGAGCACTTATTTATAGATATATATCAGATTTCAATTTTCTCGATTAATTTGAGAAACTTAAAATGTTCCTGATATATATATATATATAAATTTCTTACATAAACCAATGAAATAACAACAGGAGAAACTGTTACAGATGCAAAATTGCAAGGACCATGATGGCTAATTTCAACTTTGTTAGATGCATAAAAACAATAAACCAAAAAACAAATGTAAAAGAAGACTGCAGTTATTATTATTATAGAAATTATAGTTCAATTTGTGAAACTTTCTCCAAAAAGGATTAAACTTTATCTTAGCCTTAGAGCTTGCTGCATTTATATCTCTATGAAAATATACCACAATCTGTTTCATTATCTCACAAAATGGATTTCTTCCGTTGATAAGATGGACAAAGAAATGTCTAAACATATTTCAATGTTATGTTTATTAATAGACTTGAGATGGTGTCATGGTTGAAAGTCCATTTAAGTTGCATTAATCCATAGCATAAGTAAGAATTAGGAATGGATTTGGAACAACAGTCCACAAACCTTTGCCGTCAGGAGACACAGATAATCCATTATTTGTCATGATAAGCTTGAATGTCATTTCTATGAGAAAAAATAATTGAAATAAGAATGAAAGGATTAACAATGCAGCATCAAAAGCTTCCTCAAATAATTTGATTTTGGTGACCAGGGTATGAATGGTTTATTCAAAACCTCATTTGACATTCATTTTTAAGAGCATTTAGCGAACTACAAACAGATAAAAATTTACTCAAACAATCATCAATTTTTTAAAAAATAAGAATTTAAAAAATAAGATGTTTTCTGGAGATGAATTTTGACATTGTATTTATTTTAGAAACCGTTCACATGGTTACCACCCAAAGAATTGGTTTCTAAGCTTAACAAAAATAACAAAAAAGGCTAAAAGAAATTAACAGAGGGTATCATTCCAAACTTAGAAAAAAAGAAATTTGAAGAATCTAGACACAATCTAAGAATTTTAGTATCTCATTAGCCTTTTATCTTTCAAAAATGGGAGCTCTGATAACTCTTGTACTTTTGTATAATTAGTACCAATTTGGTTATCTTTCAATAATTAAATTACTGTTGAAAGTGGCTCATTTGATAGCAAATGATTAACAAAGTTGATGATAACAAGTAGTTGTGCCTATGCATAGATCTAATCTAATAAATCTTTTCAAAAAAAGAATGAAAATTTGTAATATTGTTAACACACAATTTAAAGGTTATATTTCATACCTTCCACGTTTATAAGGTTTAGCTTCATTATTTATTTCAATTAAGTGAGCTAATTAACACTCTTTAAAATTCAAAATTTCATTATAAACAAAATAAATTCATCTTTGTTAACCTTGTTCGTTTAAGGTTTTTTAAACTCAACCCAAGCTTTCCTAAAAAAATTTTTCACAATGTTGTGCTTTTTTTCTAATTCAAGTTTCAAATTCAGTTATTCAGCCCCAGTCTGTCTCCAACAGAAAAAAAATCGCTACTTGTTCAGCTGAAATTGTGTCTTGTGGTTGACTTATCTGGTTTAAAAAGATACAAATACTCTTAAATTTTTTAGTCCTGCAGCTTATCCAAATTTGTTAAGCAACAACGTGGGAATTCAACAAAGTGAAGTGCACGCGTTTTGATTGGCATACTTTGGTTACACAAAAATGCTTCTTTTTAAGACATCTACACTCAACCTTGATCATGTTTCGTCATTTGCAATGTAAACAAAACAACTTTCATTCAAATCTGACAGATAGGAACAACCATTACAAAGTTGCATCCTTCACTTTGTATTTTGTATCATTAGAAAAACTGCATGATTTTAAATTTCAATGTAGTTCACATTCATCTGAGTTCATAGGAATACTTAATTCTGTATATCTGTAAACACAACACCGCCACATGGAAACATATTTTCACCAATGCAACTTTTTCATTAGTTTTTTTTATAACAATCATTATCAAGCAACAATACATCACATTTTGATTTTCCTTGCATAAATACCTCTGTTTTTGTTTCTTAAATGTTCCAGCTCAACGTGCAACTTCTTTAAAACACCTTCGTGCTCAGCTTGAAGGAAATATAACTTTTTATCTGCAACCATAGTTGAATTGCCATCTCCAAGAGGTGTTTCGCTGTGATATTGTGAAAGGTTTGTGAAGGCTGTACTGGGAGGCGAAGTTTGTGTGCTTTTGCTTGTCAAATGACTCACAAAAAATTCCGTTTTTGTATTTTCAGGACTGTCCTTGGTAATTGAGCGAATAAATCTGGTTTTTTCCAAACCTGTTCGGTTCCAAACGGGAAGGTTTTTGAGCGGGGGCAACGATGGTCCCGGCTGACTAAAAACTTTTATCGGAGATATTGGCGGTGAAACGCTCGATGATGGCGAATGCCCTGATATCAAATCCATCTTTCTGCTTTCAAAACAGAGTTGCTTATGTTTTTTCAGCAATATACGATAGGTTTAATGCATCATAACGAAAAACTAATCGCTAGATTTATTCCAGATAAATATCACCACATTCAGTTTGAATTTAACGAAAGGTTAGGCCATGAGCCTATCGCATCTTGAAACCATCGTATTAATCAAAGTAATTGTCACCAAGTCAATACAGCTGCAGGTTAAGAATATGTAAAGTGGCTTTTCCCTTCGCAGCAGCTTCTTCGTCTTCAGTAAACGAAAACCCAAAATCTCTTGAGAAGTCTTCAAAAATTCATGACATTTTCCATCCGTTTGCGTGGTCACCAGCCATATTTTATTATCAATGAGAATGATGATTGACATCTAATGTTGCCATAGTAATCGATGCTCCTTCGCAGTAGATAGGAAAACAAAATTTATACTTTTTGTAACAATTTTTTTAAAAAACCTGAAAAAACGTTCAAATTGCCATGGAAGCGTAAGTTTTGATGATATCAATGGAAAAGAAGTGTATAAAACCCAATGTTTATCAATTCCATGCAAAACTGCGTTCAAAATTAGACCACTACTGAGTTAAGGTTGATTTAGACTGGGATGACTTCGTTCAAACATTCGACTTTTGGGATGAAAACTACTGTGTGTTTTCAATTCCTGGGTTTAATTCAGGGAATCATCATTTTGAACGTTAATACAACGATGTGCTCTAATCACTTTTCATAATTTCTCATGCTGTTTGTATTACGATCACAGCATACGGGACACATCCATTTTCTAGAGATAACCCCTAATAGACGCCTATTTATTTTTGATACAAGTTTAAATAAAGCCGTTTTCTTTATATTTGTCAATTATGACTTTTTGCAATCATCGTTATGATGAAAAGCAGAACATATGAATTTTGAACTTCTCTGCCAAGTTGCAGCAGATGTTACACTATGTTGTCACATCCTAGTGCAATTTTAATTAAAGAAATTATCATCATCAGTGACAATCTGCTTACAAAGTTTTGTTTGAAAAAGAAAAACAAGAAAAGAAAGCAAGAAATGTGACACGATATTTCACATAAATTAACATATCAAATGTGGATGATTACATTAATTAATATTCTAAACGACAAATTTGGTAGAGGTTATCGGGTGTGGTAGCAGAGAGTACCCGTGCATGATGATGAAGGGCAGTAACTGGAACTGTACCCAAAGGGCTTAACGAAAAGTGACCTAATAACTATTATTCAGGGGATCTCAAACATTCTTCAGTTAAATTACGGCAGTAGGTTGCTGTGGGCATGCACGTTTCCGTTCTGAGTGATGGAGGGCCTGTGTTTTCATTTCAGTTGACTCTGGATTATTTGGGCACATCATCTCATGAAAACTTTTTAGGAGGGCTGTGGCAGGCCCACCTACAGCTGAGAAGAGCCTCAAGCAGCTGTGTCTAGCTCCCTACTTAATTAAGATCATATTTATATCCTTTTCCAACGATCTTTTAAGAATGCTAAATGAGCTAAAGAATCCATTAGGATTCGTGGTCAAGCCTACGATCAATCTTGCCCCTCCCCTAGCACCCTTTTTGTGGATCATCCTGTGCACATCACAATGCTGCAGCGATTCATTTGACTCTGTACTGACCACTAGAACAATGTGATGGCACACGAATGAAATATTTGAATTCATCTGAAAGCATAAATCAATAATATGATTGTGCATAGAGAAATAACAGAACCGAGAATCAACGTGTCCCTTCTCTTTCTAATGTTGATCTTTTGAATCAAATTATTGATTGCAGGAAAACGATCTGTGTTATTTGGTTAAAGAAATAACAGTTCGCTGGAACTAAATTAAGAAAAAGAAGGTTACTCTGATGTTTTAAGTGAAACACTTAAAGTCACAAACAGGTTATGTTTAAGAGCTTAAGTTTCTTCCTCATATGAGCTGCTCTTTGCAGCATTTGCAACAATTGATATCACCAATCTAAAGCTTCTATATTCCGTATATAGATAGGGACAACTTGACATAAATAATTCAGCGTTTTTAGTATGAATACTCAAATTCATGTTTAATCAATGAGAATTTATGATTATTCATCGAACCATTGAATAAACTTCCATTTATGCAACAGGTTTAACATGAATACTCCAACTGACTGACTTTGTTTTGTTGGCAAGAGAAAAAAAACAATTCTTTGCAGATTACTGATTCGGCATTTTTGAGAAAATAAATGTTATGTTGATCTTAATCATATTAATAATCAATCATGTTGATCATATTTTAATCAACGATGTGAATTCGTCACGCATTGGCAGTGTTCTAAACAGCCGTTAAAGCTGGTTTTGTGAACAGAAGGAGGCAAAATGCATTAGACAAGTTTCCTCGTCTCTAAAGTCACATGATGTCTGATTCTTGGGTATGACACTCAAGAGTTCCCCGCCCTTATTCCAAAAGTAAATCAGGTTTGGGCGAGATTTGAACCAGGGACCTTGTGATCCAAAAAACTTTGGAAAATTATGTGACCATGAGTTGATTAAAAACAGTGGGATCTTTTGATTGGTGTAAGGGATGTAGCATCAAAGTATTTATTTACCGAACTAACATCAGTTGCAATTTCAGTCTCCCTAACCTCTATGATATATCTAGTCGCTACAATTCAGAAGTGATAAATTTTTAAAACTGTTCCCTGTTATAATGAAAGGATACTGGAAACGTTACCAAGCCCTTTTGAAATATTGTGAAACATGCTTCGCTGTGAGCTGAGATTTTCTTTGGTAGCCATTGCTATTCTGTGAAAGTGAAACGGGAAAAAAGGAACTTTAACAGCAAATAAAAACCTCTGCTGGTAGTTTGTTACAGATCGTTGAACTTCAAACTTCGAAAAACTTCAAAAACAAAGGTAAAATGATTGTTATGTGTAATACTCTAAAAA
This sequence comes from Catostylus mosaicus, assembly GCA_964019065.1. Classification (NCBI taxonomy): domain Eukaryota; kingdom Metazoa; phylum Cnidaria; class Scyphozoa; order Rhizostomeae; family Catostylidae; genus Catostylus; species Catostylus mosaicus. The sequence goes on along the minus strand of OZ025193.1, from coordinate 8,296,971 downwards.
CGAAAAGGTTTCTTCAATAACCGTAATTCTAAACACATAGGAAGAATACTATATATAAAAAAAATACCTTTAATTGAAGATACATCAAATGAAATTTTCAAACAGGACCACTCATTACGAAGAATTAATAGTTTCGCGAAAAAACTTGATAAAAAATTGCAAAGATTATTGCCAACAGCACTATTCTTGTTGAGCAAAACTTTTAAAAGTAATAAAAGCATTTTTCTTCTCAAATATGAATGAAAACGAAGATTAAACAATTTTACCCAATAGCCTCATCAGCAAGTCTGTCTGAGCTGAAATGAAAAAGAAAACAAGATGCAAATCAAGGCATAATACAAGCACTTGAATCAAAAGGTGATAATTGCAAGTGATGGGATTAAAAAATAAAAAGGTGCATTGCAAAACAGTTGAGAGCAGGCCAGAACTAATTTATCCCTCATAGAGGCACATGCTCTGAATAAGATTATATTATACTACAAAACAACAATATGAATGTCATTAAAATCGCTCTGAAAGATACTCATTCTTTTTGCAAAAATAATTTGCTGATTTGCTATGCAAAATAATCAATTGATTCATTAACTTCATATCACATGCAAAGTGTTAAAAAGCGAGTCTAAGATTATGCCAATGTAAGGAAAATACCTTGGCAAAAATTAAAATTTCAGAACAATGTAAATGTGGACATTATCATTATTATTATAAAAAACTTACTTTCGCAGATGTTCATGTTCTTTCAAGTAAAGATCTGTTCTTCTGTTTAAGCCATTTTTGTATGCACTTTATGGATCGAAAGGAAGATACAGTGAGTGCTTCATTTAAAGCCAATTAAGATTACAATCAACTTCAAAATTTAAAGTTTCAATTCATTTAACATCAAATACAAACAAAAGATGTTTCCCATGAGAATGTAGCATAAAAAGTGTTGTAGGTTGGTTGGTATATTGTTTGGTATATTCTTTGGTTGGTATATTATAGGTGTTTGCAGATTCATCAAACACATCTTTGAATTGCATTTTAAAATGGTATTAGCCAAACTGCCAAAGGCAAATAGACAACAATTTAATTTCAAAAACTATGTATGAATAGCTTAATGACTGGGGAAGGCATTTTTGCTAAATATCAGAGATCACAGCAAATCAACTCACTTCATATCTCTTTTGACAGACCCTAGGAGATCTTCTCTTTCTCTGTTTGCTTTTATACTTGCCTGAAGATGAAATTAAAAAACATCAAATGATTGCTAATAATTTAAGCTTATGTGTGTTTGCAGGTGAAAGCAAATGTTGCAGGTCATATGTTTTGCAATGGAATTGTGTCTGGAATGGCCAGAGGATTGTGTGCTTCTTCTAGCCTTACCAAGTTTTGTTCAATTTTTGCATTTATCTCTAAAACTATTTACTTTTAAATTGTCTGAAGGAGCCACAAAGTACTAGATGAATGAAGGTTGTTTTAAAACACAAATTATGGGGCAAAAGCCTAATCCTGGACAGACCAAAAGGCTTCTATTTCAGCTGATTATCTTCTGGCAAATTAGGAATGGAGTTGATGCCATAAGACCCATTTGGAAACCAGTAGAACTTAGATAACAGTTTAATTGAAAGTTGGAGGATTTGAAATTCAAATGATTAGAGACAAGCCATTTCGGTTTGGGTTTTAAATATTAATCAATAAAAACAAGAAGGAACCTTTGTTTTTGTGAACTCATGAAGATAATCTTGCAGAATGTCCCGATGTCTTTGCATGGTGTGTAACTGAGCTGCACTTGGCTCTCCAAATCCTCTTTGAGAAAAGAAATCTGCCATCTTGTCAGATGTCTCTGTAAGCTAACAAAAAATTAAAAAATTGATTCATATCTTGAATTAAGTTGTCTATTTGACATGGTAGCAATTGCAACTGGCTTTCAAGCAAACCACAGTTTTGCATAAAGAAACAACATACCAACCTATAAAAATGGTTTACAAGAGATACTTTACTTGAAGTTTTTATAATCATGCAATAAATGCAAGAATATTTGAAAATTTCATCATAAAATACCTTTGACAAAAGTCTTTCTATTTCCATTGACATTGTTTCAAACACATGGTCTCCGCTTGAACCAAGAAGGGGCTCTCTGTCACTTCTTAAAATTAAGAAATGGTTTTAAATATGAGAAATCAAGTAATGAAGCTATTAAGTATGTTTGACTGTTTCATGTTAAAAAACAAAAATATCCATGATGGACTATGTTAATATAAATAACATAGTTTAATTTGACAAATTTAATTGCACTTACCCTTCTCTTCCAAAGTCTCTCAACTGGCCAGTGCCAAGTTTGCTAAATGAGACTAGCTTCATCTCAAGTTCATTCTCTAACTGTCTTGCTTCTTTCCTCAGATCTGATTGAAAATTGAGACTTATCAGAGAAAAGTATTTGCTAAAGAAACAAAACCTTACTGTCTTTGGTAGTTTTTGGATAAGTTTTGCATCTACAGGTATTAATCTCTATATAATACGGTTTGGGGGTTTGGCCAGATGTTTGAATAGGGGTAAAGGGCAAGATTTGGTTAAATATTTTCCTTGTTCATTGTCCATATGATCAAATGCTGTTTTGTTCCTCATTAATTAATTTTTCTTAAAGTTTAAACTTCTCATCAATCTGGATTTCAATGTTTCTCTTATCAGAAGGGAAAATACACGCAAAGATCTTATAAGCATTAAGATAATGTAGTTGGTACAAATTTATTTTTAATGGACATAATTTAAAATTGTATACTGCATCTTTTTGAGACAGGCAATAACATTACTTGCTTGGAGTTTAAGCTTTGCAATAACATGGATGGGCTTTGCAAGGCTTCTCCCTTATCCTCAAACTGTTAGATTTACATTTATCAATCCATATACTAAGATTATTTCTCGAAAGAAAATTGCTAAATTTCTATTTTTGGAACAAGCAGCAGCTAGTCTAAATATAGCTTTCCTATTCCAAGTTTTAGCACAAATACCGGTCAAAATGTCCCTCTGTCCGGGGACTTTGTAGCAGAAATAAAAGCAGGACCTGCTGTTTGGGCTTTGTTGAGCAGAGCAAGCGATGGAAGAAGTGTTTAAAAAATGATAGCCTATACCCTAAAAAGTTGACCGCACAAACAGCTTTGTGAATTTAATGTTGTTTTGATTGCAGTACATTTTCAAGCATTAAGTTACGTTTAGGCAGATTCATGAATCGTAATAAAGTTTGCAGAAACACTTAGTGAGCATTACGCAATAAGTTACCTTCCCACTTGTTATGACTTGATCCATTCGCCATCTTTTTTGATGATTTGGAAAGCAAACAACAACAGCAACAGTTTTGGTTAGCGTCATACTTATTCTCCTGCGCAGTGACAGTTTCAGTTTCACTTTGACCAAGTTTACAAGTGAAGGTGGGTAGTGGGTATGTCTTTACCCATACATACTGTACCTAAAAACATACCTTGGGGCAAATAATGCTATTATTTGCTGCAAACATCAAAATTAACAATGCAGAAATACAAGTGTGTTGACATTTATTCTGCAAAACGTATTCTGCAAATTTTGGAGGGGTTTTCGAAGGGTTTGTGGGGCATCAAGATGTCCAATAGTTCACCAGTAATTTCCATTCCAAAGGAAAAGTTTTCATTGTTTAGTCTGAAATTCCCGTCGAAAGGAAGAGTGTGGGGGTAATCTTGTGTTAATATTTGATATAATCGAAGATGATATTTATCAACAAACACTTGATAACATTTTTATCATGGTTATCATAAATTGTTTTTCTTTGATGGAATGCAAGTTGATTTTCAGCAAAATAACACTACCTTTCCCAAAATGTTATATTAACTCATCAAATCATATTAAATGTAGTTCAAAGAAATGTTGGAACTGGCGCGAACAAATACTCGATATTCTATTGGGATGGAAGATACAATTTTAAATGATGGGACACGCTGTCTTTCCTTTTTTGCCTAATGCCATGTTGGAGGAATATTCTCTCGAACCAGCTTTCCTGTCGAGACCATGCCCCTAAAAGTCTCCCCCCCTCCCTGCCTGCCCCGAAGGTTAAGTGCATCCTGTTTGTATAGCTTCCATTGCGAAGACTTCTGTTGATTAAAGAGGTAGGAATTATAAATGCTCTTGTAACATGTGTCCCTCCTCAAGTTCTCGCGAAATCTAATAGAAAAGTATGTGTGTCAAAAAGTTCACCCCCAGTTGGGAAATTTGACCTTTTGCTTCGATGTTGCCCATCAACTGAAGTTTAGGAGCCCGCCCCTGGTTTATATTTTTAAACTCCTTCCAAAGCTTAGCCTCATCATTCTCAAAATGATAAAAAGTAAACCTAAAAATACTTCTATCCATCAATTCACATATAATAAACCAGGGGCGGAGCTAGGGTCAGAGGATTGGGGGGGGGCAAACAGTTCTGAGAGAGAAAGTTGGCCGACCTGCCAACCAAAATTTGACCGACTCACTGAAAATCTTGGCCGACTCAAGAGCAATTGGGGGGGTGGGTGACCGCCCTCTGACCCCCCACTGGCTCCGCCCCTGGAATAAACCAGTGCACATTTCCAAGAATCAAGTGGACTTTGATCATTTCGTTTCGTGGTGCAAGAATTACGTCATTTCTAAGAGCATATAAAAATGAAACCAACCGAATTCAATGCTCATTTTTGGTGTCGTTTTAATCAAACCAACACTGTATTTCTATTCATGTCAGTGATAGCTACTTTTCATGCTTTAAATCAACTACGAAATTCTAAAAAAAGGTTTATAAGTCAATTAAAGTTTGTATCAAATTGTTTTTATAGTTTTAATTAGTGAGAAACTGCGGAGGAGATTGGTGATAATCGCGGGAAGTTGCCATTTGAATTTAGGCCCATTTTTGGATTGGATGAATTTTGGAGGTGTGTTTATTAATTGGTTAAAAACATACTTCTAGCAATCACATCATTGACATATGAAGTTGTAAATTGACTATCTTTCAAGTTGAGTCCCTTCAAGCAAGAAACATGAAGCTGATAAATGAATCTGAGATTATGTGGAGTCCGAGGCATAGCAACGAAACACAAATGGAAGAATTCCGATGCCACGTCAACAAAAAATTTGCTTTGAATATTGGTGAGAAATTAAATAAAATTCCCTGTTCTTTCATCTAGAAATTTTCAATTATTTTTCAGTATGATCGATCATATTCTCAAAATTTTCTTACCTTTATTCTGGTTGCAGCAGCCCAACCCAATTCCCCTTTCCAAAGAATGGCTAGGCCTACTTGATGCCCTTTCCTTCTCGAAGTGCTGCATTCTCAAATGCCCTTTTTTGACGAGATGTGAGATATTAACAATTGCTCAAAAGAGACCAAACGTTTAAACAAATTCCCCGATAATTTTTTTCAAAAATAGAATCTAGGTTGGGAAATTATCCTCAACCACTCTTAAGCTTATCTTTTGCACCTGCCGCTTTCACTAGGTCCATAAGCAAGATATTATTGCAGTGAAATTCCAACAACACGAATGCCCCCCCCCCCCCCACTTTAAAGTGAGAGTTGAATGCACATGCATAATTTTGTTGGATATTAAAACTATGGCGTGAAGTACATAATCTGTTGCAAATTATCGTGGAAATGGAATTCCGGAGCAAGGGTTAGGTTGGGTGCGCTTATCGAGAATATACCGCCACATTTCAGTCTCTAGGCTTAAACAACTTTTGTTTGCAATTATCCAATTACGCAAACCCCCAAAAAAATTATTTTGAAGTCTAGATTTATGGGGATGGGCATTACCCAATGAAATAGTTGGCATGGAAAGCAGCTTACTTCTAACCCTGATGAGTAATTTGATCTCATTACATTGAGTTGTAATGTAATAAATCCCACATCCAATTTCCTTATCCTATTACTTTGAAAATTAATGATCATTTCAAGTTAAAGCAAAATTATAAACAACGAATGGGATTCTTAGTAAAAAAGGTGGACTCCATCACCACAACCCTATCTATGTACCCCCATGTGCCCTATGCCTTGTTTCTCTAGCACATGTAACACATCATTTTTTTTAGAGAATTACCAAGAGCTATGGCAATGGTCTGTTGATCATACTTCACAATTTTGGGAGGAATTTTGGCATTTCTCAGGACTGACATATTCAAAGACATTTGACTCTGTAAATACAGTTGCAGCAATTTTTTAATTATTATATTTGCACCAATTTTGTGTGACTCATAATGAAAAATGGCTTTCAGTTGTGGCACCAAACTGTCTTTAAGATGATGATGGGTCCAACCACGCCCATCAGATTTTGGGAAACGCCCTTTTAGATACAATGATACTGTTTAAGAAAAGTTTAGAAAGGTCCAATCTTTTTTGGGAATCTTCAAACCTTTTTTTTGATGACAGCATTTGACTAAGAAACGAATCTTAATAAAGGGCTATTCTTCTAAAACCCCAAAAATTTAATGAATCTACTTTAACATATTTTCAGAAAAGTGGGGGGGGGGGTAATTCACTCCCCCTCAAATATCTCTGTGGCTCTGCCACCGATTGGTTTATTCAATTTCAATTTCATTAAATTCAGCAACACTCATTAAGAGGTTGACAATTTCGTGTGATAATATACCTTCTTTGTCTACTGTAAGAGTTATTAATTCACAATTACATCATTTGTTGATAAAGTTTAAGACTTATTTAATGTAATAACAAACATTAAATTTTATTCTTTGCTTTAGGTTGTTGATACAGAGGTGCTAATGTCCTCCATCCCAGAATGGTTTCACGGAAGCAGATTGAATTATGCAGAAAATTTGTTGCAGGGAAATGATGAAGACATTGCTATTTACACTGCAGGTCTGTCATATAATTTTATTATATAAATTAGCATAAATAACTTAAGGACCCTAGGAAGGTTTTGAAAGAAGGGGGGCACATCGAAAAAGGGGCATTGTTTAGTACTATAGGGGCATCAAAATTGTGGTACTTTCATGGGGAAAAGGGGCATTTTCACCATAAATATGGGTACTTTTACAATGAGATGAGGCACTTTCCAGATGTAGTGAGGGACTTTTACAATTAAAGGGACATTTTTATAATGACATTGGACAACTTTTAGAATTAAAAGGGCACTTTTAAGAGAAACAGGGAACACAATCTGTTGCTGGAAAAAGTGGGGCCACATATCCCCCTGTTTGCTACACCACTGGATAACCCATTGCATTCCTCCTGATGTTGATATGAATTGTTTTTATGAAAAATAAGTTGATTAATGATTTGGTAGAAAACTATGCAAAGCCCTGAATGCCAAATATGATTTGCAGGTGAACGAAGAAAAGTGGAAAAGGTCACTTATGGTGCACTTCGTCAAAGGGTTGCTGTGTTAGCATCAGTACTTAAAAGTAAAGGAGTGAAAATGGGTGACAGAGTTGTTGGTAAGTAAATCTAATGTTGTTTTTTAAAATCAAATTAAAAGATTTTCAGATGTGCCTCAATGCGTTTTTGATATTATTTTGCAAAACAAGGCTTCATCTTGCATCAAGAACTGTCGTTTGTTTCCCTTACAAGTTGGTGTGTTATTGTGTTTTCTTTGTAGGGTACATCCCTAATTGTAGTTTGGCTGTAGAGGCTATGCTTGCAACTGCAAGTATAGGTGCAATCTGGAGCTCCACCTCACCAGACTTTGGAGTTTCTGTGAGTTATCATAATCTCTTAATTGAAAGTTCTTAATTTTTTGAAATATTTGCTTAACTTTTCAAATTTCACCCATTGCTTTCTTCTTTCAAGCCTTATTATGCTGAATTGTGTCAAAATTTGTCTTTTCTTTTCATTAACTTCCAACCAGTGTGCAAATAATGTTACTCTTAAGGAGCTTCTCCACAAAGAAAAAATTTTCACAAATGAATTTATTTATTAAGATGTTTCATTTTGCAATAAAGAATCATCTACCATTAATTTTCAAAAATAAAACTTTTTCAATGTCATGAGCATTTATTTTAAAGCTTTATTACATCTTTGTTTCAGGTTCTATGATGTTTCGAATTTATATAAAACTAAAGCTGTTTATATTGCAATTGAAATAAAATCTTTATAACTTGAAAATTTTGAAAACTTTTTATTTTATTCTAGGGAGTTCTTGACAGATTTTCACAGATCAAACCAAAGATCATATTTTCAGTTGATGCAGTTATTTACAATAATAAAGTTCATAATCATTTGGAAAAATTGTCAAAAGTTATTGAAGGTATGCATAAAACATGTCTTGAGCCAGTTTCACTTGCTTGATTCTTATTTGCAATTTTTCATGCATTATCAGATTTGCTCCAAAATTAAATGTTGCATTATAAGCCTGAAATTTGCCTCATCAGATGGAGGTTTATCAGATGTTTTGCTTGGAAATATGGAGAACAAGTATTGTCTTGTAAATAATTTTGAACAAAGTCTTCTTTAATTTTTGACAGGGTTGCCTGAGCTAGAAACTGTCGTTGTTGCACCATATGTGAAAAAGAAAGATGAAATTGACATATCAAATATACCAAACAGGTTTGTAACTAAGCTTAAAATCGATCCGGAACTGTTGTAATGCTGCCGGCCAATAAGATGGCTTCATATCACATTCTGCTGTTCTGATCAGCTCCAAAATTCGTCTGAAAAACAGAATCTAAAGTGCTCTACACGTGAAACGATCGAAATACAACTGTTTGTGATAGTATATCTATTATTTTGATAGTTCCTCTCAAAGAAATCGCTAAAATTCAGTTCAAAACCCCATTTCATAGCACAGGTAAATTCAATTGCACTTTTCATGATAGCGGCAAACAAATCTCTATATCACTTAAATGGCATTTGATAACGCCGGCATCGTTTCCATTCCCTGTTTTATGTAAAGGGTCTCGTAAATCAATCGATAGTCCCTTGACCTAGGATCTTCATGCTGAAATGTCAAAGTGCACTTAACGGCCAACAATGGAGAGATAAGCATTCCATTAGAGGTGCTTAGTTTTTGCTCTTTTATTGGGCTCCTTAAATTTTGATTTGTGCAAATTTGTCTTTTATGCTGAAGCTTTTAAGTTCATTAATGATCAATGATAGGGTGGTTAAATATATTCAAGATAGGATGGCTAGAAATGGTTCATTTTTATTAGAGCTAAATGAATTCAATATTTTTATTTCAGCATATTTTTGCCGGATTTTTTGGCTTTGGCTGAGCCAGTTCCGCTGCTTCAATTTGAACAACTTCCATTTAACCATCCACTTTTTATCATGTATTCATCTGGCACAACTGGACACCCAAAATGTTTGGTCCATTCAGCTGGGGTACGCTTGAATCTTGTCACTCAGTATAGTCATTGTCACTAAGAATAGATATGGCACAATATTTTCCCCTTAACGAGCAACTGCCTCGCTATTGTTCTTTATCGATTAACGTAATGTTAAACAATGTTTGAAAAATCATAAGTTGTTTCATTTTTTATATTCAGCATAGCAATTTGCGAGAATGATTTTTAAGTGACTACATACAAAACCCTTTAAACAGATGCTTTTGTCTGCTTGTATTCACCTAACCTTAGAGCGTGGAGCATTTTTAACCGGTTTTTTTCTTTAACTTTATGCATTAAACAATTGATTTCTTTTATCCGTTTTCTCCCCAGGGAACTCTGATACAGCATTTGAAGGAACACATGTTACATGGTGATATGAGACGGAATGATATTATGCTTTACTATACAACGGTAAATATCTTATTTGGATCTTCTTTGTTCCTTTTTTCTATGCTCCTTTTCGTCATTAGATGTCGTTTCTTGCCCTTAAGAGTTTTGGATGATAAAAGCATTTTTAATCTTTCTTAGTAATATTTTTATCGGGAATCTTGGTTGACACTTTGATTGATAAAAAATCGAAAAGGAATCTATAGGAGGGTGAGAGAGCATCCTTATAGGTTAAACCCTTTCCTTTGCATAAAGAATATCTCCTAACTCTATTCTTGTTCTTAATTCAATCATTTTCTCTAATCTTTGTTTTGAGACTGGATGGATGATGTGGAATTGGCTGGTATCTGTCTTAGGAATCGGTGCATCGATTGTTCTTTATGATGGTTCACCGCTAGTCCCATCTGCAAATGTCCTTTGGGATCTTATCGATCAAATCGGGTATGGATTTCTTGACAGTTTCAATATCGTAAAATATATTCCCTACACTCACAGAGTAAAAACTCTGCATACTAGTTACACTAGATTTCGTATGATTTTTTTAAAAAGACTGTCTTCACCCATTACTGAAATACTCATCCAACTTTGTCATTTCTGATCATTTATTTCATATTTAGTTTTATTTATATCATTTATTTCAGAATCACGGTTTTAGGAACAGGAGCGCGATGGCTTGAGGCGTTGTCAGAGAAAAACGTTCGACCAAGTATGCGTTGTGTTAATTTGGTTTACGTTTCCGAAAGAAAAAGTTCTTTTTGATATCAAGTGTGGTTTGCTACAAACCTTGTTGTTGCCTTTTTGATAATGCCTGTGGTGCCACCCTTGACCAATTTTATCTTCAGCATTATATTGTGCTGCTTCTTAAATTGCAAATGCTATTGCATACATTTGAAATGTATTTTACCCTAACCTTCACAATAAAGCACCATAACCTTCAATGTATTGTGAAGTTAGTCCGGGCAGGAACAGAACCAACGATCTCTATAAACTGGCTTGTTGTTTCCCAACAACAAACCCCACTTTGTGGCCCAATATTCTTATTTCATTGTATAGATTATAGCATAAAAAGGTTTAAGAAGTATTGACTTAATTTAGAAGTAGTAGCGACAATAATAATACTAATGAGAGTTATTATTTGAACAGTGTAAACCTTGTCAATATTTTATGTGTTGTTATCAGTAAGGGCCTGAGTGTTCTCGAAGTTTCCTTGATGAAACATAAGCTCACGACTTCACGTTTTTGCCCGATCTTTAGATTAGTTTCAAAGACAATAACATGTTTTTATCCACCTTTTATAGTCATACTATGCACAATAATCGCATTCGTTTTTATTTATAGTTGCAACACACAAGTTGACTTCCTTGCGATCCATCTTGTCCACTGGCTCACCTTTACAGCCTGCAACATTTGAATATGTTTACAACAGCATCAAAAAAGACCTGCTTCTTGGATCCATAACTGGCAAGTCATTTTTAATGAAATTTCAAACCCCCTTGTTTGTTACCAATGCAAGATGCAGCATTTGATGTACATTGTGAACATTTTAAATTTTTTAAAGTAAATATTTCAACTCAAACAATGTTTATTTTCTGCACTTCTAGTGCTGATTTCAGCACTTAGATTAATTTCTATCTTAAAAACTGGACAGTAGTTTTTATATTGATCCTTTGTATTCTTGATTATATATGTGCGCTGTATGTTGCTGGAATGTTTTTTACTGATGAAGACGAAAGACGAAACGTTTTTAAAAAGTTGAAGTTTTTTGCTAAGTATCTTTATTTACATTTATATTTATTTTGTTGCAATTTATCGCCCTGGCATATGGGGCTTTTTCAGAGTAGCCTTTATGTTGGGTGTTTACATCTTTATGTTCTTCTTTCAGGTGGTACTGACATTATTTCATGTTTTGCTGGTAATAACCCAACCCTTCCAGTTTACAAAGGAGAAATCCAATCTAGACTTCTTGGAATGGCTGTTGAAAGTTGGAATGATGAGGGTTCGTAACCTATTCAGGTCTTTCTTTGGGATAGCTGAACCCTGCTAACTTTGATATTTTTGTTTGACATTTAGGACACAATTGCTTTCATTTTTCTTGTATGCTATTCCATTTTAGATATCACAGTCACGTATTGTATCCTCACTATCTTTCATACCCAATTATAGCTCTAAAGCTGAATATTTCAAAGTTTTTTTTCAGTGGAATTTTGAAACTAACAATGTACATGAATTCTTTCAATTTCTCTCAGGATCACCAGTTTACGATGAGAGTGGTGAACTTGTTTGCAAGAAACCATTTCCTTGTATGCCTGTTTATTTTTGGAATGACAATGATGGTAAAAAATATCATAAAGCATACTTCGATAAATTTCAAGGTAATTTGATTTTTAAATGCCACTTGTAATTTATAAAAATTGATAATAATACTAATAATGGTTATCAACGTCACCTTCACTCAATACTTTTTTGATTGGAATTTTAACGATGCATTTTCACGCATTTACCTTGGCTAATTCATAATCTAAGACATTGATAAAAGCAGAATGGTTAAAGTGCAAGACTCATTTTGTTTTAGGAATATGGGCGCATGGAGATTTTTGCCAAATTAACTCTGCAACAGGTGGAGTTTTGATGCTTGGAAGAAGGTACAATTTTTATTGATATAACCATGTTAAGTTTTCTTTTCCTAATGCACAATAAACTTAATCGAGGAAGGCAAGTTGACAAAGTCAGTTGATTGATTTTAGTTTCATGGGGTTGATTAATTTTACCTTTAGACAGTTAGTGTGCATAACTTATTGTGTCAAACATAACTTTGATCAAACATAACTTGGATCAAACATAACTTGGATCAAACATAACTTGGACTTCTACTTAACTTTTCAAAGTGGGACTGCTAGTATTAATAGGGAAGGAGAGTAGGGCTTCTTCTTTTATATTTGCGCAGATCACCATTTGCGTTACTATTTTCGAGACCGTGTTATGCAAGGAAGAATCAACTCAGTAAGCATAAAAGTTAAGCAAGAAAAATTGACAGAAAAGCAAAGCAAGCAAACTCTTTCGGGAGACAAACAATTTAAGCATAGAAAGTTATTAAATTTAGCAAGCAAGTAAAGCTAGTAAGCAAATCACCAAGAAAAGTAAGCAAGCAAATGAATTATGAAAATAGGTTTTGTCATAAGCAATTTAAGCAAACAATAAATGTAAGCAAGCTAGCGATCACATATGTTTTCGATGCTTTGTCATTATAACAGCTTCCCCGTTTACTGATGTGAAAAGGCTGGTGAATTCCGTTGCTTATACCACCCATTAGAAATTGTTCCGTATTCTACTTATTAATCTGGAATTCCATATCCTTATGGACTTGTTTTAGATTATAGGGCAAATTCCAACTTTTCATTTGAGACTCATATTAAATTCCTGTCTTATTTGCTCTGCTTCCTCATCATTTTGGTTAACCAAACCAAGCTATTTTCAGCTCATGTTGATAAAATATTGTAAAAATGATGAAACACCACATTTTGATTTACAATTGCTATACACGAAGTTATAAATTTTTATTAAGATTATGTATTATGCTGTAGTGTGTACGAAAGGTTAAAGTATAGCGTAACATGCCCTTGTCTGATAATCAACAGTGTGTGAATCATGTGATACAAATCAATGTACATGCAATCAATCAAATTTCGCAGCGCAAAACAGTTATTCTTTCATATTTATACTTAAGTAGATATCATTGGATAAGTATGGGTGTTTCACCCTCTTATCGTCTCATGATTCATTTTAATTTCTACCCAAAGTGATTTTGTAAAAGGGATAATGAAATAAATATTCCTTTAAAATTATGCAACTATAACATCTGATTATGAGAATTAAGCTTTTCTTAACAAGGGAAAAAGAAACGGAAAATTTGAGAACGAAAAACAGAATTTTGAAAACACTTTCAACCTTGAGATGGCAGGGTTAAATCAAAGAAATAACTTTTAAGTGACAAATTCTACGAATGTTTTAATCTAACCTGTTTGCAGCACGCAATATATTTCATAACTTTATTTCGTAGCATTTAGCTGCAAATTGAATGATAGGAGCACTAATGCTGATTAAGCAGTTAATAGCCAATTGGAATATCTCTAGTCAGAACGTAATTAACTGTGCTATGCACAGCGACCTCGATGCTACGAGGAGGCTCGGAGAACTCAAATCGGAGTTCGTCGAGTCTCCTCCAATTAGGATTTACTACTTAGACTATTCCAAATAGACAAAAGGCCACAAAAAGTGGAAAAACTTTTATTTCGTAAATATATTAACAGGGTGTTTTGTAAATGCTTCGAAATTACTTTCTTTTTATTTACTGACAAGCTGAGCTTTGATATTTTTATGACGTAAGAAGCAGATTATGAATGATCAGTAATTGTGCCAATGAATCTTCGATATTTATTCCTAAATCTATAACTTCTTTCATTACTAGTGACGGCACATTGAATCCCAGTGGAGTTCGGTTTGGAAGTGCTGAAATTTATAATGCAGGTGAACATTTTTCATTAATTTTCTGTTCGTTTAATCACTTTTTCATTCACTCATTCATACATTCATTCGTAAATTCATTAAACTCACTCAGTCAATCCTCTAATCATTTGTTATTCATGTATTAATTAATTAATTAATTAATTGATTCATTCATTCATTCAGTCACTCGTTCGTTCATTACTAAACAAAGTAATTCACTTATTAATTCATTAACTTTAATTATAAATTCGGTTATCTTGTCGATCTTTCTTTCCCTGCACACCTGTTTGTCATAATTTTTATATAGATCTCATTTTTTGTTGATATATTTAATTAATTCATTCCTATCCTATCCTTATAGTTAACCCATTAAAGTTTCCAGAAATCAGTGACAGTCTGTGTGTTGCAAATAATCATAATGGCCGCGAAAGAGTTGTCTTGTTTTTGAAGATGGATGATACCAAAATGTGAGTTTTATCTACTTTTTCATTTCGCTTCATTCAACATCATGTTTTCATCAATGTTTCATCCATTTTGAACAAATTTGAACATTTTTGAACTAGATGATAAATCCAGAGTTTGTCATTTCTGGCATCTTTCATTGGCTCCTTAATTTGACCAATCAATTCAGACTAACCAATCACATGATTGTAGAGTCAAAACAAGAAGCAAGTTCTTGCTATAGACAGAGGTGTTAGTTACTTCCTTTGGAAATGATAGATAACGGAATAATAGATTCCGGGAGCACTGAAATGCAACCTTGCCTTCCCAATGATTTGAAAAACTAATTACATGGATGTTTTTATTTTATTATCTGGGTTTTTTGGTCTTATGTTGTGTGGTAAGCGAATCGCCTTTTAAAACATTTGCAGGAAATTTGAGACGGAAGTAAAGACAAATCCATATAGTATATTGACTGGTGCAATTTTGTGACTTTTTGGTGCTTTTTTGGCTCACATCTTTCACCCGATCTGTCACAAGATCTGTTTGAGATTCAAATGCCATTGGCATGCTCTGAAGCGTGGGCAAAATCCTGTGGTAGTTTCTGATCAGATCTGAATTCAATATCCTCAATCAATATATAAAACTAAATCAATACTTAAACCTAATCCTAAGTTCTGTCTACCATTATATTCCAATCCCCAGTAAATAAGGTCATGCCTGGATTTTCCATGTTTGATCAGTCTCGTTTTCACTGACCATATGTTGCTTTTAGATTCCAAAAAAGTAAACACTTTAGTCTCTAATCAACGCGCTCTGAGCATGAGGTCGCCAAAATATCCTCTATTTGACGCTCAAAAATTTTATCTTCTATTTTATTTCAATTCAAGTTTACTCAAAGATAGAAATTAGGCTTCTCGAATTTTTTTATTTACATTTACTAACAGAAGAAACTGATTTTAAGAGCAGATTTTAAGTTCTTATCACGAGGGATTTGACCTTTAGCAGAATCCAAAGATGGAGTTACACAGCCAATTTCCTGCCTGCCTCCACTTCCCTAGAGTTTAGGCCACACACGCAGTAACAGATTGTGAAAGTATGGAGTCCTCACTTGTGGGCATTTAAAAGATTTAAGAAGTAGAGAAATAGAAGGGAAAGAAAAGAGAAAAAAAAAGAAGAGAAAGAGAACTTAAAATGAAAAATTAAAGGCTGCGAAAGTTGATTAGCAAATAACCCCTGAAGAAAAGAAACATAGAAAACTTCATATTTAAACCATGGTTTACTAGTTTCATTTCGTGTAACGTAGGCTAAAGAAGATCAACTTTTCTTTAAACCTTTCACTACAGGTAATAATGAGCTTTCAACAAACAAATGATATCTTTCATCAGATTGCAAGGAGGTTCACAAATTGCTAATATTGTTGCAAAGAATCCTTACTGATAGAATTACCCTGTATTGAAAGAATCACCCCCCCCCCCCCCTGATAAATTAGCAGTCATTGCAGAAAGCCATTGGGCCATATTCTCTCTCCAGGGGTGAGAGGGGTTGATGTGGTGTATTTAAAGGGTGCTTATCGTATTACAATGACGCTTCTTACATTGACTTGTTTTGAAACTTTTAGATAATTAATGAAATGAAACGGTATCTTTTTTACTGGGTCAGATATGAAACAAGTCTGTGAGCAAGAAGTCCACATTTGAAATCCAATCTTGGATGACTCGGTCGTAGATCAAACCATTCTAATTTATGTGTTCGTCTTACAACTTCCAACGTCCCTACTTAAGTAGGTGTAAATCTTTTTAACAACTTCATCTCTACATTTTAGCGTGAAATGAATGATAATTTCACCACCCTATCCAACTAATTACATTTGCTCTGACGCATCTGACAGCACACTTCTCCCATAGATTCAATCATAACAATTTTATAATCTTGCGTCGCTTCTTGAGACTGATGAACATATGATGTTATTTATGATTAACCTTACGGTCTTTTGGAAACCCTTTGAGTTGATGCTTTAGCGGCGTCGTGGCTGTTTCTCTTTAGAAATTTATTTGGGTTTGGGTATGGCATCGGTTTTGTTTGCCAAATCAGACAGATTTTAGGCATAGGAGAAACGGTAAAATATGGGAAAGCTAGGGCATGAAATGGGTTAAAATTTCACTGAAGTCTTTTTATTGAAGTTGAAGTTCGATCTTTCAATTTCAGGTTTACTGCCGATCTTGTCCAGAAAGTCAAGAAAAGGATTAGAGAAGAATTGTCTGCCCGTCATGTTCCTGAAGTCATCCTTCCAATTAAAGACATACCTTACACGACAAGTGGCAAGAAAGTTGAAGTAGCAGTGAAAAGAATCCTATCAGGTGAACACATTGCTCAAAGGGGATCTTTGCTCAATCCAGATTCATTAGATTTATATTATGGTATTCTCGATAATAATGGAGAGCATTGAATCATCCTTGGTTATTTTAAAGGTGTAAAACAAACAATGGGGCGGAATTTTGATGGGGATCGGCATTTTTTGGGGAAGAAAAAACATTAAATTGTGTATCAGATAAAGTTGTTTCCATCACAGCTCAAGTTCTCTGGAACCCTATTTCCAATGCTTTGTTGTTTTTTGCTGCTGGTACTTTTGTGAGAATTTGAGAAATGTAGTGATGGGAATTAAATGTTGCTATTTTAAAAGTATATTAGCTACATATTTAGATTTGACAACCCGCGAATATATTTATCAGAATTAGTCTCGCCATACCTATTTAGAGACAATTAGCATAACTTATATATTTTCGTAATTTAGTAGGCTAAATCAGTAGATATTGTAATAAACTGCAATGCTCATAAAGTCAGTTGATGCTACTCTACAATGATAAGATTCGTATTACCCAATTCAAAATTTGCATTTTAGTTCTGTCAAATTCTTGAAAAATTGCTGGATGTCTTTTTAACTTTGTGCATGCAGGCAAAGTGCTAAATCAGGTTTCTTATAATATACCAAGACAAGGCCGAGCGTCCTGGAGCAACAGCTGGTGCTGGTCTCCTCGCTGCCTTTGGCCTCTCAATTGCTGCAATTATCTGTCTTGCACTTCCACTTATCGCAGGCGGGGGCAAGGGCATGTTTGAAGGTGAGGACACATTTGGCTTGGAATTATGAGAATTTGCCCAGGATAAGCTTTAAGAGCCTTTGACATGCGAATTTACCCCCAAAGCCGCCAGCGTTTTAAGAAACGATATATGGCAAGAAGGGATAGATCACCCCCATACTATCTCAATTGATTAGATCTTGATGGACCGAATCTACACAACGAAAAATACTTAATACAAAGGGACAGGCAAACCATTTGCTGATTGTCTTAATCCCAGTGCCATTGACTCAATTCATCGGGTTTCCCATTGTGGTTAACAAGTTGGTTTCAGCATGTGGATATGTGGAGTAAAAAACCCAACAGTCTATCTCACCACCTTCTTGAGTCGTAAGCCAGAGATCAGTGGCAAATTCTCGGTTACCAAACACTTTTTAAGCACTCCGTTGGAACATGGTAACATGCATTGGTCAGGATTTTGTGCAATCAAAGGTTTACAGCAAACCATGGAAAAGGCTTTAGGGGTGTTCCTGTTAGAGGTGTCCCTTTTGATGTGTACCTTTTGGGGTGTTGCTCTTAGAGAAGATTAGAAAATACTTGAAGACAAGACTCCCAATAAATTGTTTATTCACTTATTATTTATAGAGCTCTAAAATAATAATTAATCTTGTCAAGAAATTTAGCTACTGCATTATCAACAAAAGATGGCTTACCTTCAAAAGGATTGTGTTTCAGGGGTAAGACTGGTTGTGCTAGATGTACATTCTTTGTTGTGGTAAGGTTAGGGTTATCTTTCACCCCCCCCCAGCCCCAATGGCACGCCCAGTAGCACTCACCCTTTTTTCAGAGTCATCGCTACATCCCCCCCCCCTCTAGAAAACTGAAGCCACGACCTACGAGATTTTGGCTATGTATGATAATGACTATGCCTTGGATTCGTGTTCACGTGTTTGTGGCAACAAAAGAAATGGCGCTGGAGATGCATCCTGTGATACCCCTTAATTTTGTTTGTTCCTTGATTTGCAAACAAATGTCACCTGAGGTTTTATGACATGTGCAGTTATTAAGGCATTGTTTGAAGATTGTTTTCCATTGCGGGAATCACAGCTTTTCTTGATGCGTAAACAAATAATGAGAATGCTTGATAAATCCGGTTTGGTGTGATGCAAACAAATCAAAATGAAGATTACCTTATGCAGGTGTAAGAAACTAATATTTAATTCATAATATTTACATTAATTATGCTAATGTATAGATGAGTTTTAATTAACACATTAATTCGATTTATGTTCATCTACAAAGAAACTCATCTAATTTTTCGCAGGGCTTGAATGGTTAGCATTTAATAGCCCGAGTTGAGAATGATCACGCTTCAATGGACGGCAACCTCACGTTAGAGTGAACTGCTTCAAACTCTATGCCTTGTAAAAGGAAGACCGCTGATAGCGGCTTTGTTTATAGCTGTTACTGCCGCCTGTTTCCCAGAATATTTGATCTGTGTCAAGGTTGGGGCCAAGAAGTGGGGCGCAATGGGCGAAGCAGAGGATGTCGTAGGCAGGGGCGTCACGTGGAGTGTTTGGGGTCATTTTCTTGTATGGGGAAACTGGACACTGCATGCACCGCAAAGGGGAAATAAGGATTTTACCCTCAAGTCTCCTGTGTCAAGCATTTGCCGAGAAAGCTATGGACATTAGAATGGTTTTATGGATGTTTCAAGTAATGTTTTGTTTTAAGAACCGGGTCTTACCCCCTGCTGGGCAATTCTACTTAATATACCGTAAATTGTATTCCTTTTCCGTGACCCAGAATGCATTGTTGTTGCATTGTGGCGGCGTTTTTTAACTTCTCATTTACAAGTTGATTGGACACCAGTGTGGTTTTCTAACAAGCTTGCCTAACACGTTTTTGTTTTTCCGTTGACAAACAGATTTGCAAATTTCGCACAAAATGAAAATGCATTAATCAGGAAAGAGGGAGTGTTTCTTTGATGTCATGTATTTGATGCAATTTTTATTCTAAACTCAATCCTCTGCAATCAGGGATTGGCAAGTGAATGTCTTCAAATCGATTGTCCTTCTTGATCGGATCTTGAATTTCCTCAATGGCTTATACCCGATCCAATTTGTTAACCTCGTTCTATAACGGTCAAAACATTGGTCACTGATACACCGACCCTCATCATACTTAATGCAGATAGGTCGATTATTCGACTAACTCCTTGGACACCAGAGTCGTTCTCTGACACACTACGTGTCTCTTCTTCGAATCAATCCCTCAGGACCACGCCCTCCATTTGGTTCCATTCTTTAGAAAGCAAACACCCCACATATACTTTGAGAAAGTTAACAATCAGAAAGGCGTTTCAGTTGTCATGTCGGATATATTCCAATAAGGAATTGTCATATGGTATGAACAAAAGTAGTTTTGAACTTGCCTAAATACCCTAATAGCATGGCCCTAGAATTTACCTTAGTTGTGATGGTAATTTTAATTGGATGTTTTATTCAGTGTGAAACTCCAAAGCCTTAAAAAAAAGTCCAGTGAAACACTAGCTTTGAATTTGTGCATTAAAAGGGCAAACCTTCCTTGCATAACAACGCAAATTGTCGTTGTTTGAGTGGGGGAGGTGATTGTCTTCTTTGGTTAGAGGATACGCAACTTAAATATCTTTCTCATTCTCGTCTTTCAAACGTATTTGATCGTTTATTTGAAAGGCTTTTACATCAAATTATCTTGGCTTAATGTTGGGGAATGGGGAGCCCAAGATCATCCATCCCCTCATGCGATTACCCTCAAATTCTCCTTGTCAGGACATCTGGCATGAATCAATCTGCACCAATACACGTGTATTCTGTTTGCAATAGATTTGTTCGTTCAACATGCGGTCATTTCTCCAATGACTTTTATGTGGGTAATTGTAGATGCTGCTATGAGCCATATTGCAAGTGATTATCACTAAGCAGAAATAGAAGCGATGATTTCTGGTCGATTCCCATCAAATAAACCATCACTTGGTTTTG
Source organism: Catostylus mosaicus (assembly GCA_964019065.1). Classification (NCBI taxonomy): domain Eukaryota; kingdom Metazoa; phylum Cnidaria; class Scyphozoa; order Rhizostomeae; family Catostylidae; genus Catostylus; species Catostylus mosaicus. The sequence goes on along the minus strand of OZ025193.1, from coordinate 8,276,246 downwards.
CTGGTTTAGAAACAATCCAAAAGTGATATATTTTCACCGTTGCAATTCACCGCAAGTCATTTGTTTTCAGGTTATCGCCTGATTCTGATGGCCTGCCTTCGAATACCGTGTTCTTCAAGAACGCAGGGGGCAGCGGGGAAATTTGCCCTTCCTGCTACCAGAAAGAATGTTCATCCCTTATCCCCTGTTTGTTGCCCTACTTGTAAATTCCCCCCGCACAATGACAATGAACAACAGCGAACACGTGGAAAAGTATACTCGATAAAGTACAAGTATATCAAAAACATACGATCCAAAAGCTAAAAACCTTTTAAATGGCATTTGATAAACCATGCCGAGTGGCTTGCTTTTGACTCTACACTAGAAACCGCAGCTTTATGGGTCCTAGTAAGATGGCCGCCATCGAAATTTCTTGGCTTCACTTTTCAAACAATAGAAGCTCGATCCAGTCTTTTTTTGAGGGGTTTTACACACAGATCAGTGGTTTTACATCGTTTTGCATGGTTCATATTGGATCAGCCTCGCTGTGGTCTTCTTTTCAACCTATATTCATCATGCCTCGGTCTGGTGCAGTGCTTGTTGGTAATATGATTACCCAAACCAACCTATAATCTCTTTAAGGCAATATGTAATCACTTCTTTATCAAATTTTCCACCATTTCTTTCCTTCATGCAAAAGTGGTTTTAAGTTGACAAGATTACTAATAATCTTGCTGGAAAGCCACTTTGGAATCGAATGGGTTTCAGGGGGATGTGATTCGCCGTCCCTTCAAGCAAAATGGGGGCGTTTAAAAACCAGGAAAGTGTTTTGTTTCCATTTCTAGCTACATCTATCCAATGCGGTTGCTGAAAAAAATATAAGTTATGGAGTTATGAACTTAATTTAACCGATCTCTTGTCAACGAGAAAAAGTTAAATTGAGTTTAGGCCATTTAAAGGTTGAACACTTCCATATGATATTAAACCGATTCCATGAGATAAATTGCAGATGTCAATCACAACTCGATATAAATAGTTACTTCTGATTGTGATGAATCCCAAGAAATATGATTTTCCGCAATTTGTACATAATTATTTAAAATGTTTCCAAGCTGTAAATGATGCATTAATCAATAACACCCAACACAAAGTTATTGGCCCAAATGCTTGTCTGTGACTTGACAGTCGTTTATTCTTCTTTAGAATAGAACTGGAATATATATCAATTCGCTTTCATCTTATCAACAGTGAGCTTTACTCTTCTTGTTCGCAAAAGACAACGAATTTCCTTCTTTTTTTCGTTCCTAAGCTTTCTTTGTGGTAGCAGATCACCATCTGTTTGTTCCTATCAGTTTGTACCAAGGCGACTATTTTCGGTTAAGTCGTCGCTCATTCTTTTATCAAATGCTGACTTTTCCAGGAGCAATATAGCGTGCAAGCAGCATTGAATAGGCTTAGAATTTGAAATCTCATAGAGGAGGAGATTTAGGCCCATTTGAGTAATTACACACGCTTCCTAATTTTATTCTTACTATCCACAATGGCCCTGCATTTCCCGATATCTTTCGAAGTTTTGACAAGGCAAAAGAAATTCGTGTAGGGCAAGTTTGCCGACGGTTTCCAATGCAAAACAAATCGCGACATTGTTAGAGTCATTCCAAATAGCTGTGGCGATTGCTGCCCAAAGATACCAGGTCAAAGGGCAGACTCTTTTTGAAAGACCAACGCTTTGCCACTGAAAATCCCTTTATAATTAATAACTTTGAAATGTCCCTAGAACTCAAAAATTTTTAGCAACTAAGACATTCTTAGCGCATCTTCAATAAAAGATAAACTATTTTTCCTGTTAGTAACATGGTATTTTAAAGTGCAACACAGTTGTATGAGGAAATATATTTTTGATAACATTGAGTGCCTTGTTTTGTCAGTTAACCAATCAAATAAATGACTACAACTGTTTTCTTTGTGGCAGAATATAAAATTTGAAAATATATTTAGGTTTCTGCTTTTGAAAAACACGGAACTGTAGCAGAAAAGGCCATTACTTATCAGTCAATTTTGTTTAAAGTAGAAGACATGTTCGTCTCTGTAGATTCAGTGCAATAGGTACGAATTCAGGTCAGATCATGAAGTAAAGAAGGAAAATTTTTATCAACAGCAAACGGCAAATGAATTGGATCATAATCGAATTATTGATTAGGTGAAGCACTAACAAATTGGAACACGTGCCTAAAACAAAGAAATGAAGCAATTAGATTAACAGTGGAGAATTGGATGAAGAAAGGAGGCCAGGTCATTGCTAGAACGTGTTGTTAATAGGTGGCCCCTCTGGGGCGTGGTCGCTATGAGCATCTAATGACCTCGACCCCCCTGTGATTCATTGGGCTTTTTCTCAATATGTCAATGTCTAAGGGAAGCATGGCCCCCCGATGGCCCCCTGGTTTATTTTCAGATTAGTTGCAATTGCAAATAAAAGTAGCAAAATTGAATTCTTTGATTTTTGATTGAATCTGTTAATGGGACTCAGTGCATTCATTGCAAAATTTTGTTTTAGAGTTCAGGTGCCACAACCTATTTTTTCTCGCACAAGCAACGCACCACTAACCTTTTTATTTTCAACGTTTTCTGTGAATGATTTATGGTATCATCTTGCATTCTATGATGTCAAAGTTCATTCCTCCTTTGGTAATGTTTTATGAAAAATTGTGGTATCATGTTAAATTAATCTTGTTAGTGAGGAAAATAATCCATTTTGTAGGTTTATTTTTGATATCCTGACATTTTTTACTTGCACAGAATCATGTTTTGGTTTAAGGTTTGGGTTCATGTTTCTCTACAACCTTATTTAAAATCAGAAAACTTGCTCAGTAATCATAGTTCGCATAGCATTTGTACTAAAAAAAATTGCTTTTTGCCTTGCGAAAACTTGAAGAAGTACGAATTTAGCAAAGTAATTTGCTCCTCAAGTTTACCCTTTGAGGAAGACATTATTTTCACATTTCGGTGGCTGTGACACCCCATTTCCCTCAAAAGATGCCTCTAGAGGGACTTCAAATACGTCCCTTTAGGCACTCCTGTTTTAGGCATTCCTCAAAGGAAGGCGGGAGGTTTTCATTTTTGGTTTCAACTTCACAATTCACTCCCCTTTGAGGATTGGTTCCCCAATCAGTTGCTATTTAAAAAATTTATTGATATTTTCTTGTTTAACACAGTTAGAGATTTGATGCTGTGAGTTATAGAGTTGCGAGTCTGCAAAATGTGCTACCCCCTAAGCGATTATGAGTCCGTCCTTAGCAAAGAATCCACGATTGTTTTGTTGTGTCCGCGCTAACATGTTAGAGAGTTCTTTGTGTGGAGTTGACATGATAGGCGGAAAGGTTAACAAATTTTAGCGGTGGAATCGGGAGCATGTGGAATATATGATCGTCTTTCCTTGTTGAATATCTGATCGAAGACGAAAGACGATTGTGGCGGAGAAGTTTGCATTTTGACGATCACATTCTTAAACATTGCACGTGCGCTATTTGATACCGATATAAAGGTATATTAAAGGTATGCCTCAAGTTTTTATTTACCTTGATACGTGGAAGGATTTCCTTAGTTTTGATGATATTTCTAGTTACATTGAAAACATTACCCAGTATTTTTACTCGTAAGAGTTTTAAACTTAAAGGTGGGAAATAACTTAGCGCAATCGGTTAAGTCTAAAAACACGAACCGCTCACGTTTTTTGCATCAAATTGTTGTTATGAATTATTAAATAGCTAAATTGTTATATTTTAAGGTTTTAGCGATGTTTCTAATTAGTATTGTGATAAATTTCAGCATTTAAGCGTTACAATTTGATTGGTTATGCATATACAGTTTACATCATTTGTAATTTGAATTGATGGGTGGCAGCCTATATATTATGTCACGAAACATATTGGGTATAATTAATTTCTGCTAACTTAGGTTACTACCCTGTGGAAACTCATCGAAAAGGCAGCAAGGAACGCCTGAATTTGAACGTTTTGAATTTTTTAAAAAAATGCCCTTATCTTTTTCGTTGTTAATAAATTAATTAAGGATCGTAAAGACGCATGAAATTACATACTTATAGATTAAAAATTGATGTGTAAGATCATTAGATAGCTCGGTTCAGAAATAACTCCATCACCCTGAAGTTCATATCTTTATTTTGATTGAGTTGAAACCCGAAAGTACATTACACCATCTTTTTTCAATTCCTTTTGGTAGTAGTCAGTAGAGCAAACGTTTCTGATTTTTGCTCCTCACAAAACCAAATGCATGTGCCTCTTAAAGGACAAAATATTCACCCATGCCGTTATGTGGCAATGTAATTAGGAAATTACAGTCATATTTTGCGAATAGCGACAACGATTACCTTGATTCGAAACAGATCAGTGGGCTGGCCGCGGAGAACCAAAGCGTTTTGACATCAAAAGGAATTTTTGGAAGTTACTATATTGCATGGATATTGTTACACTGTAAATGGCTATTTAGCTGAAATGGCTTTATTGGCTTTTAGAAGGAATTAAAAATAAAATTGATTAAATGTTTAAACTACTTAAACAAATCGTTAAGCATTTTGATGATCTGAGCAAAGTATGATTGATTTTTCAAGTCATGTTGGCAGCCTCTAGTTTCAGCCTCCACTACAGTGGGTTGGGGGTGGGGGTGGGGGTGGGGGTGGATTGGCTAATCATATGTTAAATGCCTTATGTTGGGGGGGGGGTAGCTGTACGTCAAGCAGTGAACTTATTCCCCCATTACCCCCCATTGCCCATGACCCTATTTGTAACGTCGGACGATAGCATTTGCGGAATTAAAGAATATTTATTATGTGTTGAGTACAACGTGAAGTCAAACGTACCAGAGTCTCGTTATGCAAGCATGAAATACATTCGGAAAGAAATAAATCTTTTCTTTTGCTTGTTACGTCAAACTCCTAGTGATTTCGATTAATTTGGCTCCACTTCATATGAATTATAACTGGCACCTCCAAGTGTCAAATTGGACAAACGGGAAATAATAAATAATTTCTACTTCGGACCCGATAATCACTTTATAAAAAGTCATTCTCTTTTTCATGCACTGGGGAGTGTCGAACGACATTAATTGTTCTTTTCAATGTGTTACAGTATGTCTATGCATCTTGCATTGCAGAATGTTAAAGATTTAATTAATTCTAAGGGTTTAATCGTTTTAATAATATCTCAATGGATAAGTTTTGGTTGAAAATGTCTTTATTGATGTGACACTCCCCAAAAATAACTGACCGTTTTTCAACTGATTTTGTATATTGTAAGAAAGTGTACTGTTTTATTTGAATTAAAAACATTTTTCTTCTTCAGGATTACATTGAAAAATGATTAACCCCCCCCCCCCCCACCTGTTAGAAGTTTCCCTAGTCCCGCCTCTGTACAGCTTTTATTGTTTGATAACTTTTTGTAAGGTCTGGGTATCTTCCTTTCTTTCTTTTCGTAAGCTCTCATCGAATGTCGAAGTATTTTGTTACGGATAGGGTATATTGCATTAAATTGGTTTTTCCCAGAGGTGGGCAAGTTTGAAGCATCGAATAGGTTAGGTCAAATATTTCGTAAAACCGACGTAAAATTGAATTAAGCCGCTGAGTTGATGTGATTAAAGTTTCGAAATGGACTGAATTCATTGATTTTTTTGTACGAAACAAAAATGGCTTTCGCTTGCAATTTGGTGTGTCAAATATTACTCATCTTATCGCAGATGGTAAATTTCCTCTTTTCATTTTAACGCATCTATGAAAGTTAATTAAATTTTGGAGAGTAAAGCGAAGCCTTGCTGAGTATGGAGATGAATCTTAAAGCAAATCAAAATTAACATTCGTAATTAATTTAGTGCAAATAATTTATAATCAATTTAATGTAAACAATTTTGTTGCCATAATTGGCTCAATTAGGCCCAGCTTGATTCAAAGTATTTCAATGGGGAAATACAGCAAATAAATCAAAACCTTTTTTATAGTTACCAAGCGGAAGCGTTTAAAATTTGTTGGGGGGAGGGGGAGAACGTTATTAGGTGAGGTATAGAGTTGATGCACCCCTACTTACACTTTCCAACTTTAAATATATGCACTGCATTTTGTAGAGGGAGAGTATGCTTGTTAGGAGCAAATCTGGCATCTTCCCCCGACCAAACGATAGCTCTTGAAGTTTGACATAGATTTAACTGCCTGTAATATCCGTTAATTTCATTTAAAAATCCGCAACATAAAGTGCCTGTCATAGTCCATCATAAATTGTTTTTGTTGCCCATGTGTCAACAGTTTCGGTTGGACAAGAGAGTTGAACATGCAACCCACTGTGCAATAGTTGTTTTTGCGTCTCTTTTCATGTTGTCATATCGAATTTGTTTTGATTTATGGCAGACTGTCATCGATTTGCAATGTTGTATCTGCGACATCATGTTTGAAAAAAAAACTTATGGTGAGAAATGGGCTTGCTTTGAAAGCAATACAATACACTATGTTTGTACTTTGTATATAATATAACGTTCAAAGCTGCAATTTTGTTTATACTGACATGCCATGCCGAAGAAATATTTTTAAATAACAATGAAAGGAAGACAAATTCGGGCGCGGTAAAAGTCTCTTCGGTTGTTCCTATCTTTAGATTTACATGCTGATAAATCAGTTTTTAACTTGGAAGTAGTTTTAAAATCCTGAACAGCCTTTAATGCATTTTGGTTAGAAAGTAATCTCGACCTTTTGGCCTATTTTGCATTCTAGGCCAGCGGAAGTTTGGAAAATGAATCTGCCTTTGCATTGAAATTCCTCAAAGCCACAAGTTTGGACTAAAAGCTCAAGCTGACGCCAAATATGAATCTACAAATTCTTCTCATATTCTCCGTCTACGGTACGTTTCTCAAATTTGAAAGATTTATTTGATTTTATCTCGATTGCTTGACTAAGAAAGGGTAAATCAATTGTTTTATTGTCGGTCTCTTTTGTTGCATTTGACCCCGAGGTCACAAAGGGGGGCTATGCGGATATTAACCCCCCCCCATTTATTCCATTAATAATGCGTTTCATTGCAGGTTCAATCCAAGAACTAAATTTAAGTTTAGTTCTATGAATGTATGAAAATTGAAACAAACATGATGGGGATCAGCTCACCCCTTGATCTCACCAAGGACATGGTAACTCCCGGGGGCATCGTTTAATTCCCATAGGCAATACGTTTTTAGTCAATGGACCAGGCAATTTAGAATGGGAATTCAGAATAAGGCCCCCCTCACCCCGAAAAGATAACCAGCGTTGCTATAAACAGGAATGCATTGTAAGAATCCTTCGCCTGAGGTTCGATAAAATAATGCAGATATTAATTCTCAATGCTGGATCCCTTGCAAAAAGTAAAGTGTTAAACTAGTTACCTTCGCAAGATTGGCAAAAAGGTAGCTTTGCAGGTGAACTAGGGAGGAAAGTTGCCTAAACATTTTCCATTTATTGCTCCTCCACAGTAAACAACCTACCAACAAATATCCCCTCTTCCATTTCAGAATGCTGCGAGGGAGTATAGCAGCCTGGAGGGCATTTTTTTTGTTTAGGATTTAGTAATAATCAATTTTATTGCCGAATGGTTTTATGGATTCAACTCATTAATTTCCAGATCTGCGGCGAATTATTTTAGCCCCTTAAAAGGTTCCGATATTTTTTTCATGAAAATTTCCCCACGAAAATCACGTGTTCCTTCCTATCATAAAAGCATTTGAAGGTGGTCTTTACGCAACAGTAAACCCCAAATATCGGAGCATCTACAAAGAGTTTTGCACCCTATTCTATTGCAATTTCCCACGTTTTCATATTAACCCCTCGCGGGAAAACTTTTCATCCTAGATGTGCCATCTTTAATGATATCTACCATAAAAACTCTATTTACCCCCTGGGGGCCTTTTTTAATTTTCAATGTTCTAAAGGGGTGGCTTAATAGAGAGGGGGGCTTAATAGTAATGGGGCTTAATATAGCTATTACAGTATTTTTAAATGCAAATAATGCAGTAGGCCTTACAGATACCAAAGCTGTATACCAAACCCTAAAGTTTGGTTCAAACATCGTACTTCCCATTCACCCAAAGCTATTCAGTTTGGTGCGACTGGACTTCTAAAACTCAGAATGCGAAAGCCGCCCTTGACTCGAGTTATTTCTCCTAAGATCTAAAAGTAGAAGAAATAACTGTGGAATTTCCCCCGTGCACAGTCAGGACACTGTCCACAATGGGCTTTAACATTCAGAAATGATATATCCCGATTGATACCCCCGGGGTAAATGGCAGGGCCACTTTACCAAACGCTAGCAACCATCAACTCGTAGTTACAATGCTCTTTTGTGTTTTGGACTAAATTTAAGTTACATTTTTATCGATAATTTCGAATTCTACGAGACTTAAACCACTTTGCATGTGTTTCACCGTTGGTGGAAGATGAAAGACGAGATAAAATATTAAGTATTGAAAATTCATGTCAATTTAATTGGATTTCACAAGACTATGGTGTTTTCAAATGAATTAAAAGATTGTAATCAGTAGAATTGTTTGAGAACCTGTTACTTTATGCAAAAAACAGAGAATTGGCCAGAGTTAAGGATATCCTTGGCAATGCTTTTGAATGTTGGTGATTTACAATTTTAGGAAGCTTCCCTTTTGGCCATCTGTCGTTTTAGGCCACTGAAATCCTTCGCACCCTTCGTGTATGACTGAAGTGCCTGCAACCCCATTCCCTACTTTCTTTAGATATATAGGTGTCTAGAGTGATCTTAGGTGCATGTGAATTTCCAGAGAGGCCTTACTTTGTCATTATTGACAAGCTCAAGGGGTCTTTCTTCCCCCTCCCCCCTTTGCACTTCAATCTGCTTGAAACTGTCTTGTGGGTGCAGTTGCCACGCTCTGCAGACTGGATTATCACGCATGTTTTCAACTTGCAAATTTGTCAGGAGCTTCTCCTACAGCTCAACAGCATCACATATTAGATCAGTGGTGATCTGTAACAGGCTGCTAGCCTACATTACAGAACCATATCATGCTATTTTATATATGTTAAAGCGTGTTTTTCATTATTTCTTCAGTTTAGCTCATTTAAGCTGCAAGTCGACATTTTAATCTCGACTGTCTAACAAAATATTCGCCTGTAATAAAGTAGAAGCAAATTCGAAACTATCTCTTAAGCTCAACTTGATACTTTAATCTCTATATTTAGTACTTATACTTGTCGGTTTTACCTTATTTATAGCCACCGAATTCTAGCAGAAGAACTTCATCTCTAAGGTTTGTTTGTTGACGGAAATCAAAAGAGTCAGGGGGAGAGAAGGGGTAGTGCCTCTGTTCGAGCGTTTTTCTTGAGTTAAATTTGATGTTTTCAAATTTGGACGTTTGGGTAGCCTAAGGACCTATCCAATTGCGGCTTAAGGAACACCAACCCTTCCCCTGTTTGTGGGAAATGGTTTCCAAACCTCAAGTCCGTGTGGCATTTGTCGGCATAATAGGCTGTGTTTCCCTTTGTTATTGTACATCCCACTTTTCCTTCTTTTATTTCAGCCATTAAGAATTACTCCAAGTTTTCATAGTCTTAAAAGAAGATAATTATATTTATAAATGCTTTTCTAGTTTTCAGCCTTTGTTTTCGTAAGCATTTTTTGAGTATTTTGCCGCCATATTTATTACGTCATTGCAAGCTAGGACCATGCGTGCGTTAAAAAATGTCGGCATTGATAAGGTGATCAACTTTGAGGTTGAAAATATGCCGCTGATAAGAATTTATGCGATAGTTTTTAAAAACTTCCGCGGGTTTTAGTAAGTTGTCATTTGCATCCAGAAGAGCAACGTCTAGTTAGTTAAACACTAAACAAAATGCCAAAATCTTCATTAATTCTATTCAAAAATATCCTCTAAACTTCCTTTTCTCAGTTTCCCGTTAACTTCATTTTCCATCATTTATATTTAGCTCTCCGGCTTGTTATAACCTTTTCCTCCTCAGTGCCATTTCGAACCTCCTTCGCAACGTCCTAAACATGCATAGCCTGTGTTATGCAGGGATGTCGGAACGAGGGTTTGTGCATGGGGGGGGGGGCACTTTTCCATAACCCTTTCAAAGCAACAATTTAAGGGTAGCTTTATCAAATAGTTGTTTTGCATACCAGTCATAATTCTTTGTTTCATAACGATGACTCCACTGTCTAGTTTTCCTCCCGTTCCCCCCTAAAAGGAGCCCAAGGACTGCAGGAACAAGGAAGCGGCAGCTGGGAGCAGAGCAATCCAATAGAAGGCAATAATACAAATACGAAACTATTTAGCCATTTACCGAGCCCCTCTTTGCTCCCACTTTTTGGCATCTCTGAACCGAGGGACCATATTCTTTGTGTCTCACTCTGTGGCATCAGATTGGCATTAGGTTGGCATTGGTATTGGGTTGGTACTGGCATTGGGTTGGCTTTGGTATTAGTTTTGCATTGGCACCTGTTTCATGGCTTTGTCTCAATACAATCTTTCCTCTGCGGAGCACCAAGAATTGTTTCATGTCTGTCGACACAGGCTGCAATGCGTTGGTCTTACGTCACATTCTAATATATTGACCAATTATCTCAGTTGTGATCATATCCGGATTACATGAGGCACGACACAAAGACGCCAATTGCTGTTTTTGTTGCCACTTCATGCTGTGTTAATGTTATTGTCCGTCCTTAGCCAGGGGGTTCATGCATGCACTCCTGTTCTATCACCAATTGGCATCCTCTGATAAGATGCCTTTTGAGTGCGGGCAATTAATAAGCAATATTATGATGAGCAACAGGACTGGTTTGAGTGTAAGCAACTTGATTGAGCATTTAAGCCCTTTGATAAGTGAGCAACCAATTAACCAGCCACCAAAGCTTTTTACTTTAAAATTATGCAATGTTTCTGCCCAAGAGCTGGAAGCAGCTAATATTTGGCTTGGTAAATGTCAAGCGAAGAAGTTGTCACAACTATTGTTTTCATATAAATAGGACTTGATTTTGCACCATGAAGAGCCGATGAAACAGCTTTAAACACCCAAAAAATAATTTTTGTTTTTTTGCGCTTGAAACACAAGAATTTTTTTTAACTGTAATGTCATGAAAGATTGTAGCAGAAGTTTGGTTTATTATTATTGATTTTCGATTCCTTTTTTTCAGTTTCTGTAAAAGTATTTAAGTATTTTTATTTTTCTTGCGTATCGCGTGGTTTTATGATGGATTTTATAAGTTTACTATTGATTTCATATAGTAATTAATAATTCTTAACTACGTTTATAATTTCATCCTACTTTTAGGTATTCTGTCAGTCTCTCATTCATGTAATGGCCTCGATTTCCAATCACCATCATTCCTAGAAGACTCCCTCCGTTTGGACAAGGCAAGAGCCAAAAATTTGTTCAGAGGCAAACTGGTGGCGTTGCTCAACTCACTGTCAGCTAGAAGATATTGCAGTTTTGTGGCTCAATTGACTGCGAAGCTAGGCATTAAGTTTTCACGAACTCAGAATTTAATTGCAAAAATAAAAAGCGATTCAAGATTTTCTGAAGATAGGCTTGCGCACAGACGAGCCTGCAGACGTTGGAAGTCCAGGGTGAGCAATTTTAGAAAGTTATTCAACCTAAAAGGTAGCAAGAAGTCTCTAACTATGAAAGGAGAAAGGATGGATATTATCAAATCTGAACTGCCATCTGTATTTAACAATTTACCGCTACCATTTCAATGTGAGGTTTTGTTTGAAGTAGGCCGAAAAAGCGTTTTCAAACCTGAAGAAGACTCAGAGAATTCAGTGAATTCTGTTACAAAAATGAACGTTTACGAAGTTGGAAACATTATAAAGAAATCAGAGAAGACTTTGATCGAAGACATATCGATTGTCAGAGTTGCGGATCGCTGTGTGAAAGTTCTAGCTGGTAAAAAATATAGAACTACTGACGTTATAATCTCGGTGGAGCTCGGGAACTATCACTTGAAGCAATGGAAGCAAGGCTTCCGAGCAAAGATGCAATGGATCATGGGTACATTTGCAAAGAATAACGGGATAAAACTAGAGAATTTACACAATTTAACGGCGAAACACAATCTGCCTTTCAGCGCATATTTTACTCATCTGTTAAACACATCCAAAACTGGCGATCGAATTCAAATCAAATTTCATATGCACTTGATCAAGGCAAATTCAAGGGCGCTCGAAGCGCGGTTCGTACTCGCTGCATTGGATGCGATAAAAAAGGAAGATTTGATGAAGATACTTGGTGTTGATGACGTGAAATACTGGGCAGTGGACCATTTTATTGGCACTGGAATTGGTGCTATTCATTCTTACAATTTAAAGATGCTTCTTCCATCATATTTGAGGAAGTTTTTCAACAACAGTTTACAAACACACGAAAAATGTTTGATAATTCATTTAGTGACGCAATATAGTAACAGTTCAAACGAAAGAGTTACACAGTTCTTGAAACGAAAGAGAATCGATATCCGATTTCCATGTTCCATCATGAATGGTGTTATGTCCGTTGTTCTCAGCACCAAGAGAAATCGTGAAAACGAGGCTGTTGAGCGTAAAACAAAACTGCCCGTTGGCAAAACAACGCCCCGTACCCTCGAGCTTCACCCATTTTGGAACATTGGTGGGAGAAAGACGTACCCTGTGACAAAACAAATGGAGCAGATAAAGAAGAAATATGTGCACTATCGCAAGGCTACTATGGTAGAGATTGTCATGTTTGTTCTTCTTGGTTCATTGTCTATTGTTGTCATTATATTCTTTGTTACTTGTGTATTGTTCATCGTTCGAAAAAGGCGCATTCGCAAGCTTCTAGAAGTGACAGGTCAACAAAGACATCCACCCAAAACAGAGGCTCTGCAGGAGTCACACTCAGGAAACACGCAGATAAGCGCGGCACCCTTGTTGGACGGCAGTAGTGGGAACCACATTATCACTGGCGTTTCGCAAGGAAATAGCGATGGGCAATGTGAGAGGAGCATCTTGCAACATGAAGGGATTTTGATGCATAAAAAACGTAGCGAGTATTGTGAAAGAATAGTCAATGTCACATTAGAACCACTCAGATTTTCAACTGATGATGAGGAAAGTAGATGTGAGGAAGAAGATAGTCCGCGTTTCTCTCCTAATTCAAGAATATTCGAGCCATCTTCGATTTATCTGGGTGGAAAGAGGCTAGTACCAGCGGTTCGCTACTCGAAAGCATTGGCACGCAAGCATGCCAGCTCGGTGGACAGTGAAAAGATAGTTCTGGAGAAAGTCCCAGAAAAAGGCACATTTGAAGTTGTACCGGTACACGAAAGAGGGGAAAGCCAGTTTAAAGAGAAGGGTGATGTTGAAGTACAAGAGAGGTGTGACACTCGTGATCACGCTGATATGCACGCACACGGAACACGTATCGTGCAGGCTCACCAAACAAGCGTTTTGCACGCAAAAGAGGGGAGCAATATGTCTGAGAACAGCGAAGTTGATAAGCAAAGACATTCAGTCAACGGTTCATTAGACAATCAACAATGCACAGCGAGCAAAACATTAAGTAATGGTGAACTTTCTCAAAGTGTTTTAGCGCCAGATGTACCGAGAAAAGTGCAGAAAAATGTGAACGGAGAAGTAAAAATTGGAAATAATAGAATAAAACGTAAGAGAAAGAAGAAATCTCATCCACCTAAAAATAAAAGGCCTGCTCCTAAAAGATTTGCGGAACGATATAATGAAGGAAATCCGGAGAGGTGGACCACTACTTCGAAGAAAGATGATAATGAAATTTGTAGCAAAGACTCAAGCAAACATGGTGATGAATCCATGTGTTTATGCATTCCATTAAAAAGTAACGTAGGTGGTTTGCAAGATGAAGTGAGGGAAGATGAGAAGCATGAACTATCATCGAGTACTTCATGCAATCAAACAAACAAACGAAATTTAGAATCAAATGATCTAAGCATCGTAAGCAAGTCCAGCCGTTTTACAACTTTATAATTCAAAAGCCTATAATTCAAGCATGTAAATATTTATACCCTCTTCTCTATATTTTTTATTTCGTTAATTTTCTCTTGATTTTGGTCATTTTAAACAGTAACAACTTCAATCCTTATGGTTAACTGATGTCATTCATTGATTTAACTCGTTAATTCGCATAAGGAACATAAATTGTTTACAAGGAAAATACGTTGTTTATAGATAAACAAGAGTTCAGTTTACAGAACCATTTTCAAGTTGATTCCAGCATTCACGAACATTACAAGGTTAGATATCTAATTAAAGTTCAGATTATGTTTTATAGTCTGAGTTAGCCGTATCCAAAATAGATTGATAATAAAAGAAAATGAAATGAAATGGAAGATCTTTAGGCTCTACACCATTCATTCTAAAAAGATGTGATTGTAAACATATGCAAATTTCCCCAAGAAATGCTTGAAATTTTCATTAATATATAATATTTGTTGTTTATCTAAAGCACATTCATTACCATCTTTCTCGTACGTTTAGTAGAAAATTCCAGTCATCTCAAGATTCAACCCCAACCTGTCCTTCTAGGTGTAATAACAATCATTGCGTTTGGAAAACGTAAATCTTTATTTTGTTTCAGCGATTTGGTGATTAATTGAATCAACATAGGAAAAATTTTTGTGCCATATCAAATTATATGTTCTTACAGAATCGATATGAAGTATATAATTGAAGCATGTAAATAATAATAATAATCTTCGATTATTTTTATCCGCTTTTCTTATTCTGTATTTCCATACTTTTATTTTGTGCTTTCAAGAGCTGGTTGACAGCCCTAGAAAGTTTCTGATAGTGGGAAAGAAATTAAGTATAATTTAGAAGAAGGAAAGAAGGGAACCACTTGCATCCCCGATTCTTTATTCTCAGTTCCTCGCCATTTTTTTTGCATTTCTGGCCAAATGAGGCTTTGAAAACCAGTTATGATCAAGACCCGCTTACTACAAAAATGCGCCTTCTGGCAAGGGAAATACTTAAATTTCCACCTGAGAATGTTTTTTGTTTACTTTCTCAAATTTTGTCCGGGCAGTAAAGCTAATTTACAGAGAAAATACACCGTCACAAATTATTAATTATTCATAAATGACCCTCGCACGATTCGGGATTTCCTTTGGGTTTGGGCATTAGCAAATGTAAATATGGAAAAATTTAAATGGATGTTGAAGGTATGATAATTAAAAATAATTTACTGATGGCTTAAGCAATTGGTTTACATATATGGAGAAAATCGAAAAAAGAAATGGGTTGCTGAGGCTAGGTAGGGGAAGGATGTGAGCAATCTAGAGTATGGGGGTTAACCTAGTCCATACTGTTCAGTCTATGAGCAGGCTAGGGTTCATAGGTTGGCTTGGAAAAATTGCACCCTTTTTATGTTCTGTATCTGTTCGCATATTTAATAACATCCCTTCTCTGTTGATTTCTGCAAAATATTTTCTTATCCCTCTTCATTTGCTAACGGGAAATCTCTTCGAAGCAAGAGGAAATGTGTTGGTTTTGACGTCGCTTAATTTACATGTTATCTGCTGAATAAGTTTCTGTTCAATTTTAGTTCGAAGTAAGATTTCGGGGTTTGGGAGGGGGGGGGGCGTAGTGTTTCTGGAGAACGTATTTGGTCTGTAGCGACGCTGCGTAACACTGATGCGCCTTCCCAGTCAACGAATGAGAACGAAGAATCATGGAAGAATTTGGTTGAAGCAGTTTGAGCTGCAGACGATGAGAGTAGACATAAAAGCGATTTGCTGCCACAAATAAATGCTGTGTGCAGCTACATGAATGAAGATTACTTTCAGCTCTGTTAAGTGTGTCAATTGTTCGTAGCGCTACTTCATACTGCTGCTTTGTGTTGGGTTAGGGGGACGAGATGGAGTGCAAGATTGTTATACGAAATGATCTGTTATCGATGGAAAATGACAATCTGCACCAATTTATGATCGTGAGGCCAAAAGTTGGCAAATGGATATTCCCAAAAGTTCTATTGAAACGTGGAGAAGCTCTCATCCAAGCATGCAAAAGGGGATTTGTTGAGGTGAGAGAACGTGCCAATGATCTGTGATGATGCAATAATTTCACCTCCACTTCACTACCACCATCTCTGCAAATTCACCAATTTTTAAACAAACTGTCTATGTAAATGAAAATCAGCTCATTTCTAAAAATATCGTAGACTGTGAAACTTTTATGGTTTTTGCAGATATTACATACGTGAGAAGAGAAAGATTCATGACGAAGGTGTGACCACCTGACTCAAGGCAAAGGTTTTGCTTGTCTTGGGAGATTTTGGATGATTAATATATAATCAAATAGAAGCATTATATAACTTTGCAACTGATGCCTGAAGTTATCGATAAATAGACAACCCACCATTTTATTTAAGATCTATCTTACTGCTGTATAACCATATATTTCAAGTCTGGCAATATTTGAAATTATTACTCTGGGTGATTAGCAGTATTGACAATTACTACTTATATTGTTTACTTTGCAGTTGAAATGTGAAGATTCGCTAGAAATTAAAGGAATCCTTGGAATAAACACAAAATGGAATGAAGATGGGCATGTTTCAGTTTCAACCGTTGTAGCAGTAAAATTGAAGAACTTGGCAAAAGCAGAATTGCTAAGATTATCATTTGAAAAATGTTCAGATATTGGAAATGTAAAAAGTGCAAAATGGTGTACAATTGCAGAAATTATTGAACTAGGAAAGATTGATATATTTGACAGTGATGATTTGGTATATGCTGACAAATTTGTAAAAAGTATACCCCCATTTTTTCTGTGTTTTCCTTTCAATTTATCAAATATTTTATAGATGACAGTTTTGTATGCCAAGTAAGATTTGACAAAAGATCCAGCCTCGTGCTTTCAACTTTTATGGGTTATTACACAAACAAATTGAAGTTAGCTACCCTTTAATTAAGGTCAAAAGTCAATGAAGGCCAATCCAAAATGGCTATTCATATGGACAAGATGGATTAAATCAATATTTTGAAACAATTGTGTGATTTACTTTCTGTTTTGTCATTTATTCTTCGTTTATTCCTTGTTTATAATTCATCTGATACCAAATTTTTAGGTGAAATTAGTCCTCTCTCCATTTTACATCATGATTCTGCACAAACCAATAACAGTATATCAAAAGATGAGCTGAATAAAATTATAAACAATAAAGAAGACACAGATGAAAAGGCCAATAGTTTGCCAATGGAAGTAGATTCATGTGAAACTCCGTCAAATAAACGTAAGCGGATAGCGTCAAATTCAGATTCTGGTCCAGCATTGAAAGCGACACTTCCAAGTGCATCAGAATCACATGAAGATTTGATTAACGGAAATTGCTCCAATGCGGATATCAAAAAGTTGCTAATGTCAAAATTATCAACTCCTTATAGAGAGCTAGTTGAATCATCCAAGTTAGATGTTGATGGTATGGAGAGTTATATTTGACATAAAGTTACAACATTTTTTTACTTTCTATTTCTATTCTCCCCCTAGGACATCAAAATTTTCAGGGGACTTTTATTACAAAGTACTTGTTTAGATCTTTTAGAGAAGGGACCTTTTTCGTTTAAGTAGCTTTTGAAACCTTTAAAGGGAATGCCCCTTTCTGTGAGACATGGTACCCTTCTGTACCTGTGCCCCCAACTTTCAAATCCCTCTAAAACTCTTGCATGCACCCCTCCAGCCCACCCAATTTAGACTCACCTTTTTGATTGACTTTTAATATAATACTAATCGACTTCTTATTCCTTATTTTCAGACTTGGTAGCTATTCATTACTTGTTTGACAAATATTGTAATGATAGTAAGCACATCGATTCATTCTGTTTCTCAAAAATACTCACAGACCTGGATATCAAAGGATACAAACCGTTGCAGTTATTTAGGTATGTGTGACTAAATGTATTGTTTAGTTTGCATCTTAGACAGTCAAAGTTTCAAATCACTTTCTGTTGACACTGAATAATAATTATTTGTTTTCATAGAACTTTCAAATCCTTGGTGTTTAGGGGCTTATTTCAAGTTGGGGTGTATAAAAATATTGCTAATACCTAAAAGTGATGACTTAATGAATCCCCCATAAATTTTTATAAAAATGATAAAATTTGCAAGCTAGGATGTTTAATTAATAATTATTAATTTTCATGTATATGTGGGAGTAATGTTGAATTTAATAATTTCATTTCAAAAGGACATTTGACAAGAATGACAAAGGATTTTTGAAATATGAAGAAGTGCTGGCTGGTTTTGCAGCCATGGAGCCAATTACCCCACATGGGGGCTGTTGTGGTGAGATTAGAAGTGTGTACATCTTGCGATATTATGACAATGGTGGACATGGAATGCTTTCATTTGATGATTTCTAGTATGTTTCATTCCATACTTTTATTTTATTTTGTTGGATCTGTATAAACAATCATAAACATATATGAAACAGCAAACAGGGAATCCCTAATGCAGAGTATAGCAATGGCGCACCCAAGGTTATTCTTTAATGCCTAAGAAAGCGCAACTGGGTGCCCCTCAGTTTTTATGGTTTTGCATTGGTACCCATACCCAGAGCACACCTTATGATTTTAGTACGGTTTAAGCCCACCCGCACCTGAGGTACAGGACTGTTGGCACACCCATGATCTTGTCATGATCGGCCATACTCTGCAAACTAGCCTTCTTGGCTCCCGTTCAAGGGGACAAAAGGACAAAACCATTCAAATTAAGGGCACAATGATTGCTAACTAAAGGAATTTTGTTTGACCAAAGGGCAGGAAGGGGAATTCTCCTTCTGCCCTCATTGCTTGAGTTGCCCCTGATAACAAATTTAAAAGCTTTTTTCAGTCTGACACGCATCAGAGAATGTTTCTGTGTGTTTCTTCAATTGATTATATTGTTCATGTCAACCACAACCAAATAGAAATAAGTGTTTCGTTTATCAGAGATTGTTATTTATCGTTTTAGCAAAATATTCTCAGATGTTATCAGAATCAAAGGTGTTGCCAAAAAAGAAGAGGAACTGGCAAAAGAAGCAGAAGAACAATTTAAGCAAGTTTTATTCATTGTTTTTTATTGATCATAACATCTCGTGAAATTTAGTTAAAACGAAAGATTTTTTGATTTGAATCAACTTTCACGCATTCTTAAAATATGAGCAAACTTTTTTCAGGTTATTAAAGACAGAAGAGTTGGACAAGATAACTACTTTGGAATTCTTGCAAGCAATTGGGCAATTGAAGTTTCGTGGAACTTCGGTACTTCTAAGAAATCAACCGTCAGTGAAGAAAGTTCTAAGAAAATTACCATATCAACAATACAAACACAAATTGCAAAAAAGGTATAGAATTTCATTAGCTTTATAATAATTATTATTATATTAGTATTATTATCGCCATCCAATGCACCTACTATATATTCTTCAAGGGAAATAAGGAATGGACCAACCCAGATTTAATAGACTTTTAATTTTTAACTCGAAAATCTTTGTAATAAACAGACAAGCCAATTACACGCTGCCTGCCATTAGTGAGGTGTTTGATTGTATTATCAATTGGATATGAAATAACATGAGAGTTAAAAAAAATTATTATACTTATTTTTATTATTATTTTTATTAGGTCTTGTTGACATGAGGGTGGTTGGCCCACGTTCGTGCGTTTTCAGGCAGTGTTTACATAGGGAAATCCAGCCTTTTTTGCACCAGCGCAGCAGGGGCAATTGTGGTCCACCTAACTAAGCTGGATCGCTAAATCTTGAGGAAATTTCACCCCACCAGAGACGGCTCTCATCTCATCAAGCACGGGCTCTCATCTTGCCACGCTAGCCTGCCTCCCATATAAACACAATTAGATTTAACAAAAGAATCAATTGATATCAGACCCCACGTAAATTGAGTCAGCCTGGCTAATCGGGCCAGCCTGCCTCATGGAAGCAGGCTTTTAGAAGGAAAATATGGGGTATTTATAAGGCTGGTAGGGGGTCGATTTCGCTACCTCTGAATTACGTATATTAAATGATCCACCCACTGAACTCTTTCGGCTTCTCGGGAATTGAGCTTTTTTGTTTTACCACCTTTTTATTCAAAGTATCAAGTATCAGAATATGAATGAAGTTGGGTTATGTTTTGCAGTTTGAGGCTTAGGAAATGTAGGTATAAGACGTATGTGGAAGAAGGAGCGTGGACTTAAGGAGGAGTTGGAAATTGGTTTCAACCAAAATCACCTGACGCGAAAATGATTATGTAATGTTGCTGCATATGAATGTTGCTTGGGATGAGATTGTTTAATTCAGACTCGCTGCCTATATTGATCATTGTCATATGAAAATTACTGTTAACCGGTCTGCTAAAAATAGTGCACGATGCCTTGGAAGCAGAGCTAGACTAAATTTAATAACAGAACACGACGGTTAAAGTTATAACTTAAAGGTTCACGCTTGATGCGATCACAAGACTCTATATATCATTATAATATATTCTCTGGGATAAGTGACATTTATCTGGGAACCTTATGCCTGTGTTGTTAACAACTTCCCATCAAGAAGTCGTAAATGAATTAGCATGATCTAAACATCGAGTTTTATTCTATCAATTTTGAATGTTAACCAGTTTCTAATCAACTTTAGATACATTTTGGAGAATGTGAAATATTACGTGGAGACACGTTATCTCAACGGGGTTGTGGGTTTTTCGCTACCTCTCATTTCAAGATAAATTAATTCAATTTAGGTAAGCTTTAAGTGAATGAAAAACCGCTCGTTCAACCAAAATATGTTTTCAGCTTTGTTATCAAGTTGCCAGACTGTATTTGCTGTTATTTATCAAACTTATCCTTTCGTTCACGCAAATGTTAACTACTAAATCAGTCCATGATCAGGGTCAGATGGGATGAATTCCAAATCCTAGATGGATGTTACTTCAGGCAATTAAGGAAAATACATTTGATCACATGGAATGCCCCTGGACACGTGTCAACATGGAATGCACATGCACCCTGGAATGAGTGACATCATCGTCTCGGCATTTACCCTTTTGTCCTGAAAATTGTTGGATTTTGTGGGAACCTTCCAAGATTCATGAGAATTTTTGTCAAAATTCTCGATGATTTGACATCACAATGACTCAGTTTCTTTATTTTTTTAATTTCAAATGATAACGTGACAAACCCGCCGTCCTTTTATGTTTTGCAGTATTGCCCAGTCTCGTTCCAAAGAACGAGCCTCCGTATCAACTGAAGTTGACGAATCAACAGGGTAAAGTGCAGTTTACGCTCAAAAAATCTTTAAAAACTTATTTCTTATTTTGTCCTCTACTTATCCATTCATTAGTTTTTTCGTTCATTTCATCTCTGGTTCATTAATTCATTGATTGATTCACTCGTTCATTCGTTTTGTTATTTGCTCATGCTGAACTCAAATATGTTTTGTCATAGTTTAAAACATTTTTATAGATACGAACTTGCAACCCATTCGGTTAAAGTGAGACGAAGTGGCACAATGATGGATGTTGTGCCATTATCAGAATTGTTTGGCAAACCATCTTTACCTGGTGTTAGTTCATTGATAAGCGATGAACTCAAAGCCAGATTTCTCAGGTTGACTTCTGTCGATTCTTTCAACATGGTAAATATAATTTTTCACTTTTCTTCATTTTTGACTTATCTATGAAGAATGCAAAACGAATCAAACCAATATTTAAAATAAAAATAAAACAATGGAATGGCAATTCATGCATCTGCAGATTGTGTAAAGTTTTAAGGATTTAAGATTTAAGGGTTTTTAGATAAACACTTTTTTTGTCATTTTCTAAATTGTTTTTTCTCTACTTTTTCTATTTTTAACATTGTTAATTATGTATTTCTTTTAATTCTTATTGGCCTTAATTAGCTGTTATTTTAGAATGCCTAGTCTTCATGCGACCGAGGAGGTTGTAGTACGGGTAGTAAAAAACAGATTAATTGTTTCTTGTCCCTCCAAGTTTCAAATGACCATCGGCCAGACAACGTTAATAATTGTTGCTTTATGATGATAGTGTGAATTTTATAGTATCGATGATTTTGATGATTGATGATTTCCATGATTCGCATTGTTAATTCTAGAACACTCCGGCTAATGAGATGCTCACAGGCTTGCGATATTTCGAACGGCCTATCAAAGTGAACACACATGGAGTGAACCAGAAACCAGCTCTTTCCTGGGGTGTCGTTGATATGGAGGCATTGGCAAAATGCATTTTGGTTATCTGCCAACAACTTTTGGAAATTGTTGTTGAAGAACCACGTCTTGTAAAGCTCGAATCACCAACTTATATTCTTGGTAAGATTTACAAAATTTAATTTGCATTGAATCTTGATAATGCTTAGCTACCACATAAGCCTGTCTGATCATCCATCTCTAAGGATCTCTAATTTTGGGATTATCTAAAGTGTACTGTTATACGATCTATCAATTGTATCCAGAATGTTGCCCAAAAATGTTGCATAATAAATGTTGCTGTGGCTGAATTGGTCAATAGTTTTATAAAAATTTGGTCCAACATTTGACCAAATTTTTTTAAAGCTTTGGTGATTCATTCATTTATTCATCTGTTTATTAATTCATTCATTTATTCATTTGTTCGTCCAATTGTTTATTTATTTTCGTTCTTTCTTTTTAATTCTTTTATACATTCATCAACTCATTTATCATTCATTTAATTTCATTTCATGTTTATAGAGCTAACAAGCTTTATCCATATTTTGTATTTCATCTATTTTATATTCGGGTTTCTTTAAATTCAAGTGATGAAATGTCGAACTAATTACATATCATTCTTCATATTATTCTTGTTTTTTATATTTATTTAACAAATCAAACCCAATGTTTTTTTTTCAGGAGATTTACATGGAAACTTTTCAGATTTGGTTTGCTTTGAGAAGGTTCTTTGGCGCATGGGGCCTGTTTTAACACCATGCAGTTTCCTATTCCTTGGTGATTATGTTGACCGAGGTAGTTTTGGAATTGAGGTCAGTTTCTTGTAATCTCGTTCTCGATTCCTTGTTTTCAAACTTAAATCTGAATTTTTTCTTCGAAAGTTTTTATCATCGTTTCTTTCCTTTTTTTGACT